>OV656873.1:28066271-28311875 GCA_927399465.1 Sarcophaga caerulescens | reverse complement strand
AGAAGAGAAGAGAAGAGAAGAGAAGAGAGAGAAGAGAAGAGAAGAGAGAGAAGAGAAGAGAAGAGAAGAGAAGAGAAGAGAGAAGAGAGAGAGAAAAGAAGAGAAGAGAAGAGAAGAGAAGAGAATAAAGATTTAATACTCAGGCACATTTTATTGTTGCCCTCTTTTTGAAGCCTTCTTTCATTTCTTTGGTCATTACAACCCTTTACACAGGATTACGACCTGGCTTCTCACACCACTTACGCTGTGTGTGTTAATTTTATACATGAGTGGCGGTACCTACAGTTTAATGTCGATTCTGAACGATAGATTTTTTGGAAACTTTTCATTTCAATTTTAATTCACTTACAGAGTTTTTGCTAGGAGACTGCTGAGAGAGAGGAAGCTCGGTCGTAATCCTGTGAGAAACGTTGTAATGGCCAAATATGTATGTATGTATACGTCAGTTAATACCATGTGTTCCTTCAGTTATTACAGCTCAAAGCACATTAACTCGTATAAACAAACATCTCAATTTATAGTTCGCTCAAAAGGATATGGTGATCGATCCATATCTCCTCGAGCATCAAATCGGCTGTTCTGTATGGCTGTGAAACATGGAATGCATCGAGATAAGCGGAACAAGCGTTACAAGCTTTTATAAATCACGGTTACCAGTCGTAGGGTCTTTTTGCTATTTGGATGACTTTAAACCTGGGAATAGGAGGGGACTGAGTCTTTATATATAAGAGAACCAGAAACCAATTTAAGCTTTCGGCTTAAGAAATTTATGTAATACGGTCTTTCAAGCTTAGGTACTTGCAATTAGAAAATGGGTGATATGAGGCTGTCGTACGCAGAGTAGCAAGCCATAACGGCGCGACCGGCGGCTAGCCGAACAGCCGGTAATTTTTTTCCAGCCACGCCGCCGCCGAAACTATCGGCTCATCGGCGGCTTATAACAGAGCTGATTTAATCGGCTGAGTCGATTTTAAAAGTACCAAAAAAATGCGACTCAGCCTAATTATTTGTGAAAAAATATTTAAAATTACTTATATTTAAAAAAATGTACCTTATTATTTTTCAAATTCAAATCAAATAAAAAAATAATCAAATAATAATAATATTTAAAAATATTTGACAAAAAAAAAATTGTCAAAAATACACTTTAATAATGTATTATTTAAGATATTTTTGATATTTAAAAATATAATTTTAAAAATTTTAAATCAAATAAATATTACACAAAAAAATTTTCAAAATTATTTGTGAAAAAAATTATAAAATGTTAATTTAAAAAAATGTACCTTAATATTTTTAAAATTTAAATCAAATAAATATTTGATAAAAAATATTAAAAAATACATTTTTTCAATATTATTTAAAGGTTATTTATGTGATTTTGTATTAATACAAATTATTTTTTTGAAAATGTATTGTATAACTATAATCCTAAAACATTTTGTAGTTTATAGAGCTTTTGAAAATTTTCAAATTTATGTGTATAAAATTTTTTGTGTAAAAATTTGTTTGTATTATACCTTTTCTATTGAAAATTATGCGTATTACAATTTTCTATACAGAAAATGAAGTTTTTTTTTATAGAAAAAACTGTTATATTTCTATAAAAAAAAATAGCAAGTAAAACAGATTTTTATACAGAAAATGTATTAATAACGCTATTTCTATAGCAAATAGTCATTATAACATTTTTTTCTTTATAAAATTATGATTTCCTTTAACAAAAATGGTTATACCGACAATATGGTAATTTTTTACCGAACATAGGTTCACATGTGCCTACCACTGGTAAAATCAATGTTTTTAATAAATTATGTAAATTACTTATATTAATTATTTTATTGCTCAAAATTGTTAAATGAAGCTAAAACTAAACAAATCACAGAATTGTAATAACTAAATATCATATCAGCAACATTTTCTCATTCTTAATGAGACCAGTTTGAAAAGAGGAAAAAAATAAAACTGCCGACTACTGGTGCTTTTACCCTATGTGTGCTTGTTTTTAAATTTTATTTTAAATAGAAATTATTAAGAATAATATTCATAAAAGTTCTAGAAGAAAGCTAAAATGAGGGTTTTTATTTTTTTTAATAAAAAAATTTATAAATTTAAATTAATAGAAAATTAAGCCAGAAAAGTTCTGGAAAATAAGGGCCTTTTTTTTCAATAAAAAAATTAATAAATTTTTACACAACCCAAATAGATTTTTTAAAAAACAACTTACCAACCGTAGACTTCAAAGTTAAAAGGAAGTTGCATACATATGTTAGATTGCATGCCATTTTAGTTTTTGATCACCGATTATTAATATACATATTTGGTACTTGTGACAGGTTGCCTCATATGTACTTATAGTTGAGTTTTGTTGCTAACTTTCAAAGGCAATTTCATATAAATTTAAAAATTGTAAACGTTAGGAGTTAACTTGCAAAATTATACATGTTAATATTAACGTCGATAACAGTTCTACCAATTTATGTCAAACAATACAAAAACCCATTGAAAA
This sequence comes from Sarcophaga caerulescens, assembly GCA_927399465.1. Taxonomy (NCBI): domain Eukaryota; kingdom Metazoa; phylum Arthropoda; class Insecta; order Diptera; family Sarcophagidae; genus Sarcophaga; species Sarcophaga caerulescens. Next base: position 28,309,366 of record OV656873.1, on the reverse strand, counting down.
TAAATAAAATTAAAACACATTCAAACTTTTTAAAAGAAAAATTTAAGAAATTTTAACATTTAGCAGATTTTCTCTCTGAAGTGATACCAAGTCAGGAAATATGCATTTAGTTGCTAAATTTGAACGTTACTATTTAATGGAAGAACAAAACAAAACTTATATATAAATGTTTAAAAAATAGTTTTTTATATAAAATACACTATTTGTTTTCGGCTCAGCCGGAAATTTTTTCGAGCCGGTTAAAAATCGGCGTTAAGCTGATTAGCAGCCGCCGCCGACAAATTTTACACTTTCAGCCGCCGCCGACAAATAGTGGTCGGCTTGCTTCTCTGGTCGTACGTTGGCAAACTTGATATGCAGAGGTTTAGATATCTTTCCAGATGAATGAAACAAATATGGTAACAGCATCCAGTGATGCGGTACCAAGCACTATCCTGGAATGTAAAAAGGCGATTAACAATTACTGTAGGCATGTAACGGTACGCAGCCAGAGTATCACGTAGCATAACCTTAGTTTACTAAATGACTTTCAAAGCATTGAAGATTGAACTGAGAGAGTGGCCAGAAACATCACATCGACTTTTATGGAATAACTACACAGTAGAAAGGATTACAAAAATACTCAGAAGCGAGCCCAAAGAGGGGAAAACAATGAATATTTTTAGGTTAATGGAACACTATGTCTTGAATGAGCGGAAAACAATGAGTATTTTTAGGCAAATGGGACAGTCTGCCTTAAACGGCCTCTAGCACCATATGGACGTGGTAGGATTTAATTCTGAGCATCTGGGATAGATATCGAAATGATGGATCACTTTTCATTTCAAAGTTCGATATCGTTACAGATGGACCTATATTATACACATTTGATCCCAGAGTTATGTATGGCACGAAGTTAAGGCGGTTCGTGTTAAATACAGACTTCTCATAGAAAGTATTATTTGTATTCCTTAATGGCGAGCACACAATAAGCCTACTTGATACTTTGTTGTTGTTTTCACAAAGAGTTTCTTCTTTCAGCTGAAGTCTCAGATCATTACCATGTGATATAAGTCGATTCATTTTTTTTGCTGCCCTTAGGTAGGTAGGTAGGTAGAGGTGGCTGCCCATCCTAGAAAAGAAATTTTAGATGGACTCACTTAGGCCGCAATGGGCCCATTGTGCTACCACAGTTATTCACTATCCCCTAGTCTCGAAACCACTCGGAGCTCCTGATGAAGCGATTCAGGCTGCCAATATCAATCCTTGACAGTTCCTCTAGATCATCCATGTAGTAAGTACCCAAGTACTTTCTTCTCCTTTGGCAAAGTGCCGGGCATGTACCCAGCAGGTGAGTGACTGTCTCCTCTTCTTCCTCATCTCTGCAGCTTCTGCAGAAGTCGTTAGCAAGGTGTCCAAGACCAAGACGCCTCGCATGCGTACCCATAATGCAATGCCCCGTAATGACACCGACAACTACACTGAGCGCGCCTCTTTGGAGTTTAAGTAGACTCAATGTGCGCCCATCATCCAGCCTTGGCCAGATTTACGAGCCGTTCTAACCGTATCCGAGGCCGCCCACCTATCGTTGACGGAATCGACGATCGCATTATCAATTATGAGCTTGCAGGTCCTCATGCCCAAATTCGAGAACTCATCGGAGAGTTCGGTGGTCGTGCCCCGCCTGGCAAGTTCATCAGCTTTGCAGTTACCAGGAATACCACTGTGGCCCGGTACCCATACGATATGCTGCCCTTATTATGGGAATAATTCTTACTACAACAGTAGCTTCTTCCAAACACACTACTTCTCTTGAGAATTTTTTCTTTTAAATTCCTTCTCTCAGCTTTATTTTCTTTTTATTAAATTTCTGGTGGATTTTAATCTGAATTTTTAGAATTTAATTTCTCATTTTTCTCATACACTCTAATGGACTATAAGCCTTTAAATAGTTTAAATGTTTTAATACCCCTTTCTTTTGCTCTCTCTGTCTCTCTCTAAACAAGGGTATTAAAATCAATTTAACTCTTTTCATAAAGAGAAGACAAGGAAGGAGCAAGAAACATATATTTTCAGTTCCTTAGAGACTGTAGGCATAATATATCTCTTAAGTTAAGCCCTCAGGTCGAATCTATTAATTATTTTAAAATGCAGAGAATAATTTAATTAAAGAAACACAAGAAATTATAAAACAAAACACTTACACACACTATACACACATACATATACAGTGGCTCCCAGCTTATTTCAACCAGCACCTTTAAAAAGAAATTTAATAAGAGTTTATAGAATATGTTTCAAAATTAAACAAAAAAGTTTTATTCAGTCTTAAATTTCTGGGCAATTTGTGATCAAAACGTCCGCCAACAGCAGCTCTGAAAAAGGAATGGGCAAAAATAACCCTCCAAACCACTAGGAAGTGGAATCAATGCAAAAAAGGCTGAAAACTGTAATTAAGCAAATAGGAGGTCATACTAAATTTTGAAATTAAAACTATTAGTTAATTAATCATTTAATTGTTTGTTTATAGTAAGTGGTTGAAATAAGCTGTGACTAAATGGGTTCCTATATTTTTGTTTTTTAATTTGTAAGTTTACATTTGAGACTGAATAAAACTTTTTTTTCTTAATTTTTAAACATATTCTATAAACTATTATTAAAATTTTTTTAATATCTTGTTTCGTTTCGAAATTATACGAGCTTAATTTTTTTTAAAGGTGCTGGTTGAAATAAGCTGGGAGCCACTGTATATACACAGGAAGGAAACGAAGAATAATTAATAGAAATTTATAAATACATACAGAGGGAGAGAGAAAGAGTTAAAAGGAACGTTTATTTAATACACGCGGAAAAATCTAAAAGGATTTTATTATATCCTCTAAAGCAATGCCCTGCAATCCTAATTCTGACGTCTTGAAAGAAAGGAATTCGACAATTCTTCTTAGCAAAAGCTCTGAGTATAACTCGTCGTAATCTAGTAGTCGCCGTAGTCTAGTGGTAGCCGTAGTCTAGTAGACGCTGTAGTCTAGTAGTCGCCGTAGTCTAGTGGTAGCCGTAGTCTAGTGGTAGTCGTAGTCTAGTAGTCGCTGTAGTCTAGTGGTAGCCGTAGTCTAGTAGTCGCTGTAGTCTAGTAGTCACTGTAGTCTAGTGGTAGCCGTAGTCTAGTAGTCGCCATAGTCTAGTAGTAGCCGTAGTCTAGTGGTAGCCTTAGTCTAGTAGTAGCCGTAGTCTAGTAGTCGCTGTGGCCTAGTAGTCGCCGTAGTCTAGTAGTCGCCGTAGTCTAGTGGCAGCCGTAGTCTAGTAGTCGCTGTAGTCTAGTAGACGCCGTAGTCTAGTGGTAGCCGTAGTCTAGTGGTAGCAGTAGACTAGTGGTAGTCGTAGTCTAGTAGTCGCTGTAGTCTAGTAGTCGACGTAGTCTAGTGGTAGCCGTAGTCTAGTAGTCGCTGTAGTCGCCATAGTCTAGTAGTCGCTGTAGTCTAGTAGTCGACGAAGTCTAGTGGTAGCCGTAGTGTAGTAGTCGCTGTAGTCTAGTAGTCGCCGTAGTCTAGTGGTAGCAGTAGACTAGTGGTAGTCGTAGTCTAGTAGTCGCTGTAGTCTAGTAGTCGACGTAGTCTAGTGGTAGCCGTAGTCTAGTAGTCGCTGTAGTCGCCGTAGTCTAGTGGTAGCAGTAGACTAGTGGTAGTCGTAGTCTAGTAGTCGCTGTAGTCTAGTAGTCGACGTAGGCTAGTGGTAGCCGTAGTCCAGTAGTCGCTGTGGCCTAGTAGTAGCTGTAGTCTAGTGGTAGCTGTATTCTAGTAGTCTCCGTAGTCTAGTGGCAGCCGTAGTCTAGTACTTGCCATAATGGCCTGTAATCCTGGTTCTGACGTCGTGAAAAAAAGAATACGAAAATTCTCCTCAGCAAAAGCTTTAAGAGTAGCTGATTGCAATCAAAAAGCTACTTAAAATTGAAAAATTTTTATTCTTCATCCTTCAGCTAATTTTTGTATCGTGTGTTCATCTAAAACTTCCATTTTTTTCCACTAAGAAAGCATCCCTATCACTTATATTTTTCTCTGAGTGTAATTTATGCCCACCACAATTGCAATTAAGAAATGTAATGAAAACTATTTTAAAATCTTACGCCCACATATTAAATAAACAAACGAGAGAAAAGAAAAAAAACCTACAAGGGAGTGAATAAACAAGTCTGTGTACCTTTGTGTGTGTGTGGGTAAAGTGTTATTATTTTTAATGTAAATAATTGCAGGTAAATATGGCAACAACATCCAAGAGAATGAGAGCCTTTTTTTTCTTGTACTCATAAAATCTTAAAAAACAACAACAGCACAAGAGCATCGTTTTTAAAAATATTTCTTAGAAATTCTAGTACTGCTACGCACACACATTCAATATGCAAGAGCATGCATTGGATTGTCTGTTTATGCTTATTTTCTCTTTTCTCTCATGAGTCGTAATGTTGCCGGTGTGTGTATGCATGTACAGTGAGTATGTAAGTAAGTTGTGCGTACAAGTTTATGTGTTTCTCTGCGTTGCTTTTAATTTTAATGTGTTTTGAGAATATGGTTTCGTATGAGCGTATGTACGTACATCTAAGACTGTGTCTGAGGGTAAATAAAATTGTTTTGTGTTGTTTTTATGCTTCGCTCTCTCTCTCTCTCCCTCTCTTCTCTGATAGTCTTTTTTATATTCACCATATAATTTTTAATGCATTGTTTAATGAACACTACTAAACTTACTATTTATACACTCACTTAACTTAAAACAATGCTTTCTTTCTGCATGTGTACGCATGTATAAGTGCATACATCTGTGTGTATGTGTGAGATTGGTTGGATTTCTTCAATTTTACAACTCTTTGGCTGATTATTGTTGTTTTTATTCGAGTGCTTAGCTGACGGCTCGTACATTTATTTTGCTTGTTACCAGCATAGGTAATAAAGGAATTTAAGTTTGTGTTAGTGTTTGTAACGATTAAAAAATAATTCTCAGAGTATCAATAAGTTTATAAATTTTTTAGGAACTTAGGAAACAAAAAATTGTTCCAGTGAGCTAAGTCTGAAATGATGGCACCGGATGCCATCTTGTATCCGAGTGTGAAGGCCCTTGTACTAGTATTCGTAAGTTGTTGTGTAGCATATCACAGAGATGAGTATAACTGCCAGTATTGTTCTTAATTATCACTGTTGGTCGAAGATATCTTGGGGAAGATATCTCATGAAAGAAAAACACATTTTTTAAAAAATTTCTTCTATAACAACTGGATCGACGTATTTTTGTGGATGACGTCCTGCTGCTCAAAAATTTGTCGTTGAAGATGTTCAGTGTTCAGACTTTCGTCAGAAGTCTGTGTTGATTGTTAGCCAGTGTCTCTTATGAGTGTTTTGATTACGACTTCTAAGTTGATTTAACGATAATCGTAGTCTTCACATATTCAGAAAGAATTTGTTTCTGTGTGTGTGTACATTTTCTCATCTTTCCTTTGCGGATGAGTGAAGTCTGTGTGGGATCGTTTATTCGCTTCTGGATTCTTGCGCTCGGTTGTCAGCGATATTGTTATCTTCTATGTGCCCATTCTCAGTAAATATTATAGAGCTGCTCAGCAAAAACGTCAAGTTGCAACGAGAGATTAACTTGCGATGAATACCACAACAATTCTAAGTTGTTCCTCATCTTCAGTTCTTCTTTGTGAGGAATCTGAGAATGTTACCCGGTTCGATGGACGATGTCTCCGTGATGTTTTACGCAAACCAACCAACAAAGGCACTTCGGCGGCAGCTAAGAAGGGATAAAGCTATGGCTGCTAGTTTTCAGCCAATACGGCCACTAATATGCGTACATTGGTTCAACTATAGCTTACGGGGGACCCAATTGTTCAGTATATCCTTTCCCAAAGTAGAAATCGTCCCTTTTTAATAGGCCTCAATAGAATCGCCGACAAGGTCCTTTAGACTAAGATTACTTACGATGAAAACCGTCCGCCAGTTTTATTCCACAAGCAATGTGATATCGTGCACTAAACAGGAGTTGTTAGGGACAACACACAAGATAGGGAAACCTGTGAATGTCTCAATGTCCCCTCCACAGACAGCCGGCAGTTTCGGATAATCTGCGATGTGATGTATATTCACTTTTGGGATCTAAAGTCCGTTTTACTACTGAATTTGTATTGCATTTGCCGCGCTACTGCCTTTGTAGGCATTTTTTCGATCTGAATGGAGATGCCATAGTTGGAGAGGGTAAAGGACAATCTCAGATTCAACAGACCCTCATGGATTACACATCCAAACTTGTCAAGTAAACTTGATCCATCTTTGAAAAGTTAGGCAAGGTTTTTTGAAAGCTGCAGGCCATTGGCTTAGTAAGTTGAATACGTTGTTTTCAATGTAAAGCTAGGATTGAGGGCGGATTGAGGCCAACAGAGAGTTCCAAATAAACGGTAACTAAGACTGCATTACCCATAGCTTCTGTACTCCGTTGGCTTTGTGGTATTTAGCCTCGTTGCTGTATTTATGGTCGCATGTGTTACGTTTTTACCTTTTAAAAACGTTTAAAATATGAGCTCCTAGATTTCTAATAAAATAAAAACAAATTTGTGTTTAGCTTTAATTAAAATTCTTTATTTTTCGCACAATTCTGTGTGCCACTGTTCACAACTTTATGTAAACAACAACAATTGCTTTTCTTTGTTATTCCTCTGTTTATACCCTTTGCATAAACAATAACAATTACTAGATAATTGTTCGACAGATCTTTGTAACGGAGATCTTCAAACCATAATTACTCTCTTCAAACACACCACGTCTTCACACAAGACTGACTGAACTTCAGTAACTCACTCGCCTGCTTTGCCTTGTCTGTTATATGGCAAAGTAAACAGTCTGATGAATGTCCTTGAAGTCATGGACATTCGCCTTCTCGAAATTTCTATAAATGTAAACACCGTTGTTTACATTTATTATTGTAGTGTTGTTTGTGTATTTTGTTTACATTTATTCTAGTAGTGTTTGTTGTTGCATTTTTGTTTACTTGTTTACCATTTTCATTATACTGGTATTTGTTGTTATATTAAGCAATACGATAATTTTTAAGCAGGTTTATTTACTGCTTTGTTTTGTTTTTGTAGCTTTTGTTTATAATTTTAATGTTATGCCATGTAAAAGCAAAACACCAGCATCTGAATTTTTCAGTTTCACCATTGGGTAACATTCCCACATTAACTGCCATTGACTTAACGAGTATTTATGTCTGCATTTTTATGTTTGTGTGTGTAGACAATTGTGGACTGTAAGACTGACACTCTAGTTGTCTCGCTACTTGTATGTGTCATTCTTCTAGTCTGTCTGTACAACGAGTATAATTTTCTTGTAACCGTTCTTATGTATGTATATATGTATGTATGCATTAACAATGTTTATTAAGTCTATTGTTGTTGTTATTAAGTTGTTGTTAATATTTGCTTCTGCTACTAACTACAACATGCACATACACTTACAGACATGTATTTGTGTTTGTATTTATGCTGGTAATTAGAAAACTTAAGTCAAGTTGAGTTGAGTTGCGTTGAGTCGAGTTGAGTTTATAACAACGAAAGTAGAAAAAAATACATAAACTTGGCCAATTACAGCAATAAAGTTGCCATTAAAAATAATTTAATATTGGAATCAAACTGGGTTTTTTCTTTTTTGTCGTTGTTGTTGTAGTTATTAATACAATTGCCAGTTAAGCTGACGGTTGATAGTGCAACAGAAGTCTAGAGGACAGAGAAAAAACAACGATTACGAGGCCAACCATTAAAAGGCAATAGTAGAAGAGAAACTAATGGTTGTCTAAGGACAATAACACTGGGCTACAGTTATATATTAAACCGGATATTTTTATTGGAAATCTATTTCATGGGAGGTTACAGATCGTGGTAGTGTTCGAAAATAAAAAATCTAGATACTGGTGTTTTGCTTTTACATCACTTAACATTAAAATTATAAACAAAAGCTACAAAAACATAAAATGCAGTAAACAAACCTGCTTACAAATTGTGGTACTGTTTAATATAACAACAAACACCAGCATAAAATAAATGTTAAACAAGTAAACAGAACTACAAAAGCTACAAAAACATAAAATGCAGTAAACAAACCTGCTTACAAATTGTGGTACTGTTTAATATAACAACAAACACCAGCATAAAATAAATGTTAAACAAGTAAACAGAACTACAAAAGCTACAAAAACATAAAATCCAGAAAACAAACCTGCTTACAAATTATGGTACTGTTTAATATAACAACAAACACCAGCATAAAATAAATGGTAAACAAGTAAACAGAAATACACAAACAACACTACAATAATAAACGTAAACAACGATGTTTATATTTATAAAGATTTCGAGAAGGCGAATTCATAAAAATTCGCCATCAAGAACATTCATCAAACCATATAAAAGGCAAGGCAAAGCAGGCAAGTGAGTTAGCAAAAGTTCAGTCAGTCTTGTGTGAAGACACGGTGTGTTTGAAGAGAATAATCGTGGTTTGAAGATCTCCGTTACAAAGATCTGTCGAATAATTGTCTAGTAATTGTTATTGTTTATACAAAAGGTATAAACAGAGTAATAACAAAGAAAAGCAATTGTTGTTGTTTACATCAAGTTGTGAACACTGGCACACAGGATTGTGCGAATAATAAAGAATTTTAATTAAAACTAAACACAAATTTATTTTTATTTTATTTGCAATCTACGGGCACATATTTTAAACGTTTTTAAAAGGTAAAAACGTAACATCATGATTAAAAGAATTTTTCTTATTGAAGTATCGCTTGTCTTTGTTATTTTGTAGCCCAGTGTAATAACTTTCATTTCTTTAGAAGAGAAATAAATCTGTTTTTGATTTCTAAACACAAATTGATGTCTTTAATGCAGGACAATTAATCTGACAATTAACCAGCAAATAAAAGAAAAAAAATTGGAAAACGATTTCAAAACTTAATGCCAATGATTTAAAGAAACTTAAGAAATATTTTTGTTCTTGTTTTTTAAATTTAAATTTCTTTATAAATCATTAAACTTGGCCTTATTCAATTCAATTTGAATTAAATTTCATTAAACATACCCCAAGGATTTCATATAACCGCCTGCTTCCATAATCTCTTCCCAACATCAAAATGTGCAGAATATTGTGGCAAAAATTAACATAAAATTGTGGAAATAAAAATCAAAATGAAAATGTACAGCCGCCGTACATCCCACAATAACAACAAGAACTACAATATCAACAAAATATTAAACATTTATTAACAATTTTCCATAATTTATTAAAACATTAAACGTTGAATGAAAATGAAAATCAAATGCAAAAACACAAAACAAAAGCGAGAACACAAGAGCACAAGAGCAATGATACCACCATCAGCTTAAACCCGGAATGGCAATATTTTGTGTGTTTTTAGGGTGTAGTTTTGAAAGTCCATATGAGTTGTGTATGGCCTTATAATCTTTAACCTTCGCTAATACTGTAAGTACCCATATGAGTAGAAAACCGCACACACTATGGCAAAAGTATTCGCACACGTGTTTCAGTAATATTTTTGTTTTTCATTTTAGTTTCGTAAAAAGGACGTAGAACAGTCGGTCTTTCATGAAGTGATGCCTATAATTGTATTTGAAAGTGTGTGTGAGATTTCATCAAAATTTTGTATTCGTTTGACAGACGTTTTGATGGCATTATGTGTGGAAATATGTTCAAAAATAACCGCCACTGCTTCTCTGAGTAGATCGCATATGAAATGCCTAATATTCTATGACTCTGGTGCATAAATCTGGCTGAATTTGATCAATAGCATGGGTTATATTGGCTTTGAGTACTGCAATAGATTGTGGCTTACTCACAAACACTTACGACTTAAGAAAATTCCACAAGAAACTGTTTAAGAAGGTCAAATGGCATGATCTCGGTGGCTAGATCATATCATCTCTTTTGTACGGTTGCAGACTCAAGTTGCAACTCAAAATTAGTCAAGTTGTGGTTTGCTAATGCCGCGTTGGGGATGTTGATCGATAGCCTACTAAAACTTTTACGACTACAACTCACTTACTTAATTGGTGACTACAATCCTTCAGTCAGGATTACCATGCAGATTCCCACACAAACCATGTAGTGTGTGTTAATTTTAGCCATAAGCGGTGGGACCCACGATTTCATGCCGATTTTCAACGACAGAATTTTGAGAAACTTTTAATGGCAATTTTATTTTTCACTCAGAGTTCTTGCCAGAAGACAGATTTCTAGTATTCCAGATGTCTGTTAGAACCACGACCTCACGCCTTATAAGCCAACACATTGCCTACTAGACTGCGGCGACTTAATAGAAAGAACGTCTTCTGTAAGAGGTAATTGGATTTTTATCTTGAATGCAATGTTGAGGTCTCTTCCCCATTGCTCCCACTTTTGCTCCTTTTCCAAAAGGTAGTTTCTTGCTTTCGTATTGTTACGTTTTCACCTTTTTAAAAATGTTACAATATAAGCTCGCAGATTGCAAATAAAATAAAAATAAATTTGTGTTTAGTTTTAATTAAAATTCTTTATTGTTCGCACAATTCTGTGTGTTACTGTTCACAACTTTATGTAAACAACAACAATTGCTCTTCTTTGTTTGTCCTCTGTTTGCACCCTTTGCATAAACAATAACAATTACTAAGCAATTATACGACATAACTTTGTAACGGTTATCTTCACACAAGACTGACTGAACTTCACTAACTCAGTCGCCCTCTTTGCCTTGCCTTTTATATCGCAGAGTAAATAGTCTGATGAATGTTCCTTCTCAAAATCTTTATAATCGTTGTTTACATTCATTATTGTAGTGTTGTTGATATATTTTTTGTTTACTTGTTTCCCCTTTTTTATGCTGGTGTTTGTTGTTGTATTTTTGTTTACTTGTTTACCATTTTTTATGCTAGTGTTTGTTGTTGTCGTTTTGTTTATAATTTTAATGTTAAACGATGTAAAAGCAAAGCACCGGTATCTAGACTCTTCATTTTCGTAACAGTATTATATGCGTGGTTAATGTTATCAGCTCTGGTTATAGTCTCACCTATAAGTAGCACCATAGTATGCGGAACTCATATGCTTAATTACATCCTTTACACGTTCACTTACAACATTATTAAAATCAACTGTGTGTTTACTTTTCAACCGCACTGCACTAACTTTTCACAATTTTCTGCATATGAAAGTATAATTGTATGCACGTATGTACGTATGTGCAAAGTAGACATTTAAATATTGGATTAAATGTATATATGTCGTGGTCCTTTATTGTATCTACTGAGCTCATGTATTAGTAACGCATAAATTTTTACCCTGACTTTGTGTAGGACGACTTACCTCAATACATACACGCCCCATATGTTACCTGTGTGGATATTAAAAATTAATACAATGCATATTTAGTTGTCGTAATATCATAACAAACGATACTATTTTAAGCATAAATTTTACGGCATACGGTCGTCATATAAATACTTGAAGCAGGCAGGGAGAGTGGAAGCGTATAATCGAGAGAGTATTTAACAAAAATTGTATTTGAATTTTGTATTTAAGCATTGATTTCAATATTTATGGATTCAGTTTTTGTTGTTGGTTGTTCCTTTCATTTCTGTTATTAGTCGATAAAATAAAACAAATTAAGTTTGGCCACAAATATGTTTGCGGTTTAACAAAAATTATTGAATAATTGGCCAGAGGCATTAAGGCATATTAAATAAATTCTGTGTTGTATTATTGGTTTAAGAGGTTATCACAAAAGTATCAGCGGTTTTTTTGGGCTAAATGAAATTCAAGTGAAATATTCTTTATTAAGGGTTCTAATCTATTACATACCGTTTATAATTCGAACACAAAAGAACTTCTGTTGTTGATTGTGATCTACAGATACCAAACAAATAGTCTAGTAGGTCGGGTATTGGCCTTTTAGACAAACCCCAGCTTAAACATTTCGAGCAAAACAATATTTCTTCGTCGACATCCTGTCAGAAGTCTTCTGGTAAAAGCTCTGAGAGCAAATGAAAACAGTCAAATAAAGTGCTCGCTACTCGTGTATAAAATTAACACACCCAACATGGGTGATGTGAAAAGCTAGATTGTTAACCTGACTATAGGGTTGTATTGACTTATCAAGTAAGACACCTATACAAAGAATGATACCAGATGGCTAATAAAAAGATTTTTGAAAATACAAAAACAAAAGTCAATCGTGTGGTATAATATCCAAGAGGTACGAAGAATTTATTGCAAATTATCAGCCAAGTTCTGTTAATTTTTTTGTGTGGTCATCATCATGAGTTATATTGGCTCGAGCACTGCTTTCTGGTTTATTTGCATACACTTTCGACTTCAAAAAATTCCACATGTAAAGGTCTTGGCGGGTCATCATTACATGTAACCTGGGCTTGTTTAGATGAAACAATATCTTACCTGTTGGGTCTTGTTTGATTACACACTTTACACAAGTTTAGAAATTCGGTAAGAAGCTGCAGTATAGTATTTCGTGGAGTACCGACTCAAAAGATCTGATGGCAAATTTTCCAAATTCTGTGGAGATGAGCACCAACCTTAAATATGAAATCATATTCCAACAGTATGGTGAATCTAAATATTCTTTAAAAATCATGAGGAAATCATAAGGTGAGCGGAATTTCCCAAACACGCTGTAAATGCCGCAAAGTGCAGTCTTTAAATCAATTGAAAATTTATGGTTCATCATGAAGAGAAAGTTACTTACTTAGTCAATTGGTCATTACAGCCTTTGAGTTAGAAATATAATTACCACGGTTTTTACTACCTACTAGATTACGGCCACTTTAAAAAAGAGAAGTTTAGATGATGTAAAACAGCGCCATCAAATCAAAATGATCTTTGGAGCTAGAACTTTGGGACCAAACTTAAATTACTTTTATTTTCAAAGCGAACTTAATTTTTGATTAGAATAAAAAAAACATATACATGAACCCTGTAGGAAATCAAACTAATTTTAAAGTAACTTCAAACTGGTTCTTTAATAAGCACATCTAGTGGATTAAGTGACTTTTTTCTTGTCGCCGACTCATTATTTTAACATAGGCATTTCATAGGCGGTAGTCAATTGGTCATCTCTGCATGACTTTTAAGTTAACTACAAATTACTTATTTTTCAACCAATTTGTAGTTAAATAAAATATAGTTAATTTAAATATTGGTTTACACTAAATTATTTAAAAACCACTTTTTTTTAATTCAATTTTAAACAGTTTTATTAATATTATATTATATACATATATTTATATTTAGAAATAATTGTTATAATACAAAAAAAAAAAAATAATTAAATTAAAAGAAAATTTATGTACATTTCATGACTTAAAATAAAAGTTGTAATGAAAAGAAGTTAAATGAAAAATATAAGTATACATTCGAAAGTTTGTACTGCAAGAAAATTTTGTATAAAGTATTAATATTATTAAGTTTTTTTTTTCCAACACAAACGTTATGAAAATGCCGTTTTTTAATAACAACTAAGGCGTTGCGTAATTCTTTATCTGGGTCATCACAGAGAGGCCGAATCGCATCCATTAATGCATCAAAAACTTTTTCATAATCCTTCAAGCGCTTTGTGCCATGAGTGCCATCAATATTTATAGCAAGAATCAATTGCAGAGATCAAATTGTCGTTAAAGTTTTTGGCAGTTTCCCTTTCAGAGATAATTTCTTGGCATTGGTCTGCAAAAATGCACAAAAATTTGGAAAATGATAAAAGTAGAGAAGAATAAAAACTCACGTAAATTTGCTGATTTTCATCGATTATGATATCATTGAGCGCTTTCAATATCACTTTTGTTAATTTTATTATAAATTTACAATATCTAATTGGGTTTTTCCCCTTTTTTTATTAAAATTGAGCACCACCTAACTTACTTACTTACTTCTTACTTTTGTTTCTATGCAATATGTTTAGTTGATATCTGCATGAGATTTAAACCAATTTGTAGTCATTTGCAAAATAGTTAATTTATAATTTGCGTTTTTATCAACCGACTATTTTATTTACTACAGGGAAGTACATAACATACTGTTACGAAAATGAAAAATCAAGTTACTGGTGTTTTGCTTTTACATAGGTTAATATTAAATTTATAGTATAACAACAAACACCAGCATAAAAAAAAATAGTAAACAAGTATACAAAAATACAACAACAAACACCAGCATAAAAAAATGGTAAACGAAAGAACAAAAAAGTTACAGCAAACACTACAAGATTAACCCTAACCAAGTCAGGAGAAAATTTTACAAATCCAGTCAAAATGTGCCTCAGAGGCACATACAAAGAATTTACATATTAATTTTGTTAACTTATTTTTATTTTATTAAATTTTTTAGCAAACTAGAACTTTTGAACAATGCTCGCTGCAAGTATTTTTGTGGCAAATATGTCCTTTGCTTTGCATTGGGACCGTTTAGATTGGTCATCAAATCGAATATGGCGCCGTATTATTACGAACCTGTGTTTTGGCATGTAGGCTCGGAAAATATTGCAACCAAATAATGGGTGCCAGAACCTTTCGTAACTCATTATACCTTGTCTGTTTAGTCCAGCATTCAATAATAGACCGATAAAAGATTGCATTTCGATGTGGTCTACTGGCTGCCATTTTGCTCCATGTGTGTTCTCAACAATAATATTGATGACATCAGCGTCAAAGATTTATTGAAATATTTTGTTGTTCACAAACAATAGAAGTAATAATTAGCGTTGCCATATGTGCCTCATAGACACATTTCGACATGATTAAGAACATTTTTGATTGAAACAAAATAAAAAGAAACTAATTTATTACTTGAAATTTGTAAATTCTAAATAAAACAATTGAAAGTAGGAATTCAAGAAGCAGCAAGAACTAGAACCTATATTTAAGGAAGTTACAACATGACAAAGTGAAATATGTGTCTGAGAGGCACATGTTGACTTGATTAGGGTTGAATTTAAACATCGATGTTTACACTTACAGAGACATCAGGAAGGCGGAGCCACGAACATTCGTCTTTGCCATATAAAAGGCAAAGCAAAGAGTAATTGTGTTTTGAAGATCTCCATTACAAAGATCTGTCGAATAATTGCCTAGTAATTGTTATTGTTTATGCAAAGGCTGTATACAAAGGAATAACAAATAAAAGCAATTGTTGTTGTTTACATAAAGTTGTGAACAGTGGCACACTGAATTGTGCGAATAATAAAGAATTTTAATTAAAAATAAACTCAGATTTATTTTTATTTTATTTGTAATCTATGAGCTAATATTTTAAACATTTTTAATAGGTAACAATATTTTTTAAGAAAAGATTAATTTTTTAATTTTTTTAATTCAATTGTCTGCCATATCAATACAAATATTTTTAAATTAAATCATGTACTAGAACTACTATTTGTTTGTTGTTCCATAAAAAAAAATCAAATTGTCTCCATAAAATTAAAAGAAAAAATGTTTACAATAGTACACCAACAACAATATCAATTTCATATTTTTTATTTAATTTAACTTTTTTTTTGTTAAAATTGCCATAAAAAAATCTAACAAATCCGAGTGTTTATTTGTTCATAATTTTACATCAATTTCTGGGTGTTCTTATATGTTTCTCTATGTTTTTTTTTTTTGTTTATGAATCAACATAAAAAAGAAAAATTTCATAAATCTCTCCATACGTACATACATACATATGTACATATTTCTATGAAATATATAAGCATGAAGCACATGCATAAATATTTACAATTTGTGTAAACAATGTACGATTATTTGTGTATAAAAATGTTTATCTTTTCGGATTTTATTTTCTTTTTTTTTTGTGGATATAGTATTTCTGTAATAAAATGGTTTTAAAGAGAGAGAGAGAGAGAGAGAAAGAGATATAGAATATGAATTAGTATAAACGAGATGAATTTGTACAAATTAGTAGAGAATTTTTATTGATAAAATTGTTATTAAATTACGAAACCATGTATGACTTATCAATTATTTTTTTTTTATTAAAAATTTCCTAAAAAAAATTTTGTGGACATAGATACAAACAGTCTGAATTACAACCTAGTTTCATACTCATTCATTGTGAGTGTGAATTTTATACATGAGTGGTGAGACTTACAGTTTAAAGTCGACTCCGAACGACAGGGTTCTTGAGAAACTTTTCATGGCAATTTTTAATTTACTCACAGAGTTTTTTGCCAGAAATCTGCTGAGAGGAAGTCATCGCAGATATATTTTTTCATATTTCGTTATGTTGCGAAATATCCGACCTGGAGTTCGAACGGTGGCCTCACGTCTAACAAGCCAACACACTACCTACTAGACTACGGCGGCGGTTTAGTAGAATATTGTGTTTATTTCGAGAAACAATATAAAACCTACTTGGGTTAGCGTAGCCAAGGTTACGGACCCCTTTTGGGGGAAGAGGACCCACTTAGTCCAGCATTTATCCCCATTGTGATACCACTAACAATCAAACATTTCCTGTCAGAAACTGACCACCGTTCAAAAGCAAATCTGCCTGTATTATTGGAGAGCAAGATATTAGAAAGTGAGAGATCAAAGCCCCCGGTCTTTTCTTGACTACTGCAGGTCACTGACATATGATGTGAAAGACAGCCTCTTCCTATTGATTTCCCACGATGTAGTACTTTTCTGCATGCCTACCAAAAGAACAGTGTCCAATGCGAATCGTTGTTGTGCAATGAATAAGTATTAAGATTTAAGGACCGAAGTAAGTCAGTCCTCTTCATATCCATATGTATACAGCACAGCCTACCATTTCTTTTTTTTATAAATCAAAAAATGGATAACCCTTTATCTTAGAATACCGACATACGTACATAATTGGTCATTTCATCGCTTCAGTCAGGATTAAGATCTAGCCGTCAATAGAAATGTTTCTTTCATATTTCGTTATGTTCCACATGTCTGACCTGGGATTTCAACCTCGACCTCACGTCTAATAAGCCAACGCACTACCTACTAGACTACAGCGATTTCTCCTATGCTAGGAGCAATAACAGAACATCGCATGGTTTCTGTAATTGTAAACAATGTTACAGGGTAGGCATGCCTACTCACCATTTTTTAGTAGAGAGAAGGGAACCGTTCCTTTTGTACACTTTACATAGTGTAGATACACATCAATTTCTAGGCATTTTCTCATTTTACCATGACATTTCTAGGTGATGCTTATGTCTAACGATTCCTCCATCATTAACCTTGAAAATTTAATTAAAAAAATATGAAATACGAATATGACATACATGCATACATAATTGGCCATTACAAACCTTCAGTCAGGATTACGGCCTAGCTTCTCACACCACTCATGTTGTGTGCGTTAATTTTATACGTGAGTGGCGGGACCAACTCTGAACGACAGATTTTAGAACAACTTTTTCATGGCAGGGTTATTTACTCTCAGAGCCTTTGCCAGAAATCTGCTGACATTTTTTCATATTTTCGTTTTGGTGTCTTAGAGTTTGAACCGTGGCCTTATGTCTAATAAACGAACACACTACCTATTAGACTACGGCGACTCCTAATATGAATATGAACAGTTTTGAAATATTTAAATTAAATTAATTTTTAAATATTATTTAATAAAAATCAATTTCACATTAAAAATTCTGTTGAGTAAATAATTTAGCATGAAGAGAATACTTCATGCAATTTTAATTTCATTTCATTATTATTGCATGACCTTGATTTCTATTATTTTTAATATTTATTTGCCGTTTTAATTTTTTTTTAAAAATCTTGAATAAAAAATATATAAAAGCAAATACATACAATACATACATACATATATATTTTTTTTTTTTTTTAAATTTTTTTTATAAAAAAAAGGCTTTTTCTACAATATAATATTGAAGAGAATGAAACATGCACTCACATTTATTTATTTTATATTTATAATGGATATTATTTGTATTTTCTTGTTTTTATTATTATTATTTATATTATTGTTGTATAGTATTGTTGTTTTTGTTTTAATTTTTATTATTGAAAAAGAAAAATCAACAATTTTTATTTTTGTTGTAATTTTCTACATGAAATACACACACTTTTTTCACAATTTTTTTCTTCATTTTCTGTGTATATTTTTATGATTATTTTACTCTTGTCGTTTCAATTTATTTGTTTGACATATTTAGATGTGTGTATCCCAGTGTGTGTTTGTGTATAGAAGAGTATGCGTGAGAGCATTTGTTTGTAAATAATAAATTAAATGGTCTTTTAATTATTTAAATGGTCATATACACAGAAAGAGAGAGAGATTTTATTTCAAAAAAACTCGAGGAATATGAATAGGCATATGTATGTACATGTATACATACATGTATGTATGTGTGTTAAATAAATATGCTTTCTTGAACAGTTACAAATAAAAGAGAATACAGAACAGTATAATAAACTTAAACGCACATTTATTGTTTGTATTTTATACAAATATGCGTGTGTGTATGCGAATATGTTTTTTTCATTAATGCTTTGGCAATACATTTAAATTAAATGCATGACGTTTATGTAAATATCTACAGCAACAACAATAATAACAACAAGCAAAAACCTCTAAAATAAAAAACATCAACATCCCCTTGATCTCCCTGTATCACTGAAATACAAAAAATATTGTTGTGTGTGTGTGTGTGCTGGACTTTATTTATACATTCAAGTATACTAATTATAACAGGTTTTGTTGTTTTTGTTTTTGCTTTTCCACTTCTGTTACTCTCCTTACTCTTCGTGTTGTAACTAGCGTAACAGCAACTTTGTTTGTTTTTGTTAATTTGCCTGCCATCGTTATTTTTATTTTTTTGTTTACAAAAGTTTTTTCCCGTTTATTTTTAATTCCACCACAATTAATGAGTAGTAAACAACACAAGAAATATAAAGAGAGAGAGAGAGAGAGAGAAAAAAACAGCATAAAATAGAAACAAAATTTTGCCTGCCAGAGAGCGAATTGTTGTTGGGTATTAAAAATACATTAAAAAAGCAAAAGTTTGCATTTTTAAAATGCGAAAAATTAAAAGCAACTGTAAATAGTGAAACTAAAGAGTTTTTAATTTATTTGCAAATAAAATTCTGTTAAAAAAAAAAATTATTTAAAAATGTTTTTTTATATTTCCATAGAGAAGAAGAAAATGTCAGAGAGTGTTAATCAGAGCGAGTTATTTAACTAACACTCATGTATGTTAACATATGTATGTGAGCAGTTTGTAGGCTTTGCTTATAGAGTGAGTGGGTTTTATCCTTGTACAACACTTATGAAAAATAGGCACAAGAAAAAAAAATTACATTGTAAATGTCATGAACAGTTTAAATATCATTTAATTTAAAAATATTTACAACACAGATAAAAATCTTATCCGTTGAGGGACTTAATTGCAATAAGAGAAAAAAAGAAAAACAGAATTTTGAACGAAATTTTACGAAAAAAATTTTAATTTAATTTAAAATTTCAAATTTTTATTTTAAATATCAAAAAAATAATTTGATTAATGTTATGTCCTTCTGAACCAGTAATATCACAACGAACACTATCTACTCGGTTTGGCTTGATGAAAAACGTTTTTTTTTTGCACTCTAACTCAGTCATTTTGATTAAATTTGGTATTAAGCTGGCAATCAATTCCTCGTGGACTGGGAATTTCTATCAGTTGCTTGTTTATCTTGAGGTCCGAGCAATGTGTTATCAATCCAGCGTCATTTGTGGTTAAATTTCTCACATTAAGTTGTTCGTTGTTCGGTTTAAAGCTGTTGTCTTTTGGATATTATAGGAGAGTGAGGAAGTTGAGTGAACTAACTTACTAACCTACACTGTAATACTGTTTAGAACTACATAAACCATGCAGTGTTCTGTTATTGCTACTAGCATAGGAGAAGTCGCCATGGTAGTAGTGTGTTGGCTTATTAGACGTGAGGCCATGATTCCATGCCCAGATCAGACATCTATCAGACATGCCCAGATCAGACGAAATATGAACGACGTCATAGATCAGCAGATTTCTGGCAAGAACTCTGAGATTATATAAAATTGTCATGAAAACGTTTCGTTCATTCGGAATCGATTTACCCAGATATGCCGAGCGTACTACATGTAGTACACCTATTATGTTCAGGTTTCTGCGTTTACTGTGCTTTACATTTTCAAATCTACTTGTTGTTGTGCTACAGAATTTAACGGTCAACAAAGCATTCCTTGATAAATTTTGTCTAGGATAATTGCTTATGTGTATTTTTTTGAATGAAACATTTTAGTTTTTTGAAACTGGCAAAAGTCTGAAGATGCCTCGTAATCGCTTAGATAAAGTTGTATTTGCATATTTTATTATTGTTGCGTTTCTATGTTGTTTTAATTATAATAGATGTAAAAACAAATTCTTGGCAAAATTATATGTGAAAAACAAAATTATATGTGATTTTAGTTGATGTATTTGATGACGTACTACATGTAGTACGTTCGGCATTAGTGGGTAAAAATCGTGAAAAAGAAAAATTTTTTCTTTTCTAGATTTTTAACATTAAATGAGGTAATAAATGCTCTAGAGCAAAGTGATGAGGAGTTTTCGCAAAATTTTTACGGCATTTCAATTGTGCCCAATCAAACTACGTCACAGACGAAGATTCTGAAGAAGAAGATGAAGTGAATTTTGAAAACTACCTCCCCTATTATTAAATGCTGAGGCTGAGCTTTTTAGAAATTCTTATTCTACTGAATCGGATAGTGAAAACGGCATTCCACTTCCGTTATTACAATAGGCCAAGAAACGCAAATGTATGTCATGTTACAGCATGTGAACAGGAAATCTATAATATCTTTAAGGAAATGGGACTTGGTTCAAGCGTAGTCTTAATGATGGAAAATGTAAACAGCAACGTTGTAATCATTGCCACAATAAGACCACTACACGCTGCATGAAATTTGATGTGCCGCTCCATGTAATGTGAAGTACCACACCACCAAATATTTTTTTTTATTAATTTGTTTTCCTTTACTTATGTAGTATACGCCTATAATAATAAATAGTAATAATGAATAATAAAAAATTTAATTTAATTAAATTTAAGCGTCCTACATGTAGTACGGGCTCAAAATCCAATTTAAAAAATGTTTTTTTTAATTTTTCTTC
Organism: Sarcophaga caerulescens; assembly: GCA_927399465.1. NCBI lineage: Eukaryota > Metazoa > Arthropoda > Insecta > Diptera > Sarcophagidae > Sarcophaga > Sarcophaga caerulescens. Next base: position 28,288,192 of record OV656873.1, on the reverse strand, counting down.
AGTTTTGTAATATAATCAGTCCGAATAAAGCTAATTTGGAAAACTACGAAGATTGTTCCACAAGTAAGCCCGTCGGCATATCTGGGTTAAAAATATAGGTGCCGCCACTCATGTACAAAATTAACACACACCGTATAATTGGTGAGACAAGCTAGGTCGTAATCCTGACTAAAGGGTTGTAATGACCAGTCATGTATGTATGTATTAAGATGGCCATCAATTCCTCATGGGAATTTCAATCAATAGCTACTTTCTGCTGAGGTCCAAGCTATGATCAATCCAGCGCCAATTATGGTTAAATTTCTCACTTCGGGTAGGTAGGTAGAGTGGTAGCTTTGATACCAAAAGCTCACTTGAGCACGCAGTCTCCGTACTGACCGCGTTCCACCAAACTAGGGAAGAGCTGGTCAGCGCAAGGGCTGCACCTTACTTTGTGTAGCTCGCTGATGGGTTGGAAAGTCGTTTTCTCTTGGCTGTTATAGAATAACAGATTAGTTCTGTTAAATTATAGCTCACTTGAGTGAACTAACTGTACGTTTCACTAAGCAAAATGAAAACAGTCTGCGTCGAAAGTCTCTTCCAATATCATAGTCTCTTTCTGCTCAACCAATCTGCATATATTTCAGGAGTTATTGATAGGTAAGCAAAGTCTCTTTGCATGCCTACAGTGTAACACTGTTTACAGTGTAACACTGTTTACAGTGTAACAATTCAGTCTACACAAACCATGTGGTGCTCTGTTATTGCTCCTAGCGTGGGAGTTGTCGCCTACTGTGCAATTATTCTGCAATTAATTTGATTTTTTTTCGTATTAAAAGTCAGTTTCTAAGAGTATTAGAAATCAGCTACAAAAAGTTTTTAGTCTTTGATTTTTCCCTTCTTTTTGTTTTTTAGCAAGTATAAGACGGAGTACAATAAATACTAGTTTTTCTCTATTTATTTTCCTCGACAAGATGAAAGACTTTTTCCCTTGTAATGGATAGGGAAAAACTTTATTTTTCTACACACTCACAAATTACTTTTTAAACACAAGTTACTTGAAATACAAAAATTAAAACAAGTGTTTTAAACTACCACAGTAACAAGTTAATCAAATAGATGTGACGAGAGTAGAGCCAGAATGTATATCTGTGAGGTAAAGGGGCAGAAGGCCTCTAATGGGTTTTAATAGGAATTTCAAAATTATAAACATTACAAAGGCCTTGAAGCATGTATGAAAGAATTTCGTGTTCTTATAAGGTTATTTCGGACACTTTATGCAATAAGTTGTCCTCAATTATACTTTAAAATGAAACAATAATTTTAAAACATACGGTACGAGGTCTGTGCGATCACTGTTCCTCACTTACCTAATTGGTAATTTCAATCCTTAGGTCAGGATTACTACCTAACTTCTCATACCACCTACGTTGTGTGTGTTAACGGCCGATTTGAGAAGCTTTTCACGGCTATTTTATTTATTCTTAGAGTTTTTGCCAGAAGACTACTGAAAGTAAGTTTCGAAAGAAATATTTTTTCATACATTCTTAGTTAATTCGTTATTAGAACACTTTAGTCAGGATTACAACCTAGCTAATCACACCACCAAATAGTGCGTATTATTTTTATCCACGAGTGGCTGAATTTTCAGTTAATAAGTCGACTTCGAACGACAAATTTTTTGAACAACTTTTCATGTCAATTTTATTTTACTCACAGGGTTTTCGCCAGCGGACTGGTGAGAGAAAGACGCCGAAGTAATATTTTTTTTTTTATTTTTCGTTTCATTCGAAATATCTGCACTGGGGCTTGAACACCAGACTCTCATCTAATAAGCCAACACACTACCAACTAGACTACGGCATCTTCAGTGCTTTCTTTAGAAAGTTTACAGTTCAACCAACGTTAAGGCAAAGCTCAATCTTGCTCTAGGGGAAGCTCCTTCCCACAATTTGTATTTACAAGCTGCATGTCCTACCAAAACTTTTGCAATCAAACCCTCCTGTCTTCCATGAATATTGTGACAACACAAGACCACCACAAGACCACAATCATAAAACACACTGAAGAAGAGTACAGAAAAGCCATTTCCATTTTGAGTCAAGTAAGTGGTGTGTGTAACAAACCAAAAATAAAATAAAGAAAACTAAAGGAAAACAAAAGGAAAACAGTAGGAAAAGCAGAGTAACTTAAACTATATTTAAACCATGTTACATGCAACAAACAAAATAAAACTTCAAGCTGTTCATCAACTAAAAGAAAAAAAAAGAGAAGAAACACAAGACAATACAAAATTTTTGTGTAGATTGAAGACAACCTACGCATACATATATGACCACAAACGTATGTATGAGGTATGTGTGTGAAAGCGCGTTTTTGACGTTGAAGAGCAATACTTCAAGTAAACTAGACAAGAAAATAGACTTTTATTATGTGTGTGTGTGGTTAAAGAAACATAGAAAGATACGGTAACAAACACAGACACTGACTCAAACACAGTAGAGAAACACAAACTTAATATAGAAAATAAAAAAAAAATTAAAAGGAAAAAGCAATTTCAGTTTCTTTTACTTGCCACAAAAGTTGCACAAATGGTTGTTGCTTCCTTAAGAAAAACACAAAACAACCAAAAAGAAAAAAACGAACGAAGAAAATAAAAAGCATCTTTCATCTCGTCATGTGTCTCAAGGGTATAATATGTGTAAATAAGCTTACATATACAAAAGAACAAGCTTTACAAACACACACATTCAAACAACTACACACACACACAGACATAGAGGATCTCATGGTTCGTGTACTTTTAAAGACGTTGTTTCTTGGGGTTCCTCCTACATGCATCGGAAAGTTTGTTTCTAGTTTGCCGGACAATATTATTTTTTTTTACCCTGATCCTTAGCCGTTTCCCTACCTTTCCTATAGGCTCTGATATTCTAATGGAAATTCTGAAGTTACTAAAGCAAACATACTTTTCGAAAAGTTGTGATGTTGGGTATTAATCTGAGTAAGATTTGCATGTAAAAGTTGATAGAGTCTTCTCCCAAGATCTGAGATTTTTTGAGATAATCAGGATCTAAATATTGCTATGTAACCTAAGCCATAAGAAAAAAGATGATTCCAAGCCTTAAATACAGGATTAAGGATTCTTAATGAATCCATTTTTTTACAATAGAGGGACTCCTCTTTAACCGCCTTTCTAGACATAAAAGCGGCCTCAAACTTTTAGTTATCTAGGCATTTGTAAAGGTACTGAATACAGATTCATCAGTATATATGTATATATGAATACGAAAACTCTTGATTTACACGACAATAACGAGCACTACTATGACGATAGGGGCACACACTATGAAACGTCAATATGTGGTACGAATTCCTTCAAAAGGATGCTGTATGTTTTATAAACTCTCCGCACACAACAACTCTTTGCGTGATAAGCATCTACATTTAGTTTTTAATAATTTGGAAGCTTTTCTTGGATAGATTCCATTTACCAACCTTCAATGCCAGCACCAATTAACCGAAACTGTCATAAAATTTTATATCAGGGTGCAGTTGGCCTAATGGCTGCTGTCTTTCTGTTAGTCTTCATTATCCATGCTGTGTGTGTTACCATAACTGTTGCTCTGATTCCGATTTCATAGTGCTTCGTTGACTAGTTGAAAGAAGTTCTACACAACGCTGTTATTCGCCTTGGATAGTGACAACACGTCACTTATATTGGATACCATTTCGTCATGGCCATTACTGGACTCCATTTGATGCTTACAACATTTACACATTTACGTTTATGTTTGGAAGTTTAAATTAACTTAATAGAGACTTATTAAGACAGCATGTCGCTCCTACAGCAGCATTCGCTGTCGCAGCAGGTTAACTTCGGTAGTCTGTGAAGTACTAGTTGCGATGATAGTTGACACATTCAGTTCAGTTTGTAGTTTACCTGTTAATAGGATTAGTTTCAGATCTTTGTTGCTCCAGTCATACAACTGTGAGTATATTCCATGTCAGGCTTTCTGAGGTCAGCACTTGGTTATCGTCTGTTACTCATGGCAAAGACGACTAAAAACTCGTATAGCAGCAGATCACCTCCAACGTTGAGTACATTTATAGCTTCTAATGCAGCTAAAGAACAGCCAAACTTTCATTACATAACTTACATAGTACATAATTGGTCATTGCAACACTTCAGTCAGGATTATGACGTAGTTTCTTACACCTCTTGTGTTGTGTGCGTTATTTTCATGCATGAGTGGCGGGACCTACAGTTTAAAGCCGACTCCGAATGACAGATTTTTTGAGAAATTTTTCATGGCAATTTTATTTACTCGCAGAGTTTTTGTCAGAAATCTACTGAGGGGAAGTCGCCGAAGAAATATTTTTTCATATTTCGTTTTTGTTGTAGACGTATGACCTGGAGTTTTCTTAAGAAGTTTCAATTCCTCTCCAAATAATCCATAGACGTCTTACGTCTGAACTTGCATGGAAGGACAAGATGAACAAGAAATATTATAGACAGGCCAGTCGTTATTCCCTCTTCAACTGGGACTGAATGGGTAAAGTTGTTCAATAATCAATATTCGCACAGGACATCGGCAGATGGCAACCTTCTAACTCTAGAACCTGCTACAGCATATAAATCGTTTGCTTAGGCGAAAACACCAACCAAACCAACTAAAATATATGCTTTGTGGGATCCTTATGTTCCTCACAGAAAGCTCAAATTGTGTGGGGTATAATAAATGGACCTTTACCACGAAAACTTAAGACAGCTGTTCCTGAAATATTCTAAAGGGTGATTTTTTAGCTATTATGTTTTTGTCAACACTGGTTTAAACAGCTCACGCTCGTTTCGTGTTTTGTTTCACTTTCAAACATCTTCAGTTTTGTCTATAATTTAACCATGAATCGTCTTACAAACGAACAACGCTTGCAAATCATTGAATTTTATTATCAAAATGCGTGCTCTGTTAAGAAAGTTCATCGCGCGCTTCTTCTTTAATTTTATGGTCAGTTTAATCGAGTTTTTTTTGCCCAAAATGCAAGAGCTTGACTTGCATGACATGTGGTTTCAACAAGACGGTGCAACATGCCACACAGCACGCGTAACAATGGACTTATTGAGAGGCGAGTTCGGTGAACATTTTATTTCGCGTTCGGGACCGGTCAATTGGCCGCCTAGATCGTGTGATTTAACGCCTTTGGACTATTTTTTGTGGGCTATGTTAAAGCTCATGTCTATACAGACAAGCCCGCTTCAATTGACGCATTGAGTGAGATACCGGCCGAAATGTTGGAAAGAGTATGCCAAAATTGGACTAAGCGGATGGACCATCTGAGGCGCGATCAACATTTGCATGAAATAATCTTCAAACATCAAATTATATGCACCGTACTATCGATTCAAATAAAGATTTCATGCATTTTTCTGAATTTTATGTGTTTATTTTTGAAAAATTTTCCTATAGCTCTTAAAAAATCACCCCTTACATTGACCCTGCCCTGGATCCAGGGATATGTTGGATTTTAGAATGATGCTGCTAATGAGTTACTTAGTCAGTTTCCATTACATTGATAGTCCCACTTTATGTCTCTATGAACTTAGAAACCATGAGTTAAGGCATCTAAATTCTGGACTGACCAATATTAAAGTAAACGCTTATGTTTGGGTAGTGAGGTAATCTAGAAGTTGCAGAGGAGTATGGCATTTATTTCCTGTGTCACTGTACTGCTTTATACAGAACTAGGGAATGCTATTTAACAGAAACCTTTTGTTGTTACCTGGCCAACCTAGCGTTTCTTTAGCACGTAGCACTTAATAGGACAAGAACTTAAAATTGGTTTCAAGGCTGTGATACTTCATAATTATAATGTGTTCGTTTCTTTTATGCTTCACTGTTAATAACTACAATCTATTAAAAGCGTTCTGGTTTCCTTTGTTTACTAATGTTAAGCTTGGTCTTATCCTGGTATCACAGCTAAATTGTTATTTATTTTAACCAAATAAGGAAGTCTGGGTTATTATGCCTGAACTGCAATAACTCCCTTAAACTTCTGAATTCTTGTTAGGCACACAAGTATGTGAGCCCATAAACACATCTTTAAGACAAATACTAGCCCGCAATAAAAGCAAATAAAAAAAGAGGCTGAAAAAACCCAACTTAAACTAAAGAAAAGTTTAATATTAGAAAACATTAGGAGAACGAGTGAAAGCGATAAAATGAAGAATACTGACAAGAAGATTGCACAAGTTGTGGCAAACAGTTCATACACTACAGGGCCACACGCAACGAACTGGTAATAAGCTACACAACATCAGCCAACAGTTTTAGACATTTTGACTCAATCATATAAAATGCAACATGAAAACATTTTTAATTTTCCAATTTCCAGTTTCTAGTTTCCATTTTCCATGTGGAAACAAACAGTAGCTTAATTCCTTAAAGAATTTTTGCTTTTCAAAGCTTGCTGACGACGCGTATCACATGTCTTTTGCGAGACGCTGTAATTTCATAATGTGGCAAGAAAAGTAATAAAGAACACAGAAGAAGAAGAAAGAATTGAAAAAGAAAAAGAGAAAATGTAAAGAAAAGCTAAAGGGTATTTAAAAGCAATATTATGTACATGGTTGAGAAAAGTTTCTTCTTTTTTCACATGAGGTTTAACGCTCATAATGTTGTCAGTTTTAGCATTCGCATTAAGCCAAATTGTTGTTGTTGTTCTTGTTGTTGTTGAACATTTTCACAAGAAAATTAAATGAAAATGTTGTTGTTGCCTTACATACGCCAACAAAAAATCTTCTTGAGACTCAAAAAAGAAAAATACGAAAAGAAAAAAGTACTGCTGCCACTAATGGTGATTGTATCGTTCGTTGCACTTTAAAGAACATTAAAAATTATTTTTCTTGTGAAGATACACAAAGAGAAGGCAAATCTGTTACAACATGTGTCTAACAAGAGTGTTAGACACACGAACATCGTAAACAATGTATCAATATGAAAAGGGTAAACCGTATAGAGATACCATTTTCATAAATAACGTTTAATTGGTTACAAGAAGTGTAGTGGTGAGCCCAATAAGTGTCCTTTGAGTGCCATTTTTCGAGAAGGAAACCCATCTGGCCTTTCTATAATATTTTTTGTTTTCCGTAAAAGTTCAGTAGTTAGGCATCTAGGGATTATTTCGAGCAGGATTGAAACTTGTTAAAGAAGGTTTGACTGTTCTTTAACTTCATTTAAAGGCATAAATATTGTTATGTTTTTAGCTTTTGAAAACGTTTAAAATATGAGCTCGTAGACTGCAAATAAAAGAGAAATAAATTCGTGTTGAATTTTAATTAAAATTCTTTATTTATTGAAGTCGCCGTAGTCTAGTAGGTAGTGTGTTGGCTTGTTAGACGTAAAGCCAGGGTTCGAGCCCCAGGCCAGACATAATAAACAAAACCAAATACAAAAAGTATTTTTTCGGCGATTTCCTCTCAGCAGATTTCTGGCAAAAACTCTGAGAGTAAATAAAATTGTCATGAAAAGTTTCTCAAAAAATCTGTCGTTCGGAGTCGACTTTAAACTGTAGATCCCGCCACTTATGTGTAAAATTAACACACACAACATAAGTGGTGTGAGAAACTAGGTCAGTAATCCTGACTGAAGGTTTGTAATGACCAATTATGTATGTATGTATTATTCGCACAATTCTGTGTGCCACTGTTCACAACTTAATGCAAACAACAACAATTACTTTGTTTGTTATTCCTCCGTTTACACCCTTTGCATAAACAATAACAATTACTACACAATTGTTCGACAGATCTTTGTAACGAAGATCTTCAAACTACGATTATTCACTTCAAACGCACTACGTCTTCACACAAGACTGACTAAACTTTTACAAACTCAGTTGCCCGCTTTGCTTTGCCTTTCATATGCAATGTAAACAGTCTGATGAATGTTCTTGAAAGCGAATGTTCGTGGCTTCGCCTTCTCGAGAACTCTATAAATGTAGACATCGGCTTTTCATTATTGTTGTTTGTGTATTTTGTTTACATTTATTCTTGTAGTGTTTGTTGTTGTATTTTTGTTTACTTGTTTACCATTTTTTTATGCTATTGTTTGTTGGTATATTTTTGTTTAGTTGTTTACCAATATTTTTATGCTGGTATTTGTTGTTATATTACGCAGTGCGATAATTTGTAAACAAGTTCATTGTTTTTGTTTTTGTAGCTTTTGTTTATAATTTTAATGTTAAACGATCTAAATTTTCCCATTTTTGTAACAATATACTCAACGTTCAAGGTGGTTTGCTATACGGAATTTGGGTCGTCTTTGACATGAGTAACAGTTGATGACCAAGAGCCGACCTCAGAAAGCCTGTCATGAAATATACTTACAATTGAATGAAGAAGGCAACAAGAGCAATAAAGTTTAGAAAGGAATCCTAATGATAGGTGGACAACAAACTAAACTTTGAATTTTAAATGTGGATTCTTAGAAGGTATGAATGGTTCAACTATCTTCGATACTAGTTTTCACCACAACATGGTGATGCCAAGAGTTACCGGGCTAAGGGTGCAACCTGTTGTCTCTATCAAGTTAACTTAAATATCCAAACATTAGCGAAAATGAGTAAATATTTTGAGCATCAACTGGAGTACGTGAAAGGCCATATCGAAATAGTATCCAATATAAGGGACGTGTTGTCGCTTTCCAAGGAGAATTTCGGAATTTCCTAGCTACACAGTGTCAAACTTATTTTTAATATCACTACGCTAAATGGCATACCCTTTAGCATTTATTAAGATTGAAACATTTTACATATGATGGCATGTATATGACAGTATAAGCATATGGTATGTTTGTATCTCTTAAGTAATATTTCTTACTTAAAATGCCAAACAACATTACAGGGCTTAAGGACTTTATGATACGCATTGATGACCTTCAAAGAAATTTATTTTCTTGCTTCTTCCTTCACACAGAATTTACTTCAACAACATCAATTTGAAATTCATGTTCGAAAAGTAAATACAGCTTGTAAGAATGAAACATAATGTACTCCTGGGCATAACCAAGTGCAGAAGTAAACCAGAAGTAATATGTATTCAAACTCTGCTTGAACTGTGCTTAGTAGATTCTTTTGATGACGTTTGAAATAAATTATCACAAAAAGATCTCCACATAAAGAGGCCTTATTTGGTATATCTCTTAAAGCAATACTGTTTAGATGCCTGATCGACCATGAGTTACCCTTTTGTATCCCATCCCAGTATTTCTCTTTTTTCTTCCCCCTCAAAAGTAAACCTGGAACCTAGCAATCTGCCTGCAGCCTGCCCGCAACCTACTCTTTCTATGGTTATAGAAACTATAACCATAGTCGGACTTCTACATACACAATTGGGCATTACAACCCTTTAGTCAGGATTGTGGCGTAGTTTCTCATCACACTTATGCGGTGTGTGTTGATTTAGTACGTAGTAGTACTAAAGTTTAGTGTAGTAGTGGCGGGACCTACAGTTTAAAGTCGTCTATAAACGATAGATTTTGGAGAAACTTTTCATGGCAATTTTATTTTATTCTCAGAGTTTTTGTCAGAATTCTGCTGAGAGGAAGTCATCGAAGAAATATTTTTTCGTATTTTCATTTTGATGTCTGATCTGGGATTTGAACCGTGACCTTACGTCTCATAAGCCAATACACTACCTACTAGACTACGGCGACTTCATCGTTTAAGCCATACAATGGAAAATTATTTTTATTCGTTTGAGAGACCTCCGCCGTGGCGGAGTGCTTACGAAATATTCCAATTTTCCACAACTTTGGCGCATAAATCAGACCGAGTTTTGCCTAAAATTTGCTGAGAGGCAGTTGCCAAAGAAATAATTTTTCGTATTTCGTTTTGATAGAGATGTTTGACTTGGGGTTTGATTGATGGCCTCCCATCTAATAAGCCAACACATTACCCACCAGACTACAGCGATTTCTAGACAGGTAGCTATGAGGTGCCTTAGTACTGCAACCATACAATTTATTGTACTTGCCTCCCCCGCTTCAAGTCTAATGTGGGTCTCCCACAACCTATTTGCCTTGAGCCAACAGAATGTTCATTATGGATAGAGGTCATCTTGTGAATGTTCGAATAGCAAAACTTCATTTAAAATTTGAGGCTTAAAAACGAGCTTAAAGAGAACACTCTTAATTAAGTGAACAACAGATAACGGTACTTTTAAGCTGCCATTTTTTTCTTTCTTTCTTTTACTGTTCCCAACAAGTACTCAACTTAGGTACCAAAATGTCGTGAAAAGAAAATCTTTTTTACCAAACAAAACAATACTACAACCATGATAGACAAACATTCCTATTTTTTGACTTCTCCTGCCTGCTTCCCCTCGCTATATTGCTGGTATTATGACATGATATGATAATAGCTAAACACTACAAATTGTTGTTTTTGTTGTAAGTTGTGTTGTTATCTGCTTAAAAAGACAATTTTTTGGTGTTGTTGTCAATTATTGTTCTTGTCTTTCTTGTTGTTGTTGTTAAGTAGCTTAAAAATACATTGTTTGTCCCAACAACAAGTAAAGGAAGTTCATATGACACTCCTCATTATCATCATCATCATCGTTTTCTTTCTGTTTCTCTTTCTTAGTTTTTCTTTCATCATTATTGTTTCTGTTCTCGTTGTTGCTCATTATTTTTCATTACAATGTTATTGGCTTTCATGGAATTGCTTCTTGCTGCTGTTGCTGTTGCTTGCTACTTTTACTTGTCATTGTCACGACTTATGATTTAATTTTTTCCGTCTTTAATACCCCATTCTGTCTGTGAGAAATTTAAAAAAGAAAATTAAAAAGAATTTAAAAACAGAAAGAAAAATATGCGGAAGAATTCTTTTGCCCGTTTACTTTACTTCATGAATATTATTTTCATGAATTTCTTATTCTCTTGATTCTTAACACTTAAGCCTCTGTCGCATCGTTAATAATAATGCCTTACACTTGAATGGCCAAAGAAAGTATTGTTCATACAAAATCAGGCTACTCGAGAATTGTTGCACATGTAGGAATTATCCTGCCTCTCCTTTCTCTGTTTCATATGGCTTTCACTTCAAATGTTCATTCTTATTCGGTTTTCTGTTGTATTGGGTTTAAGTTTGGAACTTTAACAGTTGATAACGGCCATCAAACAATTTGAGAACCGAATTTGAGACGATCTTAATCCACATGACATCCAAAAAAGTCACTTTTTGGGGTAGACTTTGTGCTGACGGCGTTTTTGGCTTATATTTCTTTGAGCACAACGTCGGCTAGGCCATCATTCTGTCAATAGCGAGCACTATAGGTCGATGATTGCTAACTTCTTTTGGCCTGCATTGGATGATCTGAATACCAACAACATGTGATTTTAACAGAACGGCGCTAAGTGCCACACAGCTCATAGTACATTGGATATACAGCAACAGCGATTTAAAGACAAGGTCATCTCATGTGGAGATGATGTAAACTGGTCCCATAGCATATGGGCGTGTGTTCGATCATAGATCTTCAAATTCCACTGAAGACTTGAGATCATATTCTCTGATCTCATGATATGGAATTTAAGTGGGAGTTGCGTGTGATTTGAGGAATCTGAAATACTTTACCGAGGGATCAGATGGATCAGAGGCATCACCATATGTACTGAAGTTTTCTGCCTATTGCTAGCAAGTGCCCAAGTGTTTTTCAATCTGAGATTCAAACAATACTAGAGTGCCCTGATATAAACCTACGAAGAAGTATTAAAGATGCAGAAATAATTATATTTGCGGGTTATCTGGTTGCACTTAAAGCACCAACTTAGTGTTCAACATAATTTGTATCGATCGGTAACTGTTTTGGCAAGTCGCCATAGCCTACTACTTAGTGTCTTGACTTATTAGACAGAAGGCCATGGTTTAAACGAAATATGAAAAAAATATATCTTCGACGACTTCCTCTCAGCAGATTTCTGACAAAAACTCTGAGAATAAATATAAAATGGCCATGAAAACTTTTTTAAAAAAATCTGGCAATATCTGTACCCAAGGCTGTTTGCATTCCTACAGGAGTGGTAAGCATTGTAACGTCTAAAGTTCACATTTTTCTAGACTTGACTATCAAATTCCATGTTTGCAGTAGACAGCATGCCATCTATCCTACTGAAAACAAAAACGGAATACAGTTCTTATGTTAGTTCGCAGCATCACTCTGAAATCTAAGGTACTAATTAAGGCCTATTAAAGTGAACGATGGTGTTAATTAATGAGTATAGCATTCAAGCCCATGGTTAGAACTATGAGCTCTAACGAACTGTGACATTGTAAGATGAATAAGTTTTGTTTGCCGTCATAAGCCTTTATGGACGAATGATCTGTGAATGCGGACATTTATAATGTGTAGTTTAGAGAGAAGCCATTACATACATACATACATACATAATTGACCATTCATTACAACTCTTCAATCAGGATTACTATCTAGCTTCTCAAAACACTTATGCTGTGTGTATTAATTTTATACATCAGTCGTGGGACCTACAGTTTAAAGTCAATTCCGAATAAAAGGTTTTTGAGAAACTTTTCATGGCAAATTTCTATTTACTCTCAGAGTTTTTGCCAGAAATCTACTGAGAGGAAGTCGCAGAAGAAATATTTTTTTTTAATTTTTCGTTGTGTTGGAGATGTCTGACCTGGGGTTTGAACCGAGGCCTCACGTCGAATAAGTCGACTCACTGCGTCCTAGACTGCGGTGTCTGTGACATGCATCAATTAACTAGAGTTGAAGATTCGAATTGAATTTGATCGATGGCACGGGTTACATTCGCTGGAGTATCAAGGTCAATTCGCATGATGTGGTAGGCGAGTTTACACATTATACCCTTGTGTAGGATATTTAATGTGTCATAAGCTGTGTGTTTAAACCACGTATCGTTTGGTGTCCAGATAATGCAATTCAGACCAAATGAAGTTGGTAGTCGGCAACCTATAAGCCGAGCCGTTTGCAGTGATGTTGTGGCCAACGTTTTTTTTTTTTCAAAGAAATAGAAACGATGACGCCCCCAATCTAAAATCCACACCAAACAGTGACATTTATATGATGCATAGATGTCACTCATACAGTAATTGGCTTTCTGAGGTCTGCTCTTGGTCGTCAACTGTTACTCATGTAAAGTACGACTAAAATCCCTTATAGCAGATCACCTTCAACGTTGAGTTCATTAAAGGTTTCTAATGTATCTAAAGAACAGACAAACCATTATTAAGAAGCTTAAATTCATCTCCAAATAAGCCCTAGTGCAATAGTGCAGTGTATTGAATTGAATTTACAAGGAAGAACCAGATCAACAACAAACATCTTAGGAAGGTCAGGCAGTATTCTCTCTTGAAAAATGTGACTCAAAGGGCAAAGTTGCTCACCACTACACTCCTTAAAGAGCCAACATAGACGCTGTTTTTGGATACCGGCAGATGGCAACCCTCTATTTCTAGAACCTGCTTAACCGAACAAACTAAACAAACCAACTAAAATATAAAGAAGATGGAGAATATGCTTTGTGAGATCCTAAAGTATTGTAAAGTACATTATATTTGATTTTTACACTGAAAACCTAAGCTAAGTGCTACAGAAATGAAAGGAATGCGAGATATCTCTGTAATGGTTACAAGTATATGTTGGCTTTGAGGATAATCCAGCTGCTTATGAGCTGTGAAATAGAATTAAAAGACTGAATGTTTCAGTCAGTTCCTAACTGATTGATACTACAACTATCGAACTGTGGACGTTTGTTATCACCTTAAAAGTCATTAGTTAGAGCACTAAGTCACAGCATACATATTCTGGACATCAAAGTAACCACGTACATATGGGTTGTTAAAGAGTGGGGGAGTGTAGAGAACTCCTGTAGAAGTTGCAGAGGAAGATGGAATTTTTTTTTCTGTGCCATTGTACTGCTTTGTCCAGAACAAGAGGGATGTCCTTAAGAAGAACTTTTTATTGTTGTCTGACCAATTTAATGTTACTTTAGGTTATAATAGGTTTATACAAGAACTTGTAATTAGGGTGTTTTTGAATTGAGTGGTTTTGAAACTTCGTGAATATTATTGTCCGCTTATTTTTTTTCCCTGGTTTATGGAGGTCTCGAAATAAGTTGGAGTATGATAAAGATTTATTAACGTGCGTTCTGGTTTCTATTGTTTACTGATGTTAAGATTGGTCTTACTCTGGCATCGCAGTTAAATCGTTATTTTTTTTTTTTAACCAACTAAGGAAGCCTGGGTTATTATGTCTGAGCAATAAGTCGTAATCCTGACTGAATGGTTGTATTGACCAATTATGTGTAATTTAATAGATGTAGCTCCAACAAAATGGCAGTTATAAACTGTCATAGTTCGATAATTTCCGTTAGCTGACCATATATTTCACTTCCTTTAGCAATCAAAAATGGCAACAAATCTCATGTATTGCGTGATAATTCAGATTTTGAACATTCTCTGGAGTCCAGCGAACGAGAAAGCAATGATGATAGCTGAACCATAGCCCATATATGTCCTTTTAAATCGTATTTTTTTATTTACAAAATACTTTCAATTTCTGTCTATAACAACTTTTAAAAGTTCTTTGAAAAGTTTTCTTAAAAAATTATTTGAAACAGCAAAACAAACGTTAAAATAACGCCATGAAATACACTTCACATGAGTTTTGAAGCAGCGTCTTATATTTCGTTTTTCTTTTCACTTCAATCGCATGGTAAGTGATTGACTTTTCCGTTGTCATGATTGGGTTATTGAACGACGACTGGGAGGGTTTTTTTCTTTCAAGATTGTCGTTATGACAGCCGTAATGAAATCTTTCGTTTTTAAAGTCACTGGCAACAGCTGCTTTAAGTATGTTCCAGTTTTTCTTTCATTTTCTTCTTTCATTTTTTTTATGTGGCATTATATAATTTATTTGATTCGAATATTGAGTATCATGGTCTGCGCTTAAGATAAGAACACAAAACAGGATGTAAGAGAATATGGCTGCAGAGAGCGGGGGAACATGTATTGATTGAATAAAAAAGATTGTGATTGTATGGCAGACAAACACAAATACTATGTGTGTGTGTGTATACACTCATAGAATACTTGTCGACTGAAGAAATGTTTGTTTAACTTAAAGAATGGCATACAAAAACAATTGAAGATGCTTCTCTCTTTTAAGTGCTCCTTGTAGAGCAATAATAGAAAAACTAGACATGATTTGATGGATAGATATGCTGGATACGTACATACATATGTTTTATAAATAAATTAAATGTTTGTGTGCAAATAAAATTTGAAATATGATTTTAACTTTAAGTGTTCATAGAGTATTTCAAATAGTGTTTTTTATATCGTGTTTGTAGCAGTTGAAGAGTACACAGGAGAGTGTCATAAGAAAGAAAAATATGTTCGTAGATTTATGAACATCCTGTAGTTAATAGGATGAACAAGTAAAAAAAGAGCACAGAAGGCAAGAACTTTAGTTTTGATACTGCTTATATTGTAGGAAGCAGAAAATACTTTCTGCTGGAACATAATTGCATAATTGACTTTTAGAAAAGCTAAGCTAAGGCTTCTCTCTTTGAAGTCACCGTAGTATAGTAGATAGTCTGTTGGCTTATTAGACGTAAGGCCACGATTCAAACCCCAGGCCAGACATCTCAAACCCAAAAGAAAACAAAATATTGTTACGAAAATGGAAACGGTGTACCATCGTTTAACATTAAAACGATAAACAAAAGCTACACCAACAACTACAACGAGCTTGTTACGAGTAAACCAACAAAAACAGTGTGAGAGAGAAGGGAATAGACAAGTAATCGAACGCAACAACAACAAACAACAATGAAGTCGCGATAGAGTTCTCGATAAGGCAAAGATGCAAACATTCTACTTCAAAAACCTTCATCAGACTTTTTGCGTGGGCATATAAAAAGGCAAGACAAAGCAAACAACGAGCGTGTAAAAATTCAGTCAGTTCCTTGTGTGAAGTCGCATTGCGTGTGAAGAGAACAGTCGTGGTTTGAAGATCTCTGTTGTAAGCAGAATAGCGAATAGTTGTGTGAGAAGAATAGTGAAGAAGCAATTATTGTTGTATCCGACAAGTTATAAATGGTGGCACACAAAAGTAGTGCGAACAATATAGAGTTTAATTGAAACTAAACACAAATTTATTTTTATTTTGTTTGCAATCAATGAACTCATATTTTAAACGTTTTTAAAAAGGTAAAAACGTAACAATATGAAGAAAAAATACTTTCTTCGTCGACTTCCTCTCAGCAGATTTCTGGCAAAAGCTCTGAAAGACAATTGCCATGAAGAGTTTTTCAAAAAATCTATCGTTAGGGTCGACTTTAAACTATAGGTCCCGCCACTCATGTATAAAATTAACAAACACAACATAAGTGGTGTGTGTGAGAAGCGAGGTCGTAATATGACTGAAGGGTTGTAATAGCCAATTATGTATGTTTACTGTGCGCCTCACACATAGGAACATAGGAGTCACTTCTAATAACTAAACGCACTACCTACTAGACTACGGCGACGACTGTCAAGACTGCCTTACTACCAATCAGTATCCTTCATTAGTGGTAAGAGAGGATTTATTATGTTAGGTTGTGTTCCATGGTCGAATTTATTTTCCCAAAATATTTTTTTCATAGTTTAACTCACATCCCAACCCTGCATATTTATTTATTTTCTATTTTTTCCCCGTTTTTTTTATTATTATTTGCCATCATATGCAACTTGTGGTTTTTTGTGGGCAAACAAACAGGCCAGCAATAAATTTTTTTTTAAACTCATATGACCTGCCAACATTTTTTCTATGTATGCGAGCTGCAACGAGTCGAGTCAATGAACTTTAAGGAGGTTTTTTTTACTCGAATTTTTATAAATTTTTTTCCGTCTGGAAAATTTTGATAAAAACAACGAAAAATCAAGAAAAAAAGAATACCGCTCTTGTCATGTGCTCTAAAGCTTTCTACTGTTTTATTATCTATTTTCGCCTATTTTTCCTAGATATTTTTTTTTTTTTTGCTTTCTGCCATCAAGTGAGTCTATACGACCAGACTGGTGAGAGATAATGAATTGAAGAATGAGAAAAAAAGAAAAGAAAATTAAATGAAATGAAATGAGCAAAAAAAAAGGCCAAGAACTGTTCTGTTCTGTTGTAATTGTTGCTGGCAAGATTGTCTGCAGCCGTTCGAGAGAATCTGCAGAAGAATTTTTATGCCACACTTGTGACAGGTGACTGACTAATTGGCAATTTTGTCACTATCATTTGACTTCTCTATTATATTTACTACTACAGACGTTTATATCTCTCTATCTATCTATATACATATGTATCTTTGTATTTATATATACATATATGTGGGTGTGTTTGTGTTGGTATTACTACAGCAGCCTACATAATTTTTCTCTCTCTCTCTCTCTCTCTGTGCCTTCACTTTTTATTTGTGTTGTTAGTTGAGCATCCAATTTCATAATAAAAAAAAATTTCTTTTCATTGTAAAAAATAATACAAATAAACACTTGAAAACTATACTCGTGTGTTCTTTATTCATGCCACAATATGTTGCATTTCCACTGTATCCATATTCCCTTCATATTCAGTTTTTTTTCCTCTGTCACTGTTATAAGCAACACTTACTGGCCAGACGACGGCCACTGTTGTAGACGTGAGTGTAAATCAGACAATGTTGAAGCAGAAAAGAAAAAATGTGGAGGCAATAGTTTTATAAAATTCCTCCAACACTTGATTAATACAATTGGTTTGAAGAGGTGGATTGTGTTTGTGTATGTGCCTGAGCGAGTGAGTTAGTGTGTATGGTATGTGGCACGTGATGCCACGACTTTTATAAATACTTTACAATGGACTGAAATATTTAAAAAAATTAAAAAAGAAAACATTTTTAAACTGGAACCGTGGCCCTACAGTCTTTGTTAGGAATCCTTATCTGGATATAGAGATCCAGTGGTTATTCGATCATGGATGGCCTGGCTAGATTGTTTTTAACATGATTATCTAGAGGACCTATCCAAACCGTTAAAGAAGGCCTACTAAAGCTGAGAAAAAGCTGTTGCATAATCCGTCACCTGACTCTTTTCTTTCAGTACAGATATTAACCCCCAATCCATATTGTTACGAAAATGAAGAATCCAGATACTAGTATTTTGCTTTTACATCACTTAACATTAAAATGGTAAACAAAAATACAACAACAAACACCAGCATAAAATAAATGGTAAACAAGTAAACAAAAATACAACAACAAACACCAGCATAAAATAAATGGTAAACAAGTAAAAAATACAACAACAAACACTACAAGAATAAATGTAAACAAAATACGCAAACAATAATAATGAAACAACGATCTTTACATTTATAGAGATTTCGAAAAGGCGATGTCATGAACATTCGCCTTCAAGAACATGTTTACCCTGCCATATAAAAGGTAAGGGAAGGCAGGCGAATGAGTTAGCAAAAGTTCAGTCAGTCTTGTGTAAAGACACGGTATGTTTGAAGAGAATAATCGTGGTTTGAAGATCTCCGTTACAAAGATCTGTCGAATAATTGTCTAGTAGTTGTTGTTGTTTATGTAAAGGGTGTAAACAGAGGAATAACAAAGCAGAGTAATTGTTGTTGTTTACATCAAGTTGTGAACAGTGACACGCAGGATTGTGCGAATAATAAAGAATTTTAATTAAAACTAATTTTAATTAAACTACGAGCTCATATTTTAAACCTTTTTAAAAGGTAAAAACTTAACAATATCATTGAAGAGTATTCTAAACCATGAGGTATTACAAGGCATTCAATATATCTCAATTATCTGTTGCCTGTAGCTTTATTACAATCAAAACTTTCGGTTTGTTACGCCACAACGCAGTGTTATTTAGATGCGAAATTGGCAATTCATACTACAGGCAAATAAATAATAACTTGGGTTCTATCGGTATCCCAGCAGGGCCTAGTATCTCAAAATACTACAGAGGATTTTTATTCTCTTTCTACAATTTTAAAATTAGCATTCTATTCGTAAAACCCGAATATGATCAAAACTGCTGGTAATGCTTTCTAAGGGCGATTGGAACCGTCAAAAGCATCGGCAGAGAAGTTTGGTGAAATGGTGTAAAACACTTCGTGAACAACTCCTTTCAGATTTTCGCAGATTCTTGCGAAACTGGATAGAACTATTAGTGGACGAATAGCTCATTCAGTAAGGATACCGATCTACAATGGCGTCTTCCAGGTGGAAGTTTTGTCCACAAGGGCTGTGATAAGGGTTTTAACTGGATTTTAACGAGACGACCTCTGACCTGGTTTATGACTGACATGAATAAAATGGCAGAGCGATTAGACATTCACATCATATGAGTGCAGGGACATGGTAACTGTTCGAACATACCAGACGTGACACAATTCTCAAAATGGCTGGTGAGTTCTCTACATACGTACATAATTATTCATTACAACCCTTCAGTCAGGATTACGGCCTAGCTTCTCACATCAATTATGTTGTGTGTATTAATTTTATACCATGGGTGATGGCACCTAAGGTTTAAAGTCGACTCCGAACGTCAAATTTTTGAGAAACTTTTCATTGAAGAAGAAAGAAATATTTTTTCATATTTTCATTTTGATGTGGGGTTTGAACCGCGGCTTTACGTCTAATAAGCCAACAGACTACCTACTAGCCTACGGCGATTTAAGATAGTCGAATTCGCAAGAGCTGTATAGACGAAGAAGAGGAGGAAACCGTTCTCTATAACAGTCAGCGTTTTATCAGAGAAAACGATATTAACTTGGTTTCTACTATGCAGACGATCTTAATGGTCTGTCTGACGTGTTTATATGGTTTCATTAGAAGCTCTGCATGGTTTCCAGGATTAGAGAAATGGACAACCGTGTGTCAGAGTATACATGTACGGCCTTCTTGGGTCTTCTATCTTAGTTTTGGCACAACTTTTGTTACTTCAGTGTAACTTTTCATCCCATAGTGCAACCATATTGGCAGTAACAAATATAAATAAAAAAACAAACAAACTGGAGTGTAAAAAAAAGTATTAAAAAATGCCTGACAGTTGAGTGATGCTTTCTTTTCTCACTTGAAATGCATTTTTTTTTTTTGTAAATGATGAAGGCAAAGTTGTTGTTGTTGATGGTTCTACAGTAAATGCTGCTACTAATGCAGCCACTATTACAAACACCGTTAACGTTATCATTGCAACTATACACTCAAACGTTATTAGAAAAATTGGCAATGTATTGGTAACGTTATTACATTGATGTCTCTATGCTTTCTCTCTGTACCCTGCACTCAATTCACATTTTTGTTTGGTTACATAAAATAACTGTTTACTTTATTAGTTTTTATTAGAGTAGGTCTGTATGTGTTTGTTTTTGTTTGTGTTTGTGTAAATGTGTTTGTATGGATGGCAACTTCAATATCAAGTCATTGTATGATGAGCTGCTCGTATATCTGAAGTATTTCCAGCAATTCTAAGATGACTGGCATTGAACTAACTGCCGGGCCTGGGCTGGTTGTCTACATAGGCAGACTCAAAGTCATTGGCAGCTGCATCTACAGTAGTAGGAGCAGCAGTTTTTATGGCCGCCAAATAGAGTGGCGTTGATGGCTGTAATCAATGTTAAATGGTGTAAATATTTCCTTTTTAGTAGCATTTAGAAAAAATAAAATTGAAAAACTAATAAAAAAAATAAAAGAAAAGGGACAAGAAGAGAGAAAATAAAAGGAAGGAAAATGAATTGTTGGTTCCATAGCACGATTGGTTTTTTTTTCTTCTTTCAATTTTCAATTTAAACGAAACCGAGTAGGAGTGATTTGTTAGCCAGCAGAGGAGAGCGTTCAAGGGTTTAAATGCTGCATTAGTCGGTATATCGAACGTAAGTGTTGATTATGGTTTGAGAAAATTGATGAGTTGAATGAGTTCTTCTGTCTTCTCTTATGATTTTATTTTATTTTTTTCCAATGCAAAAAATTGTTTACAATTCTAAGGAGAAAAGGATGGAAACAAAAACAAAATCAATATTGTACGGAATTATAAATTGTTGTTGGTTTAAAAATAGATGCACTAGGGATACAGGATATTCTTGTTTTATTAATTTAATAAAAAAAATGAGAACAAAAACAAAAGCAGTAGACGGGGATTATTTACAAACTTATAAAATTAATACAATTTATGATGAGTTTACTGGAATTTATTAAATCCTGTTATAATAACAGGACAACAGAGATGATTTTTATTTTTACGGTTTTACCTTTTAAAAACGTTTAAAATATGATCTCGTAGATTGCAAATAAAATAAAAATAAATTTGTGTTTATTTTTAATTAAAATTCTTTATTATTCACACAACTCTGTGTACTACTGTTCACAACAACAATTGCTCTGTTTATACCTTTTGTATAAACAATAACAATTACTAGACAATTATTCGACAGATCTTTGTAACGGAGACCTTCAAACCACGATTACTCTCTTCAAACACACCGCGTCTTCACACAAGACTGACTGAACTTCACTTACTCAGTAGCATCCTTTGCCTTGCGTTTTATATGGCAGGGTAAACAGTCTGATGAATATTCTTGAAGGCGAACGTTCATGACTTCGCCTTCTCGAAATCTCTATACATGTAAACATCGTTGTTTACGTTTATTCTTGTAGCGTTTGTTGTTGTATTTTTTGTTTACTTGTTTACCATTTTTTATGCTGGTGTTTGTTGTTATATTAAGCAGTATAATAATTTGTAAACAGGTTTGTTTACTACATATCTAGATTTTTCATATTCTTAACAATACTGATGACTTTTACACTCCGTGGCACCGTAGTAGGTGGTGAGCATAGTAGGTAGCGCCCCTAGTAGATGGTGCTCATAATAGCTGGTGCCCATAGTAGCTGATGCAGATAGTAGCTTGTGCTTTTTGTGTAGCTGGTGACTGTAAAAGATGGTACCGACTGTGGGTAGTGCCGGTAGTAGGTGGTGGTTGTATGCCCATGGTTTGTGCCGCCCATAGCACATGATGCCCTTAGTAGGTAATGCCCATAGTGAGTAGTAACTGTAGTAGGTAGCACCCGTAGTAGGTGATTATCCTAGTAGGTGGTAAGCATAGTGGGTAGTGGCGATAGTATGTAGCGCCCCTAGCAGATGGTGCCCATAGTAGCTGGTGCATATAGTATGTAGTGCCGGCAGTAGGTGCTGACTGTAGAAGGTAGTGTTCATAGTAGGTGGTGCCCCTAGTAGGTGGTGTCCATAGACGGTGGTGCCCAGAGTAGGTGGTTACTGTAGTAGAGGCCAACACGTATAAGTTCATCAGTGGGAATCGTCTCTTCTGACACCGAAATTATCCAAGGTTTCAGGCGGCGCTTTAGAGGTCACCTAAAGTCATGAGTGACAAAAGTGGGTGATTATTGTTTTCAGGGGTATTTCAAGACATTAAGGGTGAAAAGGCTATCCCTACAGATATTTACTAAAAACGTAGAAATGATAACTTGCATCGATTAGAAGAATTTCTGTCTGGTGTGTACGACAAAATCTCAGTTTAGTCCCCTTGAAAATATTTCTAAACCTATGCCCCATTGCTTTTTGTTGGATCTGTTTGAATAAAAGTTAACATCTTTTGTTTTGGCCAGGATTCGATACATCACAGTATTTGAGCGATAATTATGTAAGAAAGTTGTGTTGATATGATCTACCTTGTACTTTGGAAATTATAGTCCAAATAATTTGCAGGTATTACCACTTCATTGTGCAGCCCTTGCGCTGACCAACTTCTTCCTTTTCCCTGATTGTGGTGGAACTTGGTCAGTACAGGGACTGCGTTCACCCGTGGCATCACAACGGGCCGCTATGCGTGCTCAAGTGAGCTTTGTGACATCAGAGCTACCACTCCGACCTAACCTAACCTAACCACTTCATTATGAAGAATTCTTCAGATGAATTGCAGAGTTTGTCAGCATTTCCTAGGTAGCAACTTCAGAAGGATATTAAGAGTATCTTTTGAGGAGTGCATAAAGCGCCTTTCAGACGAACCTGCATATTACCCAACCTCGTCAGGTATGACTTACAAGACGGCATAACCTTACTATGATCCCGTGTAATAGAATTTAATGAATTATAGCGACATAGATGTAATGGTCAGCCTCCTTATCACACACTGTCATTTAAAGAGAAAGAAGTTAATGCATTGCAAACATCAACTCAAATTCAATACATCAGTAGAGTCCACCTCCCCCCCATACACATTCTGTCAAAGTTTGGAAACTTTTCCTAAATAAATTATTAAATTTCGTTAAAAATCACATTCGTTTTGGGGTTTGTTGTTTGTTGATAAATTTTGGTTGTTAATAAGAAGCCAACCAAACAACGAACCAACGAACCGCCACAAGGAAAAGATAATGAATTAATAAATTAAATAAAGTGCCTAAAAGCATGCTTTACATTTTTAATTACTTTGCCATTTGAGGGTTCTTTTTAAACTGTTTAGCATGAGCGAGAGAGAGAGAGAGAGGAAAAAAAGGACGATTGCGTTCGAATTTTTTTTTAAGGAAATTGCCGTTTAAGCAGATTAAATAAGGCAAAGAAAATGAAGAACAAGGAAAAAAGGAAGAAAAGTCAAAGAAAAAAAAAAAACTTGTGATAGAAAATACTTGGAGTGATTTTAAATATTCTATTTGAGTTTAATTACCTGCATATTTTGTTTAGTTTTCATTGTTTTAAAAATTTATTTCTCTTCTTTCGTTTTGTTTTATTACACTTTGTATGCAAGTGTATGTGTGTATGCCTTTGATTAGCTTTGTGTCTGTGTGTGTACTAATCGATATTTCCATTGGTTATCTTATTTTACAATGAAATTACTCGCTTGTAATGTGAGAAAAACTTTACATTTCTCATTTGTGGCATCAGTGGTAGTGGCGGTGTGTCGTATTATGTAGAGAGAATATTATTATCGGCGCCTGTAATTCACGTCCTGGTGAAATTTCAAACTTAAATTAGAAACGACACAAAAGCAAAACCAATGGCACGTAGTGTTTGTAAGTAATTTCAATAACAGTCGTGGATAAAATTATGGAGACACTTGCAAAATGGGGAAACAATCCTGGTAGAAGACGGAGTAGACATCTCAAGAATTAGTCTCCTTAAGGAGTAGGATTCTTAAGGAGTAGGATTCTTAAGGAGTAGGATTCTCAAGGAGTAGACTTCTAGAGGAGTAGACTTCTCAAGGAGAAGACTTTTCTAGAAGAAGACTTCTCAAGTAGTAGACTTCTCAAGGAGTAGACTTCTCTAGGAGAAGACTTCTTAAGGAGTAGACTTCTTTAGGAGTAGGATTCTCAAGGAGAAGACTTCTCAAGGGTAGACTTATCAAGGAGTAGACTTCTCAAGGAGTAGACTTCTCAAGCATTAGACTTCTCGAGCATTAGACTTCTCAAGCATTAGACTTCTCTATTATTAGACTTCTCAAGGAGTAGACTTCTCAAGGAGTAGACTTCTCAAGGAGTAGACTTCTCTAGGATTAGACTTCTTAAGGAGTAGGATTCTTAAGGAGAAGACTTCTCAAGGAGTAGACTAATCAAGGAGTAGACTAATCAAGGAGTAGACTTCTCAAGGAGTAGACTTCTCAAGCAGTAGACTTCTCTATTATTAGACTTCTCAAGGAGTAGACTTTTCAAGGAGAAGACTTCTCAAGGAGTAGACTTCTCAAGGAGAATACTTCTCCAGGAGTAGACTTATCGAAGAGTAGACTTCTCACGAAGTAGACTTCCCAAGGAGTAACTTTTCAAGCAGTAGACTTCTCAAGGTTGAAGGAGCTGTGGTTGGAGCAGACTTCTTAAGGTGTAGACTTATCGAGGAGTAAACTTCCCAAGAAGTAGACTTCCCAAGGAGTAGATTTCTCAAGGAGTAGACTTCTCAAGCAATAGACTTCTCAAACAGTAGACTTCTCAAGGTTTAAGGAGCTGTGGTTGACTAAGGATATATTCCACATACTGTACATTGCAAGAAGTAGCAATAAATGAAAGGAAAATTTTTTGAGTTCGGATTGGAATTGTTTTTAATACGAAATAGAAATAAAAGCACTGCAGTCTGAGGGTTTTTCCCATACCTTTCCAAAAATTTAAAAAAAAATTATAGACCCCTTCTTCTGGTCTCAGTGCTCGTGGAACTATTTCTCTGAGTGTACTTTTAAACGAATACCCACACGGTATTAATGCCACGAACACAAAATTTAATTAAAATTAAAAAAGAAACATTAAAAGGAAATGAAAGAGAGAATAAAAAGAGAAGAGAAAAGTAAGAGAAATGAAAAGAAATTGAAATATAAACCAACCACTACCCAACATCTCCCGGAGAAATGAAGAAAATTATCCCAAATTTACAAAAAAAAAAAAAAAGAAAAATAAAGGAGCCTAGAAATACAAAGTAATTCTTGGGTTTTTGGAAAGATATTCGCCACGAAAAAGGACCACTAATAATAAAAACAACAAAAACAAAATTAAATGCAATAAAAAAAACTCTCACACACACACCCATGCAAAAGCTTCTAATTGTGCATGTGTATGTCTGTCTGTATAAAAATTTATTGCATCTTTAAAGTCTTTAAACAAATTGATCTCGAATTTGAACACACCTAACTATTTGTCTGTCCAGGCACAAGAATGAAACAAAGCCTATAAATACATATATACATATGTGTGTATGTATGAGTGTTAAATTGCAAATATAAGGTTGTAAAGAAACTTCTGTTATACAATATAGAGGCAAAGATTCCAGTTTCAGTTTTGCTCAATGCAATGCACGGGCACACTCGCCTGTATTCCAAGATGGTACAAGGTGAAGATTATTGAAAATAATGCCTTAACTTAAGAACAAAGACTTCTTGTTACAGTAAAGGTCATAAATATACATATTGTTACGAAAATACAAAATCTAGAAACTGGTGTTTTGCTTTTACATTACTTAACATTAAAATTATAAACAAAAGCTACAAAAACAAAACAATGCAGTAAATAAACTTGTTTACAAATTATCGCACTGCGTAATACAACAACAAACACCAGCATAAATAAAAATGGTAAACAAGTAAACAAAAATACAATAACAAATACCAGCATAAAAAATGGTAAACAAGTAAACAAAAACATACCAACAACACTACAATAATAAACGTAAACAAGGATTAAAGAGATTTCGCGATGGCGAAGTCATGAACATTCGCCTTCACGAACATTCATCAGACTGTTTACTTTGCCATATAAAAGGCAAGGCAAAGCAAACGACTGAGTAGTGAAGTTCAATCAGTCTTGTGTGAAGACGCGTTGCGTTTAAAGAGAGTAATCGCAGTTTGAAGATCTCCGTTACAAAGATCTGTCGAATAATTGTCTAGTAATTGTTATTGTTTACGCAAAGGGTACAAATAGAGGAATAACAAATAAAGCAATTGTTGTTGTTTACATAAAGTTGTGAACAGTGACACACTAAATTGTGCGAATAATAAAGAATTTTAATCAAAATTAAACACAGATTTATTTTTATTTGGAATCTATGAGCTCATATTTTAAACATTTTTAAAAGATAAAATCGTAACAATATAAACATACATACATACATAATTGGTCATTATAACCGTTCAGTTAGGATCTCTGCTCCATTATCAATGATATGCGGTAAACCACTTGCACCTCTAGAACTACCATGTGGTTACTGTTTTGATATCACTCCTGCAGAAACAATTTTCAACATGGCCAATACCAATGCATCTGGCATTAATCGCCACAGACGTAGACGTGTTGTAGAAGCCATTAAGTTAGAATCTAATGCCTTCTTAGTGGCCAGGCTATTAGAAAGGAATGGCCATACATCTGCCAGAGGTATTGGCGTCCTCAGTCTGCATGATGCCAGTTCACATTGCCGACACTTCTGACTGAAAGATAATGTAATGATCCGCTACAGTTTCGCCCAACAACGATAACATGCCACTAAGCACTGCTTCATTCAGTTTCGAACCATCTTTTAAGGTTCGTATAGAATCAATCAATGGAGTGTTACACGATTTTTCTATTCTCCTCTAACCGTAAGAGACGTATGGTTTCTGCAATCATGGATCATTTCCTTTAAAGCATGTAGCCTTTCAGCGGAAGGTAAAACGAATACGTAACTTTTTTTGGGAAGGAGGTGAAGTATCGTGTTCAAGGCTGTCTTATTTTGTTACTTGTTGTGTGAGGCGCACAGTAACATACATAATTGGCCACTACAACCCTTTAGTCAGGATTACAACCTATCTTCTCACCTAAGCTTCTTTAGAGTTTCTTTAAATACTTGTTGTCGAATAGGATTGATGAACGTTTTCTTTTAACTTTAAACTTGAAATCATACATTCTTATGTCATGACTACATTTGCATAACTTTTGTCCATCACTGTACTTTTTTGCCTTCTCATATGGTTGCCTTTGTTTAACGGTTTCATGAGTTTTTTTTCAAAAGAAAAACTGATTGCAAGTGTTGAAAGTATCAATTAAGGAATATTACTTGTAACACTAACACTACTAAACGTTCTAACACAAACTGTACATCTTCTTTTAACGATATAAATGCTTAATAAATTTGTATGTGTGTGTGTGTGTCTGTGATGAAACTTAAATTATTTAAACATTGCAAAAATACTTGAAATCCATTCTAATGGTGTTTACACTACTGATTACGGACTCTGCTACAAAATGATGGTAATGCCTTGGCTGGGTTGCAATACAGTCACACAGTTATACCGTTACGAAGGCTATAAAGATGCTAAGGGTAGTTAGAGCCTGCTTAACTGGCATTGAAAGGCCTGCTGAATGCTATTTTATCAGCCAGTAATTGTATGTAACGTCTACCCTCCACCCCCTTTTTGCTGATTTTGCCTTTAGGCTTGAGGCCTAAGCTATGAAGCAGCATAATGGCAAAAAATCTAAAACAAATCTGAGGCAAAAACAAAAAAAAAAAAAAAAAGACAAAAAGGAAGACTGTGTTAACAAAGAGAGATGAATGGCTATAGAGTAACCCTGCATAATATATTTAAACACGTAAAGGGCGCAGTAACATCATTTAGTGGCAAATAAGAAAATAAAAGAAAGCAAAACAGACAACCAGGCCTAATCTTTTTGTCTAACAAACTACCACACACATACTCTGAGCAGAAAAAAGAAACAAAGAAGAGAAGGAAATCTTTTTTAAGAAAAAACATTTTAAAAATGCATATGGGAGGCTTCAATACCAAGGCTTTCTAAACGCTTTTTTTCTTGTCGATGTTGCAACATGATGAGCATAATGGAAATAATGGCTCTTCGTTTACATCTTTCATACACAGGGAGGCTTTTAATATCAACAGAAGAAGGCTTTAAACAAAGTTATCTATGGGGCTCTGTGTTGTTACTCCACATTTGAAAAAACTTTTATTATTTTTTTCATTGCAAATATAAAAGAAACTATTAAGTTGTCTTGTCTCTGTTTCGTTAAAGAAAAGCGTACACAATACAACAATAAAAGCAACAACCTTAACATACAAAAGCTGCATACAAAGGGTGCATGCAACATCATTAAAAAATCAAAAACAAAAAAAAAAGGTTGTGTTTAAAAAACTTCAAATAGAAGGCATTGAAATCCCTTTTCTTCTTAACAATAAAAAATTGCTAGTATTGTTGTTGTTGTTGTTGTTTCCTAACTCTATAGTTTTAATAGACGCATTAAATCTTAAAACTTTTGTCAATTGACAATTGTTTAGAAGCCATTAATACAGACAACAATTGTCTGCTGTGCAGTAATATAGACGTTATTTCAGATACAAAGCCAGGGAATTTTAATTAAAATAGAGACGCGGTAATGACTTCTTTAACAATGAATGCGAGGGTTCTTTTCAATAATATTTCAAAAATGTTAGAAGGCATATAACCTTAGAAAAATAAAAAATTTCAAGTTCTTTGAACCCACTATTGTTGAAGGAAGTGATGACTGGTGGCAAGGTTCAAATGGTTTTGCGAATTATGCGAGCGGTATTCAGTACTTAGTGTTCCTTTTGCGTAACACCTACTGATCCTTATCTACTAAGGCCATGTAATGCCTCTACAAGGGCACTTACTTCTTCAGGGTCCCTTGAGGGTTCTGTTGCATTTTACAGACGCTAACCAGAGATCAGCAATGAGTATTAAAAAAGATGAATGGAATTAATTGAATCATACTCATCATAAGAATCATAATTTCTGATACTTATACGCATTCATACTTATTTTAATATCATGAAACCTCTACTCATATTCAAAGTTTGAAGTACTCATCATATTCATACTTAACAACACGTCTGATGTTCTTGATTTCGACTCTCCATAACACAACACATACCACGAAGCACAAAATAAGTATGTTACGCATACGAACACTAATATACTCACTAGAAGGTTGTGTGTTTGCTCTGCTTGCTGCTCTGTCTTTTTGCTTACGTGTCTTTTTTTCTTTTTTTGTAAATGCAACAACAACTAAGACTGTAAAATTTGATGAATGATTCGAGTCACTAGAGTATTATAAATATTTTACAAAAGTTATGAATCTAAATGAGTAGGCTTATGAATCAAACATACATATTTCGAATGGTATGAGTTTGATGTCAATGTTGTACGTATATTCAATGCAACCTGTACTTATAAATCAACGTTGTAGTGAGTATGAATGAATCACAGTACATAGTTAAATTTCAATATTGTTGATTCACTTATATTCAAAAGTTCATGAGTTCTTATGAGTAGCGAAAAAACGATTCATTACTGATCTCTGATGCAAATTTCGTTCATCATTTTCCGCCTTTTTTATTCATGGGGCAAAAGGCCTATGCGAATCCCTTGAAATTCTGTAGTCCCTGCTCGATAGTGAGTCACCGTAGTCTAGTAGGTAGTCTGTTGTCTTATTAGACGTGAACCTTAGCTTCAAACCCCAGGTCAGACAACTCCAACAAAACGAAATATGGAAAATATATATTTCTTCGGCGTTTTCCTCTCAATAGATTTGTGGGAAGAACTCTAAGAGTAAATAAAATTGCCATGAAAAGTTTCTCAAAAATGTGTCCGAATTCGGAGTCGATATCAAACTGTAGGTCCCGCCACTCATGTAAATCAAATAACACACTCAACATCAGTGGTGTGAGAAGATAGGTTGTAATCCTGACTAAAGCGTTGTAATGACCAATTATGTATGTTACGTTGTGCGCCTTACACAATAAGTAACAAAATAAGACAGTCTTGAGCTGGGTACTTCACCTCCTTCCCAAAAAATGTTACGTATGACTGAGGCTAAGGAAAATCTGATAATTGATACGTTTACTGGAATCGGGATAAATATGCTCACATATTCCATTGCATTCGTATTATAATCGCTTGCAGGCAAGATTTTGTTCTATCATGTGAGAAGAAAATGCCTTGAATTAATGTTCAATGCTATAAAATACAGTTACGAAAATGGAAACATCTAGATACTGGTGTTTTGCTTTTACATCGTTTAACATTAAAATTATAAACAAAAGCTACAATAACAAAGCAATGAACTTGTTTACAAATTATCGCACTGCGTAATCTAACAACAAACACCAGCATAAAAATATTGGTATACAAGTAAACAAGAATAAAACAACAAACACTACAAGAATAAATGTAAATGAAGTACACAAACAACACTAAAATAATAAATGTGAACAACGATGTTTACATTTATAAAGATCTCGAGAAGGCGAAATCACGAACATTCGCCTTCAAGAACATTCATCAGACTGTTTACCCTGCTATATAAAAGGCAAGGCAAAGCAATCGAGTGAGTTAGTAAAATTCAGTCAATCTGTTGTGAAGATGCAGTGCGTTTGAAGAGAGTAATCGTGGTTTGAAGATATCCGTTACAAAGATCTGTCGAATAATTGTCTAGTAATCGTTATTGTTTATGCAAAGGGTGAAAGCAGAGCAAAGCAATTGTTGTTGTTTACATCAAGTTGTGGACAGTGGCAGACAGAATTGTGCGAATAATAAAGAATTTTAAATAAAACTAAACACAAATTTATTTTAATTTTATTTGCAATCTATGAGCTCATATTTTAAACGTTTTTAAAAGGTTAAAACGTAACAATACTAAAGTAAGGATTAAGTGCCCACATGTTTCTTTTTTTTTTTTTTTGAAATATTATTCTACGACTTGATATTAATAAATCACTCAGCCTGGAATAATTTTTCCATACATTATTCCTACATACACACACTCATCGTCCATAAGATATTTCATTGAAATGTATAGGAGCATTACATCACATCCTTCATACTTAAAACTATTCTCTGTTAACATCCATGGAATGCATACCAAAGTAAGGGAATATCTTTATCGACATGTGTTTCCAAACAGGCTGATGCTTTATATGTTCCTTTTTGTGTCTGTGTGTGTGTGTCTGTCATGTCCTTCTTGTTAAAAGAATCACGTTTTTATGTTTATGACTAGAAATGCATTTGTCCCAGGCACAGATACACAATATTTTTTGCATAAATAATCAACTCAACTCACTCTCTCTCTCGTAATCATTATATTGATGCCTTGGAATGTATTTTAAAAAATTCTTCTTCTTTTTGCCATTTTTGTTTATAAATTCATGACACTAAACACATACGCTCATACATACATACAACATGTACGTGTATCCCATGTACTCATATATACATACATTATTTGTATGTTTTAAATGCCTGCCTTTTTACAAATGGAAACTAGTAGGTGTGGCATGCACATGCTTTCTGTTTAAAGAAAAAGCAACATGACTGACTGACTGACTGATGTTCTCTTTTGAAAAGAAATAATTTTTCATTCTTTTTTTTTTAAGGAAAAATTTTTAATTTTTTTCTTGTTTTTCTTTGTAAAAAATTTGCTTTTAAAAGTTGAAAAAAAAATAAGTCCAAACAAAAGAAATATTGAATGTGTCAACATGTTTTCGTTTTCTTTTTTTCCTTTCTTCTTCACTTACAAGTATTTCTGTTTGTTTTGAATTTTTTTTTCTCTTTTTGAGATTTTTATTCGATAATATTTTTATTAGAATTCAAATGCATGGGGAGAACAAAAAACAATTTGAAGAGAAAATAGAAACACTCTTTGCAATTGTAGCAAATCTGTTGCATGTTGTTCATTTCTTCTTCATTTCTTTTTTGCTTCTTTTGTTTGGATTTTCCTTTGATGGATTGCTTCTCTGTATCTAATAGTATAAGTGGAATATAATCAAGGAAATTTAAAGTTATTTAAAGGAATTCAAGTTAAGGACTAAGCACGAAAAAATTTTGGCTATTTATATAGGCTGTGATTGAAGGAAATAATTACCGTTATTTGATATTGTTAATCATTTGTTGTATTAAATACGAGAAACGTCAGATGTAGACTATAGCGATTCATAGCACACATAACACCATAGCGGATATCAACTCAAAAGAAGGATAATTTGTAATTACCAAGGTGGAACCTAAAAAGGGCACATCACAATTTAAAGAAGAACTAGAGAAAGATTTTGGAACCAACGTAAAATTACACTTTTCGGAAATTTTTCATGCATACATAATTGTTTAGTGACCAACCCTTCAGTCAGGACTATGAACTAGTTTCTCACAACACTTATGTTGTGGGCATTATTTGTATACATGAGTGGCGGGACCTACAGTTTAAAGTCGATTTCGAACGTTCGATTTTTTAAAAACTATTTCATCGCAATTTTATTTTACTGTCAGAAATCTGCTGAATGGAAGTCGCCGAAGAAATATAGGGTGTTTTTATAGAGGTATAGAACTTTAAGTTGCAATAAAACAACGATGGATTATTCGATTGACAAGAATTTTATTTATCCGAAAGATAATCTTGTGGCATTACATTTTAAATATGATTTCTGGCATATGACCGCCACAGCTGGCGCGGATGTAGTCCAATCTGGACGTCCAATTTTCGATGACTTTTCCCAACATTTATGGCCGTATATCATAGACCAATGACTTTACATAGCAACACAGAAAGTCTAGTCTAGCGGTGTTAAATCACAAGATCTTGGAGGCCAATCCAAAACGTGAAATTAGGCGGTCACCAAACGTGTCTTTCAATAAATCTATTGTGGCACGAGCTGTGTGACATGTTGCGCCGTCTTGTTGAAGCCACATCTCCTGGACATCATGGGTATTCAATTCAGGAATGAAAAAGTTAGTAATCATGGCTCTATACCGATCACCATTGACTGTAACGTTCTGGCCACCATCGTTTTTGAAAAAGTACGGACCAATGATTCCACCAGCCCATAAAGCGCACCAAACAGTCAGTTTTTCTGGATGTAACGGTGTTTCCACATACACTTGAGGAGATTACCTTCACTCCAAATGCGGCAGTTTTTTTTGTTGACGTAGCCATTCAACCAGAAGTGCGCTTCATCGCTAAACAAAATTCGCTTATGAAAATCGGGAGCAACGGTAATCTCGTTTTGGGCCCATTCGACGAATCTATGCCTTACTTGATGATCGTTTGGCTTCAATTCTTGCACGAGTTGGATTTTGTAAGCACGCAAACCAAGATCCTTCCGCAAA
The DNA here is from genome assembly GCA_927399465.1 of Sarcophaga caerulescens. Lineage (NCBI taxonomy): Eukaryota > Metazoa > Arthropoda > Insecta > Diptera > Sarcophagidae > Sarcophaga > Sarcophaga caerulescens. The sequence goes on along the minus strand of OV656873.1, from coordinate 28,254,560 downwards.
AACTTCCATAAAGTGGATGGACACAGATCCAATTCCTGTGCTCGATGGCGGATGAACTCATTCGGGTCTTCCTCAATGCTACGCTCTACAGCAGCAATAGCTTCTTTTGTACGCACCGTACGGCGTCTCTGGGGATGCGAGTTATCAATAAGAGTAAACGTGGTGCGAAAACGTTCCATGGTTAATCGAATTAACTGCTCTGATGGACGATTTTGTCGACGAAAAAACGGACGTAGTGCGCGATACGTTTTCCGCACAGAACCATTATGTTCGAAATAAAATTGCACTATTTGCAAGCGTTGTTCAGGCGTGAGTCTATTTATGATGAATTTCCAAACCAAACTGAGAATAAATCACTTGACAGCTGTTAAATCGATCGCCATCTTGAAAAGTAATGCCAACTTAAAGTTCTCTACCTCTATAAAAAACACCCTTTATTTTCGCTTTGTTGGTGATGTCTGACCTGGCGTTTGAACCGAGGCCTCATGTCGAATAAGCCAACACAATACCTACTAGACTACGGCTACTTTAAATTTTCCCAAACGGAAGTGATAATTTCGGCAGGACGCAAGCATTTTCGGTCCATTCTTTATATTTTCTATTTATCTTCATAATGTATTGACCTGTATGTAAGTAAGTGACCATAATCACCCAAACGTGCCAAAAAAAATAATGGCCACGTTTAAATCACATATTTTGTGGCGACTTTAAACTAGTTTTACTCGTTGTTCGGTTTTTAAACGTTTCATATTCGTGATTAGAAAGATTTTTAAATATCCTTTAAATTAAACGGTTGTAAGGGGAGAGTAGCAAAATCACAAAACCACTCCCTCGCTCATTAAAATGTTTCTTTAATTTTTTTTTTAATAAAATTCCTCTCAACCATGTCATTAAATTAGCCGCCGCATTTTGTGGGAAAATTTGATTTTTTCCATTTTTGTTTTGGGTTCCTTTTTGCAATTGTTTACGTAGGTGTATTTCTGGGTATATTTTTCTTAATTTCCTATGCTCTTTCTAAATTTGCCAATTATTAAAATACAAACAACAACAACAAGTCTTTTATAAATTTAAATACAACGTATTTAAGTATAGCTTTAATGTGAATCTATGCGAGAGTATACTTAACAAGGTGTGTGTGGTTAGGAGAGCAACCACTTAAGCTTCCTCATTGTGTGGTGTTTACGTTGTGTTGCCTTCAGTTGTGTTGTGTTGTTCTTTTGTTTGTTTTTTATCTACGCAACGTAATTTATGCGTGTGTTTACGTTTTACTCATTGAGCGCCGTTAAATTTTGTTTGTGTTTGTAGTTGTTGGTTTTTGTTTTTACTGCCATTTTTAATGTTTTGTTAAGAGACACAAAATAATGTGTGAGTTTGCTGTGCTTTTATGCTCACGTAAATCAATTCATTGTCGCACAGGCACACACACATACACACCCAAGCTAATAATTGTGTGTGAGTTTATGGTATCGTTAAAAACAAATAAGTGTGTGTGTGCGAATGTGTTTAAATGCTTATAAAAATGATCATAATATTCTGTGTATATGCCATTTAAGTATATATTGGATGCAGAAATATTCGTTTGTTTTCATTTATTTTGATTGTAATTGTTGTTGTTGCTGTTGTTGATGCCGTTGTTATAACGGAAAGAACATATTGTTAATGGTTGATTATCTTCGGAATATTTTCTTTTGTTTGCTTCTCCTTTTTCTCTCTTTTATTTCGTATTTTTGATGCTGTGTTTGTGTGTGTTGTTTGTTGCTTTTTAATGAAGTCATGTGGGTACAATTTGATTTCATTAAAATGATGTGATTTTGATTTTCTGATTTTATTTACGCCAACATTTTTATGTTTTTTTTTTTTTTAATAAACAATCTTAAGTTTAAGGCAAAGGGAAGAACTATTGGAAACTGTGGAGTTTAAAAAAGAAAATAAGTTGGAGTATTTAAAAGGAAACAATTCTGGATAGCGGCAGGCTTTGTTAAATTTTATATCATTTGGAGTTAAATTTGTGTTCAAAGATTGTGACAGCTGAAGGGGAAATACTGAAAACTGCACACAAAATACAAATAGTTACAATACAAGGCGTAGTTCAAAGTGAAATGAGGAAAATATAATAGACGGACAGGCAGGTTTTCGGCGCAATAAAGTTAAGGTATGTTAGGCCTTTGCTGCAAACATATTCCACTATTTCAAAAAATTCTACAACACCGAGTATGTGACACGTGACATACAAACATACCGGTTTGTTAGTTTTACAGAAGTGGATGTTATGCCAACGTGTCCCGTACTTCACCCAATTTACGATCGCCATAATCGTTCTATCTAAGAGACTTTATGCAATATTATAAAGGGTGGGCGATTTAAAAGCTTAAATTTAAAAATCCAATAAAACAAAAACGGTTTGATATTTTGATGAATTTATTTTTGTTTTTTTTTTTTGTGGTGTGCAATTGTTCAAGTTAGAAGTGGAATATTATTTCATTCATATGGCTGTCAGAGCTAGTTTAAAAATCACCTAGAAATTGGTGGTATACATTTTATTTAATTCAATTTCAAACATATTACTCATACGCGTTATATTACATTAATATAGAAAAGTTACTCGGAAAAGTATGCAACAAAATTTGTTTTGGATTTTGTCATGTATGAGACTAATTGAATTAAATATCACTCATACGTCACATATGTATTTGTCATTATGAATTTTACATATGTATGTATTAAGTTTATATGAGCAGTTGTCGCCGTAGTCTAGTAGGTAGTGTGTTGGTTTATAAGACGTAAAGCCCGGGTTCGAATCCCAGGTCAGGCATGAAGACGAAATATGAAAAAAAATATTTTTTCGGCGACTGCCTCTCAGCAGATTTCTGGCAAAAACTCTGAGAGTAAATAAAATTGCCAAAAATCTGTCGTTCGGAGTCGATTTTCAACTGTAGATCCCGCCACTCATGTATAAAATTAACGCACACAACATAAGTGGTGTGAGAAGCTAGGTCGAAATCCTGATTGATTGGTTGTAATAATCAATTATGTATGTATGTATGTAAGTATTGTGTACGAGCATAATGAGAGTAAATATAATGGGTGGGCGATTTAAAAGCTTAAATTTGAAAATGCAATAAAACAAAAACGGTTTGATTTGGCAAATTTATTTTTGTGTTCTAAAATACAATTGTGTCGGTTAGAAATGGAATATTATTTGATTCATATGGCTGCTGCGTCTGACCTCACATTACCTCATTCGATCGAACCAATTTTCATGCACTTTTTCAAATCTATGGGGTCTTAATCGGCAACGGCATCACTAATGTTGGCCTTTAAATGCTCAATTGTCTCTGGTTTATCGGCATAACACCTTTCTTTAATTGCGCCTTACAAAAAATAGTCCAACGGCGTGAAAATGCAGCTTCTTGACGGCCAATTGACATCACCATTTCGGCTAAGTAAACGGCCATCAGACGTTTGACACAAAAGAAATCGATTGTGGCATGAGATGTGTGTCAAGTTGCACCATCTTGTTGAAGCCAAACATCGCTCACATCAATACTATGAAGAGCGGGTCCAAAAAAAAAAAAAAAACAAATTTCATTTTCAAAGAAATATGGCTAATGATAGCAAGCCGCATCAAATAGTCACTCGTGATGAGTGCATTGACTTCTGTGAGACCACGTGTGGGTTATCTGAGCCCCAAATACCACAAATTTTCTTAATAACGTAGCCACCAAAGTGAAAATGAGCTTTCTCTGAACAGATGTTTTTTTTTTTTTTTGGCGAAATCGACATCAATGTGGAGTCTCTCGTTGGTCAATCTATTCCAATAAATTCCAACGTTGTTCATGCGTACATTGATTCATTATGTTCAGTGAAGACATACATACATCATTGGTCATTACAACCCTTCAGTCAGGATTATTGACCTAGTTTCTCACACCACTTATGTTGTGTGTGTTAATTTTATAAATAAGTGGCGGGACCTACAGTTTAAAGTCGACTCCGAACGACAGATTTTTTTTTGAAAAACTTTTCATGGCAATTTTATTTACTCTAAGAGTTTTTGCCAGAAATCTGCTGAGAGGAAATCGCCGAAGAAAATACTTTTTGTATTTTGTTTTGATGTCTGGCCTGGGGCTCGAACCCTGGCTTTACGTCTAATAAGCCAACACACTACCTACTAGACTACGGCGACTTCAGTGAAGACAATATTTTGAATTTTGTGACAAAATAGAATTACATAAGCATTGCCAGATTCGATATAACCTGCCTGAATATCGCCGTTGTCCGTATAAGTCTGCTTGAGAATTCGAGGAGTCGTTTTCCCGTCGCTCAGAAGAACTCGGGCCACAACTTGATGAATCTTGCGTGTTGACATAGGCATGCATCTGTACAAAGTTTAATTGATTAAGGAACTGAAATTGAATGGACATAGAAAACGAAATGGGATCTAAATCAGTTAGCAACCCACTCTAGTTTTAGGGGATTAGGCTCATTTGTGGATGAGTGTGGGAGCCACAAAGTTCACTCTACGTTGGATATCCTGCACGAGCATGTTGAGGGCATGGTTATCACATGTGGAGGTGATGTGAGTTGGCCATCGAGATCGTACGATTGAACTTCGTTATACTTCTTCTTGTGGGGTTTTCACAGTCACAGGTGTAAGCGAACAACCCATAAGCCACAGCGGTTGTCACAGCCATAATAACCCATGCCATTAGTCAAATTCATGCTGAATTATGCGCCAGTTTTATGTAAAATTGTACATATCGAATGCGTCCTATCTAGAGAAACTATTGCGAATATTTGAATGATGTTATGTGCCACACATAAAGGCATTTGAAATGAAACTTCGGTGATATTTCCCTTACATTTCTTTATTTAAATTTAAGAATAGGAAGCGCTTAATGAAAGTTCCGATTGTGGCCTTGTGTACTTGTAGTTAAAAAGGCATTGATAGGCAGTCAACAGTTCAAAGAACGCTATTAAATGGGGCTTTTAGATAGAACCGATTGATATTCACTAGAAAATATTTCAAATAATCGGAGGATATAGAGAACTCGTAAGCCCAGCTTGAAGCCTGTAATTTTTTTGCCAAATGACAGCATTACAATGGGTTAATTTCAATGACAAATTTCCTTTAATTTTGTTTAATTTTATTACCACCATTAACAGGGCTAAAGTCAATAGAAATAAAAGCCGACGACATTGTTTAAAATTTATCTGTGAGGACCATAAAATCTTGACATTTCTTGTAAGAAAGAAGAAGAAGAAGAATTTTAAGAATAAATATCCAGTGATGCCTTGCTTGTTTTCTTGCTTGCCTTCTGGCCTTTCAATATCAGTCATGCGATGGTGCAAAAGCGTTAAACCACCTTGGGTGGCCAAGCATCGATAAAACACACTGAAGTAAACACCGTTAACAGCCAGAGACAGCAAAAAAAATTACAAAAAGTGGCTAGAAAAATATGCAATAAATCTCTGTGTGTGAGGAAGTGAAAATAAATGCCCCACAAAATTATGGGCAGCAACAACATTGTCAAGCGGTTAAGAAAAACAGGCAGTAAAAAATCATACAAAAGAACACAAAAGGTAAGAGCAGAAGAAGAAGATGAAGAAGAAAGGCCAGACATTTCTTGTATTAAATAAAAGGCAAATAAACATCTCTATCACTCGATTTTTATTGTAAGCAATCAAAAGACCAGGCTGGTTCGGGATAAAGAAATGCTCATCATAAATGTAGAACAACTTACAGGGGAGGCTGTGGCTTTTTGTTTTGTTGAGAGCACAGAGCTCTGTTAAATGGATACTCTCCTAAATGTTAAGGTTTATTGAAACAAAAAAAGAGAGAAAAAAAGCAAAAAAAAAAAATAAAACGGAAATACCAGTTAAAACGTTTATGCCACACACAGCAAAAAGCTCGAATGCGGTTAAGTATTGTGACTGAGTAGTGCTGGTCAAACAAGTTCCTAGCAATGTATCATGAAAATGTAAATTTTTTGCTTGGTTTTTCTTCCCTTTTTGTTTAATAAATAAAATATTTTGTTTGTTCATTCACATTATAATTCAGCTCACATAGTGAATATTAAACTCGTATTTCATTTTATTTTATAAGAGGTCTGCTGCTGCTGCTGCTGATGCCATTTACCCAAAAAGCCTGTTTGTGTTTTACCTAATTTGGATACGTTTTTATTTTTTTATTTTTTTTTTTGCTTTCGTTTTGTGGTTTGGCATATGAAATCATAATCCATTATAACGTATTTAGGCCTTTTGTAAACTACATGCGAACAAAAAGGGGTTAAAAACTCTATTATGGTTGCTTAACTTTTGCAATATGATACGCTAAAATGAAATGAAAAAAAAAATCGGAAAAAATTCAGATTTTTATTTGTTAAAATGCATTAATGTGTGTGTGTATGAAACTATATTTTTTTTTGCTTTTGTGGTCATTAGTTATAAAACATTTTGAAAGAATTGTTTATGATACCAGAAGGGAAACTACTGTCATGGTAAATGCATCAATTCGTTGAGCAATGACTGCCAAATGAAAATAGAATTTTTAAAATCAATAACACTCTAGTGATATGAATTCAATTTGAATTTGAATTGAAGGAAAACTTAGTTTTGAATTGCAGAAGATCCTATTTTCTTTCAGGATCCTTTAGGATTTTTACCTCTTCAACTATCGGGTGGATCATCTATCAGAATCTGGCAATACTTATGTCATTCTATTAAATCACAAAATTTAGAATATTAATATCTACTGAACGTAATGAATCGATTTACGCTTGAGCAATGTTGGGTTTTATTAGGTCAACGTGAAAATGCACGATGATACAGAAGCCAAAGTATCCATAACGAGTGACTGTTTGATGCGGCTGGGTATCATTGGTATTTCTTTGAAAATGATACCCAAATTTTATTTGTTTTTTTGTTTTTTTTTTGGATCCGCTTTTCATGGTATTTATGTGAGCGATGTTTGGCTTCAACAAGATGGTGCAACTTGACACACATCTCATGCCACAATCGATTTCTTTTGTGTCAAATGATGGTCGTTTAATTAGACGAAATGGTGATGTCAATTGGCCGCCAAGAAGCTGCAATTTGACACCTTTGGACTATTTTCTATGGGGCGCCGTTAAAGATAAATATTATGCCGACAAACCAGAGACAATTGAGTCTTGAAAATCCCTTAGAAAAAGAATTCCATTCAATAACTGCAAATCAATGACTCAAGACAAGCATTAAGGCAGAATATCTCACTATTTTTGTTACCACTACGGACTGGATTAGATTATAAGCGGACTAAATAGATCATCAAGCAAATAATATCATTTATTCTAAGTCGCCGTGGTCGTGTGCTGGCTTATTAGACGTAAAAGCCAGGGTTCGAGTTCCAGGCCAGACATCAAAAAAAATAAAAAAAATACAAAAAGTATTTTTTCGGCAATTTCTTCTCAGTTTCTCAAAAAATCTGTCGTTCGGAGTCGACTTTAAACTGTAGGTCCCGCCACTTATGTATAAAATTAACACACACAACATAAGTGGTGTGAGAAACTGCGGGCTTCTTGGGGACGATTGCCTGTAGACTGTCTAATGTTGAAGGTATAGCACTGGCCATTTTATAGTCACTTAGCAGCAACTCGTTTCCTTGCCGTTCGCATCCCTTTCCACCTTTCCTAAAAAAAACCTGCACAATGCACTGCATGAGTAGGGGCCATCCCCAGAGTGCTGGTTTCATAAAAAAAAAGTCCGGTACTTAAATCTCATGAAGAAGTCTTACAATGGAATTTATGTGTTGTCGAAAAGATGAAAAATGATTCCAACAAACGTTAGCCAATAGTTTGCATAATTTGGTATTGCATATTCAAATTTATACGCGCCGCCCCCCCCCATGTTTTATTTAATTATTATCATTTCGATTGAATCAAAATATTTATAAATGTATGGTCTACCGCCAACCCCCCTTAAACGTATGAGTCTTATTGAATTGCACGAAAATATTAATCATACGCTCCAGTGACCAGCCATAATAGCTTATGACAGCATATGAGTATAAATAGGGAGATGTGTGGGGGATATTATTAATGCAGAACAGAACAGAACAGGGCATAATGTTTTGTATTAATTAGTCATTAATTGTATCAAACACAATAAAGCCGTTATAATGTTATTAAAAACAGTTATTATTGCTAAATGGTTTATAATGGCAATCCAAAACAAAACAATCGGAAATAAAATAATTGATTGAGAATGCCACAGAAAAGTAATTTCAATGAATTATTCATTCGATTGAAAGGCCAATGTTCACATAAAATCTGAACGCATACAAAATGGTCATTAATATGTGTTAAATTGAAAAATAAATGAAAATTAATTACTGTTGACATGAGTGGCATACTTCCTTAATATTGCTTATAAAGGATCTTTTATTACGGGCTTCCTATATTTATATTTCAATAAAAGTGTGTGTATGATATGTGTATAAGGTCGCCGTAGTCTAGTAGGTAGTGTAATGGCTTATTAGACGTGTGGCCACGGTTGAAACCCCATGAAAAAAATATTTCTTTGGCCACTTATCATCAGTAGTTTTCTGGCAAAAAGTCTGAGAAGTATATAGAATTAGCTAGGAAAAGTTTCACAAACAATTTGCCGTTCGGTGTCGAGTTAAACTGTAAGTTCCACCACTCTTGTATAAAATTAATACACACAACATAATTGGGGTGAGAAGCTACGCTATTGTGTGTGGACTATTATATCGTTTAAATGTGGATTAGAGATTCTCTGGTTGGAGCGCATTCGATGTACGATTTTTTTGTCATGAGTCTGGCGCATAAATCATGGTTTTATAACTACCGTAGTTTGTGGACTAATCGCATACACATGCAACTTAAGAGAAAGCTTAACACGGTCAAATTGCACCATTTCTGTACCCATTTCTCAAATCGTTCGTATAGGATATCCAATATCGCATGGGCTGTGTAGTAGTATCCTGTTGAAACCAATTGTCTTTGGTGTCCAGATCGTCCAATTAAGGCCTGAATTGAGTAATTCCCGACCTATCGTGCTCGCCGTTCTCTGTAATGACCTGATGAACATCGTTCTGAACGAAACATGGACCGATAACGCCGCCAGCCCAAAATCCACACCTAACTATCACTTTTTCGTGATGCATTGGATGCTCTCGAGCCTCATGTGGGCTGGTATCATGACAAACTCGACAATGTGGTTTGCTCACGTATCTATTCATACCTCTTTCTGTAAAAAGAAAGAATCGCTGACAAAGAATTTTCATTAAAAAGTGCAGGATACGTTATTATTTATATGTGTTTTGGAATATATATCCATCCATGGTGTTTCGATGCAGGCGTAGCGTTTTTATATTGGCTTCTTCCACATCAATCTGGAGATAATAAATGTATCGCAGTAATGTTTACGAGACCTACTTAACCCGCAATCGCCTACGGACAACTGATGACTAAATTCACAGGCTTTACAATTCTGTTTTCGTGATTATGAGCCAAATTTAGATCACACCGGAATGAAGACCACATGATGCCAAACCTTAAAGTCGATCTAGATTCTTCTTCAGAAGACTTTCATCTTTCGTTTACGTTATCTGTCGCCTATTACTTGATTTAAATTGTAGGCTTTACGTGACGAGACTAACATCCTTCTTTGCAAGTCTACTGTTGTTCACTATTTGGATGTCTTCTTCAAGAGTTGCATGTACCTGGTAACGTTACCAATTTCTTGGAAATGTTCTCTCTTCCTGCGAGTCTGTATTTTACTATCTGTTAGTAGCTTAACACTGTAAACAGTAACTGTTTGGCTTCTATTAAACTTTCGTTGTTTATGATATTCCTCACCATTTAATAGGCTTTCAACGTCCACTATAACCGAATTCGAAGTGAACCATGTATTGATTTGATTTGATTTGTTATTGCAAGTAATTTAATTAATTTTTTCAAATTAATTTTCGTGTTTTTTTGTTTTCGTTTTTAAACAAAATATTTTTTATTGTAACACTTAGTATCTCAGGGCCATTTTAATCACACAATCATTTAGAACGAGCAACAGCTTTTAAGCATCATCATCGTCATCACCGTCATCGTCGCTGATGTTTTTAAATGAAAACTTTTCATAATTAATTTTCGTAAAAGATTTTCGTTTTAAACAAAAACAGCGTAATTAGTTTTCAAAGTCATTGTCAATGTCATTAAATTGTTTACAACACTTGACACACTCGCAAGACACACATACACATAGCGTGTGAGTGTCTCACTCATACTGAAGTAATATAAACAAAAATGAGCAGAAAACTTATTAAAAAAGAAAACAAACAAATGTTGCTGCTGCTACTTCTACTGCTGCTGTTGTCATTATGAAAACAAAATTTGTTCACACATACAAGCACAAAATTAAGCAAAAAAAAAAAAAGAAAGGTACACACATACATACATGCATATGGGTTTTGTTGCGCTCTAGTTCACACTTGTTCTCATCCTTTACCCTTTCTCTCTCCCTCTCTCTCTCTCTCTCTCCCTTGCTCTTTTGTTTTGCTAACCAAAAAAAAAAAAGACGCATTTAAACTCTTGTGCATAAAAGCAGTTGAGTAGGAGGAATGTCAACACACGTGTTGGCATATTTCATAGAGAACTTGCATTAGTGTACGTATGTGTGTGAGTGAGCGTGGGTGTGTTTGATTGCATTGTTTTGTGAATGAGTGCTTGTCATTTAACAAAGATGTCTTGTTGCAACAACAAACAAATGCCACAACAACAAAAACGAAAACCATGTGGCAGCAGAATATAAACGCAAAACTTTTATTCTGCTTTTCAAAGAAATTCAACCGCAAAACTGAAGTTTTTACAGCAACGAAATTCCAAAGAAAAAAACTTCAAATATAAGAAATTAAAGAGAATAACAACAGCAACAACAACTAATTACAATGAAAGCTAATATTGTGCACTAAAATCACAACATTTAACACACAAGCAATGTGCGTCTTTTGTTTTTTGTTTTGCAAACGAGCATCACGAAAAAAAAGAATTCTTTTAATGAACAAAAGTAAGCACTTAATAATGGGTTGGGGAAAATGTAATTTCTTTATAAAATTTCTAAATAAAATTAAAAGAAGTTGTAGTTTTGATAAAAAAAATTAGACAAAATACAATCCGGACAACATTATATCACTTAAGTACAGTGGGGTTTGGGGAAAAATAATTTGGGCGCACTCTTACGAGTATAGAATCTAGTGAATTCGTGTATCGATGTCATACGTGTATCAGCTTATTATATCGCATATCATCCACAGTTTCATTTAGTGTCGAGACATCAGTGAACCTTAGAACGCAGTCAAGGTACATTTGCACCACTTTTCTATTCCTTCCTTTCTGGAATACATAACCTGAATTTCCTTAAAAACTCATATTGCAGTATCATGCAGTAAATACTCCCGATGGTCCCAAATTCCTTCAGTCATAGTATTTAAACCATGTCGTCTAGAGATGCCGAGGAGTTGTAATCGCTAAGCATTTACAGTAAAGGTCCAACGCTAATGCAGGTATTGTTCATAAGCCACAACTACTAACGATGCAGGTGGATGTTCTGCAGAGAAACTGCCATCATACTTAGCGTGCGTAGTTTCAACCACTCTTGTCCACTATATGCGCACCGTGTACACATGCTTTTTATTGTCAGATATTTATTGCTAAAACCATTGTTAATGATTGCTAGACTAATTTTTAAGAAAATATTTTTCTCTCGACCTAATAATTATCTTATAATAGAAATCCCACTGTTTTTTATGTGGCACTATGTAATTTGTTGCAATTTTCAACTATCGCAACTAGCACTTGCCGCAAATGATTGTGCATCATCAGCACTTGGAGGAAAACTTGATAAAATTTAAAAGCCTGCATTTTTTCTCTTCGTCCTTTCTCTTTAACTCACGCTCTCCCACGCCATTAAGTCAAATTAAGTGAAAAAATCAGCTTTTTTTCTGTAAAATAATTTATTTAAAGAGCAGAAAAGCAAAAAAAAAAAAGAAAGAGAGAGAGAACGAGAAGTAATTTTAAAATCTTAATGACTTTAAATAAACGGAATGCTTTACACAGATGGCAAACGATGGTATTGCAGTTTGCCGCTGTTGCTGCAGTTTCTGTTCTTCGTAATATTTTAAAAGTTTTATGAAGTAAAAAAGAAAACTTTTTCTCAAGATTTAAAATGCTTTTCTGCAATCAAGTATGTTTCTAAATTTAAATTTTATACGCGCATCAGGCTAAGGGATAAATTTAGAAGAAAATTTTAACTAAGTAGTGTTAATACATACATACATACATAATTGATCATTAAAACCCTTCAGATTACGGCCTAGTTTCTCACATTTCTTATGTTGTGTGTGTTAATTTTATACATGAGTGGCGGGACCTACAGTTTAAAGTCAACTCCGACTGCTGCTGAGAGGCAGTCGCCAAAAAATTTTTTTTTATATTTCGTGTTTTTGTAGATATCTGACCTGGGGTTTGAAGAGTGGTCTCACGTCTAATAAGCCATTACATTACCTACTAACTACGGTGAAGGAGTTACGTTTTTTACTTTTAAAAACGTTTAAAATATGAGCTCGTAGATGGCAAATAAAATAAAAATAAATTTGTTTTTAGTTTTAATTAAAATTCTTTATTATTCGTATAATTCTGTGTGCCACTGATCACAACTTGATGTAAACAACAACAATTGCTTTGTTTGTATTCCTCTGTTTACACCCGTTGCATAAACAATAACAGTTACTAGAGAATTTTATGACAGATCTTTGTAACGGGAATCTTCAAACAGCGATTACTCTCTTCAAACACACCGCGGCTTCACACTAAACTGACTGAACTTCACTAACTCACTCGCCTGCTTTGCCTTGCCTTTTATATGGCAACGTAAACACTTTGATGAATGTTTTTGAAATCTGTATAAATGTAAACATCCTTGTTTAAGTTTATTATTGTAGTGTTGTTGGTATATTTTTGTTTACATGTTTACCACTTTTTTTATGCTGGTGTTTGTTGTTATATTAAGCAGTACGATAATTTGTAAACAGATTTGTTTACTGTATTGTTTTAGTTTTGTAGCTTTTGATTATAATTTTAGAGTTAAACGATGTAAAAGCACGCCACCAGTATCTAGATTTTTCGTAACACTAGCCTTGGCAATTACTTTCTTTGCTGTAGGTTAAGTAGAAAATAGCGAATAGGAGTCGAGTAAGAAAATAACCTCAATTCCCGTTGACCCCTAAACCATTTTTTTTCTTCTCTCTTCAATATTTCCCATCATTTGCCCTTTGATTTCAACCAAAAATTAATAAAGAAAAGGAATAAAAATACGTGTTCCCTTTGAATATTCATGGCTTAAGTAAAAATGAAAACCTTTAATCACAATTCTCAACAACAAGCTTTACAACGTTTAATACAAATTGTCATGAATTGACAATTACAACATGAATGGTAAAAATATTCCAAAAGAGGAGAAGGAGAGAAATGTTCATAAAATATGTGTGACATTAAAATTCAATACAGTTTTACTGGGTAAAAGTTTAATTGAACATGAGACAAATGTCCAGACCAGTATTTAAATTAAACACACACACTCTCTTACACACATTAAATACAAACAAACATGAACACGTACACATACGCACATATATTTACTTAATCTTGAATGCTTAAGAGTGTATACAAACACATGCATACAGAGAAACATTGAAAATAAGCAATTAAACTCATTTAAGGCATTTTTAATACGTCATTTGTCATCTTGTATAAGTAAATCTCAATATATATGAGTTTTAGTACGCACACACGTACACATAATTAATAATTTTACTCATTTACTGCTACATAATACAATGAATATGAATATGCAGCATGCTTATCGGGTTTTACAGTAAATTGAAGCTGAAAAACAAAGAGATTGAGAGAGAGAGAGCGAGAGGAAGAGTGATGGAGAGAATGAGAAATATAGCCAGTGAATGCAATAATTAAATTTAATAATGACATAAAACAATTACACATCAAACATTTATATGAACAATTAAAATAAACAATCCACGCCACAGAACTCAAAGGACAAAAGGGGGATAAAGAAATGGAAAGAGAGAGAGAGAGAGAGCAACAAATTGAATGGATGACATAAATGTGTAGAGCTCCGTTTCAACCGCTTCAAAACGTTTAATGAAAGAGATGCTGTAGTAATAACACTTTCAACAATAATAACATAAGCAATCATAAGAATAGAAAGAGAGAGAGAGAGAGAGAGTGAGAGAGACAGAAATTAAATTAAATTCATTATGCCATTATGGAGTTTTATTGGTTGAATAAAGTCAGCAGAACTTGTAAAAGAAGAGAAAGAAATATGAAATGAATACACGCAAAGAAAAATTCTTGTCATTCGAAGATTTTTAAAATTTTTAGACTCGAATTTACGCAAGATTTCTTTGTCAAGACAGTATGTGGAAACAATGAACTTGTTGACGGCTTACAGGGAGGAACAAATTTAATTTCTTAAAGACTAATAAATAAGCATGAATTCAATGAAAAACCGCGATGTAATAATGAAGTTTTCCAATAAACTCGACCCGAAAATCTCAATCGCAATATGAATGAGATATCAAGAGTCTCCGCTAGTTTTCGCTATTAGGTTAGGTAGCAGCGCATATAAAATTACTTGAGGTGAAGCTCTATTGTGTTAGCACACTCTACTGAATTTCAGGTATTCCCGAAAGTGTTCGCATTACTGCTGCAGAGAGGCAAATTAAGCGACAGGCATAGAGACAATTCGGTATGTTGGACCACGCACGGTTTGTTGAATTGCATGTGGTTTTTTCCAATTTGGAAAATAATTTCTTTTGAGGCCCATATATCCCCTTTATTGTCTTCTCCTCAGACATCTCCGTTACCTTCCGTGCCAGTTCGTCCACCTTTTCGTTTCCCTCTTTGCTCTTTTGGAGCATATTTCCTCTAAAAAAGTTGTATTTGTTAACCAATTTACTGGAATATAATCTGTCAAAATTGCAAAATAATAATAATTGAATGCCAATGACAATGACAATAACTTTGCAAAATCAATTAAAATTGTTTCCATATTCTACGAAATTAATTATGAAAAGTTTTCACTTAAAATGACAGCGATAATGATGTGTTTTAAAAACTGTTGCCATAGAGACGCTGTTATTGAAATAACCATGAGACAATTGATTAAAAAAAGTTACATGAAAATAAAAGCATTTACTGGGAAAATAATAAATGAAATCAAATAATTCTTGGAAGTATTAATTCTAAGAAAAAAAAAAAACAAAACAAGTAATCGATCGTTTTCTAGAATTTACTTAACAATTAAGCAGAAAAAAATGCAAGTAAATATTGGAAATATGATTCCGAGTTAAATATTTAAGACTATTAATGACTAATTAATATTGAATATACATATACGTATTACACAAACGTTTATTACAGTATTTATGTATGATTTGGTTCATATAGGGTGATTTTTTAAGAGCTATAGGAAAATTTTTCAAAAAAAAAACACATAAAATTCAGAAAAATGCATGAAATCTTTATTTGAATCGATAGTACGGTCCATATAATTTAATGTTTGAAGATTATTTCATGCAAATATTGACCGCGATTGCGCCTCAAATGGTCCATCCGCTTAGTCCAATTTTGGCATACTCTTTCCAACATTTCGGCCGGTATCTCACGAATAAATGCTTCAATGTTGTCTTCCAATGCGTCAATTGAAGCGGGCTTGTCTGTATAGACATGAGCTTTAACATAGCCCCACAAAAAATAGTCTAAAGGTGTTAGGATTCGCAGCATCTTTGAAGAAGTACGGTCCAGTGATGCCACCAGCCCATAAACCGCACCAAACTGTGACTTTTTCTGGATGCATTGGTAGCTTTTGCAATGATTCTGGCTGATCTTCACTCCAAAATCAACAATTCTGCTTATTTACCTATCCATTGAGCCAAAAATGAGCTTCGTCGCTGAATACAATTTTTCGATAAAGAAGTGGATCTTCGGCCAACTTTCCAAGAGCCCATTTTGATAATAAAATTCAATGATTTGCAAGCGTTGTTCGTTTGTAAGGCGATTCATGGTTAAATTATAGACCAAACTGAAGATGTTTGACAGTGAAATAAAACACGAAACGTGCGAGAGCTGTTTAAACCAGTGTTGCCAAAAAGATAATAGCTAAAAAATCACCCTTTAGTTTCAGTTTGAGATCGTTTGATTAATATTTAATCGAAATAATTAATGAATACTCATACGCTCAGTGGGTAGTGACAAGTGCATTAACGAGGCAGTTATTTCTGATAATTCTGTACAATGGCTATGTAAAGGAAGTTACTTAGACTGGATCAATATAGAAAAGAGTTAAATGTATTGAGCCCACACTCTTAATCTTCCTATACCCGCGCCAAAAAGTAAAACACCAATACCCGCGCGTTGGTCTGTGAGACCGACAATTGAAAATCCTATATCCTTGGTATTATTTCAAAAAATTTTTTTTGATGCAAAAACGAAGCTTATTACGAATAATGAAGCTACCAGTGATATCAACTTACTGGCACTATTTTTTTACAAAAAAAATCGCAATAATAAAAAAATCGGTCTCACAGACCAACGCGCGGGTATAGGAAGGTTAAGGAGTAAGTAGTCCACTCGTCATGATTTAGAGGGGACTTAAGAGCACAGAGACTTAGAAATAAGCGATGGTGATTTAGTCACTTGCAGTAGTTTATCTCCTGCCGGATGAGTCCAGGCTACCTCTTAGAGTCTATCTGTCTAGTTAGTGATATTTCTCTCTTCATTTTGCTTATTCTAAAACTTGTAGTTGTGACCTTCATACATTCACACATAATTACGACTTTAAACTGTAGGTTCCACCGCTCATGGATAAAATTAACACACACAACATGAGTGGAATGAGAATTTAGGCTGTAATTCAGACTAAAGGGTTGTAATGATCAATTGAGTTATGAATTTGAGGACAGGAAAATTTGCTTGGCGTTTAAATATTTGCCATTTGCGTTTGGCCACCTTAAGAAGTTTACTTAAAGTGGGCGATGCTAGTTGCCGTTGTCTAATATGTAGTGTGTTGGCTTATCTCAGGTCAGATATATGCAACGATACGAAATATCTTCGGCGACTGTCTATCAGCAGA
Source organism: Sarcophaga caerulescens (assembly GCA_927399465.1). Taxonomy (NCBI): domain Eukaryota; kingdom Metazoa; phylum Arthropoda; class Insecta; order Diptera; family Sarcophagidae; genus Sarcophaga; species Sarcophaga caerulescens. Next base: position 28,237,355 of record OV656873.1, on the reverse strand, counting down.
TTTCTGGCAAAAACTCTAGAGGTAAATAAAATAGCCAAGAAATTTGTCATAATAATCTGTCGTTCGGAGTCGAGTTTAACCCTGCAGGAAATGTCAATAGTGAAACTGTACTGACTTACTATTGACACAGTCACCAGTACTACTGACTTATTATATGACAAGCAATGCTTTTTACTATAGACATTTAACATGTGCGTGTCATTGAAAATCTACTACTGACGTTAGTACTATTGACTAGGTACTTCTTTTGGGACCATATGTAGACATTGGAACCAGTGAATCAATAGTACAATTTAGCAGTTCTAGTCTACACTTTTTGTACTTTTCTGTAGTAAAAGTCGACAATAAAATTTCAATTTTTGTAAATATTTGATATTTTATTTAAAAAAATAAAAAGGTACTATTTCATTGTTACAGCCTTTTTTCAAATATAAAAACTAAAAGGATACTATTAATTCAGTCTCTCTTATTTATATAGAAACATCAAAATAACGTTTTTGTTTTCTTAAAATTAAGTAAAATTATTAATCCTCTTTTGGAGAGTCGATTTTCATTATTTTTGGTTTTGCTGCGACCCATTTGTTTGAAATATTTTTTCTTTTGGTGCTGAAATGCTGCTCTAAGTATTTTGTCCGAATTTTCATTGAAAGTTGATATTACATCTGGATATTAAAAAAACGAAACAAATTGTTAAAATATTACAAATATTTATGAGAACACAAACAAGCATTTATTACCTATTATAGCTTTAAAAACATTTGAGTATTCGCGCAACCTCTTTTTGCCAAAAGAGCAATCAACATTAAAATTCGTGATAATATTTTGGCCAAATATTTCATGAAGGTTTCGTTCTGCATTACCCGCAAGAAGTGATTTTATTTGTCGAATCTATTGAATATAAACAAAAAATGCAATTTTATTCGTTGAAGTAGTTCCACAATAAAAGTAAATACTTACGTATGGGTCTGAATGAGTTTTCAAAATAGCATCAAATTCTCTCAGTTTTTCTTCAGAGTCATTTTGTTTAACAATTGTGTTCAATATACCAATTTTTTATCTTCTCGCGCAAACTATATTTTGGAAAATCTATTTGAGACGACACAGAACATTCAGGCTCCACAAAATTTTCACAATTCACACTTAAACTTATAATTGTCTCATTTTCATTAAACTTTTATAATTTCTTGACAATTTGACAATTGACAATTTTTTTTCTCATCAAAAGCAAATTAAATAATTGTTGACGCTTCGATCACAACGTCACCACAAAGTCACCAATATAGTCGACAAAACTGGTGACTTGGAGACACTTGTCGACATGTTTCCTTCAGGGAAATTATAGGTCCCACCACTCATGTATAAAATTAACACATACAATATAAGTATGTATATATAATATAAGTGGTGTGAGAAGCTACATCGTTATCCTGACTGAATGATTGCAATGGCCAATTATGTATATATATGTATATTGTTACGTTTTTACCCTTTTAAAAACGTTAAAAATATGAGTTCATGGATTGCAAATAAAACAAAAATAAATTTGTGTTTAGTTTCAAATCAATTCTTTATTGTTCGCACAATTCCGTGTGCCACCTTTTACACGCAACGTGTCTTCACACAAGACTGACTGAATTCTTTCTGAATCCTTTGCCTGCTCTGTCTTGCCTTTTATATCGCAGGGTAAGCAGTCTGATGAATGCACTTGAAGGAGGATATCTTTGCCTTCGCTAAATCTCTATAAATGTAAACAAGTTGCTTGCAGTGTTGTTGTTGCTTGTTTACTTGTTTGTTCGCTTTTTTTTATACTGCACTTTGTTGTTGCCTGTTTACTTCTTTATCCCCTTTTTTTAAAACTGATGTTGTTGCTATATTTTTGTTTATTCGTTGATCATGTAAACAAGTCCATTATTTTTATTTTTGGAGCTTTTGTTTATCATTTTAAGAACACCATTTCCATTTTCGTAACAATATGTATGTATGTATGTATGTAATTATGCTCTAAATAATCTGGAAAAACTGAATCATCGTCGATATATGTATACTCTGTTAAATACGAATTATTTTTATATTTTTTACGTTAAGCACCGATTTGCGTTATTAGCTAACGCTTTGCAGTCAAGTTCCTTTTTAAATCCTTTCGTATTAACCATTACTTTGCTCTGTAGCAAATATGCTTCAGTTTTAATTATTTTTGTTCCACATCAACTGTATTTTTCTGAGTGTACAATTAGTACGAAAATAACTGTAATAACAGTTTTAATAAAATACTAAAAGAGAAATATTAACACTTACTTATGATGAGTATAACGAGAGAAAAAGAGAGCGAGAGAAAGAGAGAGAGAAAGAGTACAAGGAACTCCTATAAAGTATGTATTTGGGCTTACAACAATAAATATTTATGAACTCTCTTATGTACGTGTGTATGTGTACAGGCATGCCTTCAAGTTATTGTTATAAATTACCAATACATACTTACATTTAACTTTATTTGTAGTGGTAAGAAAAACCCGAATCATTTATTGCCATTGAAACTTATACACATACGTGTGTACTCGTATTGTCTCTTTATATATGGTTTATTATGGTTTATATTGGAATATTATCTTTTTGGCACTTATATTTTATTTAAAATCTGTATTATTGTAGAAGTATTTGTGTACAAACACACACGCACACAATCACAATATCTTTATGTTCTACATCAAGTTGTAGTTGTATTTGTGTTGTATTCTTATGAGAGCTGCTGCATGTATACTTAGTTTTATGTATTGTTGTGGAGAAAACCATGAATCAGACCATAATGACCATCGGTCATTGCAATTATATCCATCTACATGGTCTCTTAGCCCGGCAATGTTTTTGGTTTATGGCTCTTTTGTTGTTGTGGTAGTCTGTTGTCTGACAGTGGTATTAAAAAATTTTTATATACGAGGGTGTTCCATAAATTAGGCGTCTTTGTAAAAAAAAAAATTCAAAAATTTGTTGCCATGAAATGTTATTCACCTGACACATTTTTTTAAGTGAAATTAAGTAGTGTTACGTTTTTTACCTTTTAAAAACGTTTAAAATATGAGCTCGTAGATTGCAAATAAAATAAAAACAAATGTGTGTTTAGTTTTAATTAAACCTCTGTATTATTCGCACAATTCTGTGGGCCACTGTTCACAACTTTATGTAGACAACAACAATTGCTTTTCTTTGTTATTCCTCTGTTTACATCCTTTTCAACGGGGATCTTCAAATCACGATTACTCTCTTCAAACACATCGCGTCTTCACACAAGACTGACTGAACTTCATTAACTAACTCGCATGCTTTGCCTTCTCTAGATCTCTATAAATGTAAACATCGTTGTTTCATTATTGTTGTTCGTGTATCTTGTTTACATTTATTCTTGTAGTGTTTGTTGCTGTATTTTTGTTTACTTGTTAACCATTTTTTCATGCTGGTGGTTGTTGCTGTATTTATGTTTACTTGTGTAGTATTTTTTATGCTGGTGTTTGATGTTATATTAAGCAGTACGATAATTTGTAAACAAGTGTATATGGTTTATATTGGAATATTATCTCTTTGGCTCTTATATTTTATTTAAAATCTGTATTATTGTAGAAGTATTTGTGTACACACACACACGCACACAATCACAATATCTTTATGTTCTACATCAAGTTGTAGTTGTATTTGTGTTGTATTCTTATAGCTGCTGCATGTATACTTAGTTTTATGTGTTGTTGTGTTTGTTTATAATTTTAATGTTAAGCGATGTAAAAGCAAAACAACAATAGTTTCGATACCCGGTTCATATTCAGAACTTTCTTTTTATCGCCTTCACATAACCTCTAAACCCAGCAGGCAGAACCCTGCTATCAAATTTAAAATCCTTTTCTTCCTTCCGATCCACTGTACTTTAATGTCTTCCTATGTCTCTCTCTCTCTCTCTCGGTCTCTGTTGTCTGTTGTCATTGTTGTATTGTGTTGTTATTTTTCTGCTGTTGTTGCTTGTCCAATTTCTTTGTTTTGTTCCCCCTTTTGTATTTAATGTTTACATTTCGTTGTTATTCTTGTTGCATTGTCTTGTATTCTCCTGTACAGTTATTTTTCTTTTCGACTCGTCCATAATGAGAGTACAAGAGAAAAGTTGATTCTCTCATTGCTTAACTAGGTTGGTTGGTTTGGTTGTATGTTGCAAGGGTTTGCAGCTATAATTGCAACCATAATTTCATGTTAATTTATCGTTTCATTTTGCTAATGAAGTTTAAAAAAACCAAAAAAAAAAGGGAAGACAAAACCCCAAACGAGAGAAATGATTTTTAAACAAACGGATAAACATTCAGGGATAAACATTCAGGATAATAAAAAGGATTTCTTTCTTTCCATTTATTTAAAGTTCTGCTCTCACACTCTCATTCTCACAACATATAATGAGATTAACATTGTATTTCGTTTTATGATTTAAGGTCGCTCTTATTTCAATGAAACTGTAGAATATTTTAAATATTAACTAAGACAGTTACAGGAAACAGACACTCTTTCTCATGTTTTCTTTTATAAAAGTAAAGGGAAATGTAAAGGATATGATGGTTTTAGTTAAACAAATAAATACAGAAAGTAGGTTCTTTTGTCGTTCGTTTTATTGTGTTGAATTTATATCTTGCTGGCCACTCGCTAAGTATAGTTTGGGCATATTCTTCTCCTTTTAGTAGGGCTGGTATTATTTTGAGTTTCAATTTTACATCAACACACTTCTCTCTCAGACTTTGTTCATCCGTTTAGAGTTGATATTCGAAATTACGTTGACCTTAAATATGATTGCTTAGAATGTTGTGTCGATCAACAAATGTGACCACTAAAGTAAGCAAATGGGGCAGTCGATGTTCCCCATAAAAACAGGCTAAAGCCTGTATTCAAAACAGAATACTAAAATTGAAATAAAAAAAACTTGTCTTGAAATGATTTGATTTTAGCAGTAGAAATACGCAAAGTACAGTTTTAATACCACATACATACATACATACATAGTTGGTCATTAAAACCTTTCAGTCAGGATTACAACCTAGCTTCTCGTACCACTTATGCTATGTATGTTAATTTTTTAAATGAATGGCGGTACCTACAGTTTAAGGTGGACTCCGAATGACAGATTTTTGAGAAACTTTTTCACGGCAATTTTCTATTTATGCGCAGGGTTTTTGCCAGGAATTTGTTGAGAAAAAGTTGCCGAAGAAATATTTCCCTCTTATTTCGTTTTATTGGAAAGGTCTGACCTGGAGTTTGAACCGTGGCCTCACGGCTAATATGCCAACACACTACCTACTACTCCACGACGACTTCGATTTTAATCTCAGCAGTATTGTAAAATTCACTTTCATAACAAAAATATAAAGCGTTTTAATGTTGGAATCTGCTTCTAAAATAATAAAAAAAATAATCGTTTAGAACTAGGTAGGCGGAAACGAAAGCTCCTAATACAGGTTTCACCTTTGACATCCTGATAAAATGAAAAAAAAAACAAGATTACACAGTGAAAGCTGTGAGAGAGTAACATCAAAAAGCACTTCATGTCTGTCTTACAGAGCCGACTTTTAACTTTAGTCTCCGGCACTTATGAATAAAAATGATACCCTCTACATGGGTGGCGGGTAAAGCTAGGTCGTAATCCTGAGTAAAGGGTTGCGTTGATCAATACGTTAAGTGGCCAATAATGTTAATTAAAAAAAAGATTCTTTATTGTGGGGAAAGACGTTTCAGCCAGCTCCCTTACCACAATGACAAACAGGTGTTATTAGAAATTTTTGTAAGGGTCCAGGACAGTCTTAGGACTTGATGATATTACAAATCAAAAAAAAAAAATAATTCAAGAATAATTTTCGTTATTTTGAAATACAACATCCAGGAAATTGCTCTAGTCTATTAGCTAGGGTGTTGGCTTATTAGGCATGAGCCTGTAGTTCAACCCCTGGCTCAGACATTTCCAACAAAACGAAGAATGAGAAGGAAATCTTTCTTTCTTCTTACACCACACATTTTGAGACATGAGTAGCGAGATCTACAGTTTAAAATCGATTCCGAACGACAGATTTTTTTGAGAAACTTTTCATAGCAATTTTATTTTACGCTCAGGGTTTTTGCCAGAAATCTGCTGAGAGGAAGTCGCAGAGGAAATATTTTTTCATGTTTTCGTTTTGATGTCTGACCTGGGGTTTGAACCGAGACCTCATGTCTAATGAGCCAACACAGTACTTACTAGAGCACGGCGAATTTTTAATAACAATCAATAAAAATTTTCAAAAGTGCATTCCAAATGGGCAGCAAACATTTTGTCGACAGTTAGAACTGAATTCGCTTTCTTTGGATTTGACTTTTCTCATTTCTGTCCACCGCTTTGATTCTCGACAGTAACGGTTGGTGAATATATTAAGGACATCGAAAGTGAGGAAGGTTTCCAATTATCTGGAGAGACCAATTTCAACCAATTGACAGTCTTTTTATGGAGGAGACGTTTGAGGACTCTTAATTTTATAAATTTGAAAATAATGATTAAAATTGTTTGTCTCGTTCACAGAGTTTGAAGCAGTATTTTACACAGGTTCGTGTGCCGCTCATCGGTGTGATAACTAATCTTATATTTTATATTCTAAATTTTTTACCATTCACCACAATTTTTGTAATTCCTTGACTATTCTATTCAAAAGTCAATCAAGATTTCTTTGAATATTTTTGTTCCTCCATTAAATGTCCTCGACAAATGCTTCACATTAATCAGTGAACAGTTAGAAGATATATGAGCCAATTAATGTTTTAATTTCTTTTGTTTTTTTTTCTTTTCTAATTTATCGCCATCAATACAATAAAAAATAAAATCCCACTAATTTTCTATAAAACAAATAAAATTAGTCACAGTATCTTACCAAAAAATCCATTGAATCTCATTCCATTTGCTGGAGTTTATGCTGAAAAGCAATTTCGTGTTTTAAGGCACGAAACTTTTTCAAACTTATTCCAGAAAACTTTAAGTAGATGCTGCTGGACTAGTGCTTTCTGTCTCTCTAAATTACAAAATAATTGTGAATTCATTCCTGTGTATGTATTCCTGGGTAAGTGTAAGTGTAAGTGGAGTGAATAAGTGTAAGCAATAGAAAATGAAAGGCATGTAAATGTGTGTTAATGTATGTATGTGTATGTATGTGTTATCTAATTAATACTAATTAAGTTTTAATTATCATTTAAATTGTAAATATTTTCCCTTTAGCGCTCTCTCTCCCTCTCCCTCTCTATCTTTCTCTCTCCTCTCTTTCTCTTTGTCTCTCCAGAATTCATTTGCAAGTAGACCACTTGATTCTACAAATTCTTTTGCATTTCAAAAGAGAGAAAGCGAAAGAGAAAAAGAGATAATGGGAAAGAGGGAAAAAGGCAAAAGATCTTTAAACATAATGTGTGTCTGAAGCAGTACAAAAGCATTTTCCCATTTGTGTTTCCCATTTACGTTTGTATTGTAATTAATTTAATGATGTTTTCTTGTTGCGTCTTTTCAAGTCATTAAAACATTTTTAAACACAGCCAAAGCCATTAAACACACACAATATTTTACGCTTTATAATGCATTGCAGTTGAAGTGTGGGTGAAAGTAATGACTGCGCTTGTGTTGGGTAACATAAAACCAATTTACATACTCTCCTTAAAATACATACTAAATATACGAATATTAAGGAATTTGTTTAGGGACTAATAAAAAAGAAGAAGAGCCATTTTACTCAGAATATATGGACCGTTTCCATTCATTCCTATTCCACATTCATAGAATTTAAACTGGCAAGTTTACATAAGCCAAGGAAAGTTTTTATTTGAAAAGAACACATTTTACTTGAATTGTAGAAGCTAAACATGGTCAATTCTGATTTCAATAACTAACCACGCTCTGATAGATTATCTGTCGATGATTTTAATAAAGAACGGGCATCAGACTAAATGCTAACGTCTAACTGGCAGGCGAACCACTATTCAGTTGTAATCTGCAACTAAAATACAGTTAGGATTAACTAAAACAGTCAGAACTAACTGTAGTAAGGAAATCATCTAACATCTGCCATCAAACTTTTAATTCGGACTCGCTAGAACAATTAATTCAAATAAATTCAGACATGAGTTGGAAATTACTTTCCTGAGGGGTAAACTAAACACCTCAAAAAAACTCCACGGATTCGCAAAGGAACGATGGAAAAATGGATCCACTTATGCAGAAATCGAATAAAGTTAGTATCCCTCATCGCTTCTTGTCTTCAAGTACAATTATAATGTCTCGTCATGAGTATTCAGTCAATTCAAGTCAACTTTCTTTACTTTTGTGTTGTTTAACCCCAACCACCAGTCTCAACACCTTATTGGCTAATGCCCTTAAGACCGTAAGAAGTACAAAAAATTGCAACTTCATAGCGGATACAAGAAAATTCTGGTTTATGGTTCATGGAACTTGACCGATGGCATGCGCTGTATTGGCCGATGTTGCTATGCGACCTAGGGAACCCCTCCACGAAAAAGTCTAATGGAGTCAAATCCCATGACTCTTATCTCTTTCACAACAAATGGCAATGCCCTGAAATAACTCGTGCAGAATATTCAATTTGGCATTAGCTGTGTGGCACGTAGCGCTGTCCTATTAAAACCACATGTCCTTGGTGTCCACATAATCCAATTTAAACCATAAAAATTTGTTAATAATCGGTCTATATTGCTAGCCATTGACAGTGATTGCCTGTCCAACGTTGTTCTCAAAGAACTATGAACCGTTCAAGCCGCCATCTTAAAATCCCCACCAAAAAGAGACTTTCTGCAGATGCATTGAACTGTCTTAGATCTCATGTAGATTGGTAACCTTCCAAATTCAACAATTTTGCTCATTCATCGAAATATAGGCCTTATGGCTGAAGATGATTTTTCGATGAGTATAAGAGTACGAACGGAACATCAATTTTTATAAAAACAATTGCACGTATTGTATGCTTTTACCATCCATTAGACTGAAGACATGTCAACTTATTCGACGAATGTAGTTTCAACAAGATGATCGTTATCAACTGTCAAAATTCGAAAGTCTCCATTGGAAGACCCAAAAATGTACTCCTTTACAAAGGGAAGATGGGATAATGGATTCACAAATCTAAACCCCTATGGTTATGAGCTGGACAAAATATACAATTAAACAAATCAAAGTCCCTCTTAAAAACTCCATAGCATTTCAAATGGGGCACTGGCATCTGTATGTACACAGGTGACTGTGAATAACTAAAATTTGGCTCGAAACTTTTGAAAGTGTTATAAGAGGTTATTGAACACTTAGAATTTATTGTTAGAACGTGACTAACTAAATGTGTTGTAAATAATAACCACACCTTTCTAAGACTCTCAGCAGGGTGCATAAAAGTCCGTAAGGAAAATTAGTTAATACGTACAATCGATATTTCAATGAGCCATTACAGTACCCAAGCATGCAATGCTGTTTAAGGGAGCTACCAATTAAACGTAGTCTTTTCATGTTGATTTCTCCCTTATAAGTACCATTAGTCCATAAGAAAGGTTAGAGAGGCACACACAATCAGTGGTTTATATGTCTTTATTTCACTCTAATTACCATATCTGCTAAAAGTTATAAACAAAAGCTACAAAAACGAAACAATGCAAGTAAATAAACCTGTTTACAAATTATCATGATGCTTAATATAACAACAAACACCAGCATAAAAAATGGTATGCAAGTAAACAAAAATACACCAACAACATCACAATAATAAACTTAGACAACGATGTTTACATTCTTAGAGATTTCGAGAAGGCGAAGTCACGAACATTAGCCTCCAAAAACATTCATCAGACCGTTTACCCCCCCATATGAAAGGTAAAGCAAAGCAGGCGAGTTAGTGAAGTTCAGTTAGTCTTGTGTGAAGACGCGGTGTGCTTGAAGAGAGTAATCGTGATTTGAAGATCTCCACTACAAATATCTGTCGTACAATTGTCTAGTAATTGTTATTGTTTATGCAAAGGGTGTAAACAGAGGAATAACAAAACACACCAAGTTGTGAACAGTGGCACACAGAATTATGCGAATAATAAAGAATTTTAATTAAAATTAAACCCAAGTTTATTTTTATTTTATTTGCAATCTAAGAGCTCAAATTTTAAACTTTTTAAAATGTAAAAACGTAACAATATTAATTGTTTTTAAAACTTTAAAACCTCAGTAATATTATTTTTTTTCTCTCTTTTCCAGGTATGTAAAGAACATTGAAAACACTACTAATAAAACCATAACAATGGTAAGTTACTTTAATTTTTTGGTTTTAACTTTTGTTTTAATCGTTAAATGAATTACACAATAATTTTTCTTTTGTTACTTCACTATTTCAATTCAATTTAATCTCTCTGTGGTTGTTCTTTTCATTAATAATTGGCGTATGGTGCGTATGATTATTATTGAAAAAATATAATTACTCATACACAAAATATTACTCATACGTCTGCGTTAGTAAAACAGCCATACAAATATGATTGAAATTTGAGTGTAAATGAAAAATATTTCAGAATTAAAAAAAAAATAAAATAAATACAAAACAAAACAAAAGAAACTTGGAAAATTTATTTTAAATTCAATTCAATTCCTTTAAATGCATAAAATTGTTGACGTATCAAAATAAAAATGGATTTCAATAAAAACTGATTCCAATTGTTATCAATTGGAAAAATAAGGAAAATAAACATTGAAAACAACAACAAGAATAACAACAATTAAAGAATTTAATTAAACATATTGCTTTAACGCTCTCTTGTTCATTTCTCTTGTACATATATCTACTGTGTTATTGGCTTAAATGGAAGCCATACGCCATAATTTAAACGCTAAAGTTGTGAAATAAAAAATTCAAATATTTTTACAGTGAATGCAAGTGGTAATCGTACATAATGGCTATACATAGATGCAATTTATTGTCGCAAATTTATTTTTTGCTTTTAAATGTCAGTGTTAGAAACGAGTCACTTTCGAAATCTTCTGTTTAAGTGATCATTATTACAAGCCTTTAATGAGGATTGCAAACTAGATTCTCCTAGTGTACTATGGATTTGAGATACCTTTCATGGCAATTTTATTTACTTTCAAAGCTTTTGCTAGCAAACTGCTGAGAGAATTTTGCCGAATGAAATTTTTTTTCAACTTTCCTTTCGTTTGAAATATCTGAGATGGGTTTTGAACCACGGGCATACAATACTTCTTCTTTTAGACTGACGGCATCATCATTTCATATGTAGAATGACGTTGGTCAGGCCATCACCGGCCTAGGCAAGCTCTAAATATTTATGTTTAACAATTTCTTTTGTTCCGAATTAAATGAACTGGACACCAATAGTACGTGATTTCAATTGAACGGTACTACGTGCTACATAGCTCGCGCTATTTTGAATATTCTGCACGACAGATTTGAGATTATGATCTCATGTGGAGGTGGCGTGAACTGGTCACCGGCATTGTACGATTTTCTTGGCGAATTTTTGAAATCTTAGATGTATATTCGCATACACAGAGGATCTCAAAGCCATCCTAACCCATCCCATTCGTTAAATTCATTCTGATTTATGCGCCAGATTAGTGGAAAATTGTTCATTTCGTATGTGGTCCACCTTATGTGGATGTGGATACTTAAGCTGGCTGTCCTTATGGACAATGCCAGACCCAAAATGCTTTTTAACCTTCCTATACCCGCGCGTTGGTCTGTGAGACCGCGATTTTTTTTGTAAAAAAATAGTGCCAGTAAGTCGATATCACTGGTAGTTTCCTTATTCGTAATAAGCTCCGTTTTTGCATCAAAAAATTTTTTTGAAATTGTACCAAGGATATAGGATTTTCCATTGTCGGTCTCACAGACCAACGCGCGGGTATTGGTGTTTCACTTTTTGGCGCGGGTATAGGAGGGTTAAGGCAAATTAGATGAAGACAAGTTGAACTTGGTTTTTACTGTACGTACGATTACCACTTGCATTCACTGTGTGGATACTATTTACACAAAACCCGATTTTTTCTTATGCATTGATCCGTTAACCCAGTTTTTGGGTTTCTTACAAGTGCGTTTGTTTCAGAGGATGTTAGTAATGGAATATATAATATATTTTCTCCCTCCCCTTCCCCTTTAAATACACTCCACTTATCCAATGTTTTCTGGCAAAGCACATGCTCCCGTTTTTATCGCCTGCACGCAGAAACCACTTATACGCAGTATTTATAAATTTATGGAGAAAATTCAATGCAAGTACTTCAGTTTTATTGTGTTTTTTGTTTTTTTTTTTTTTTTTTTTTTTTTTCAATAACAAAAAAAATTGAAATTTTATTGAGTATTGCAAGCCCAGATACCAACAACATAAGGAAGGCAAGCACCTCTACATGTATAAAGAACTGGAACATCAACCAACAACGATTTGTTCGTAGACTTCTGGCGTTGGTGGTGGTAGTGGTGGTAGTGGTGTTGGTAGAAATAAATTCAAAGATTTTTAAACGAAAACTGTTACAATATGCAAAAGCCAATCAGCAATCATACACACATACATATACAAATATGCTCTAAATTAAAATCCCGTATATGAATGAATGAATTGTAGATAAAAATCGTTTTTCATTCAGTCATTACACCCCCCCCCCACATCCTTTTCCCCTTACTTGCAGAAATGTTTTCAATGACATACCCTGTTGTGATGATAGTAAGAGAACATGAGAACATGTTTTCATTACGATACGTATGTATGTGTGCTGCTGCACATATTTTTCTGAAACGACTTGATTTATAATGAATTCATTTAAATTCTTTCGTTTTTCTCTTGTTTTTTTCCTTTAGACATGTAAAATACGAAGAAGAAGAAGTAGAAAAGGAAGAATTACTTCGTTTATGTATGCATTTCCCAGCAAAAGCAATTAAAAGTATTCCGAACTAAATGAAACCAAATGAAACGAAACCAATCAGCCAGCCCAACGCAATAAAATGTAAATTTCTTATCAAGAAATACATTTTTATGGCCTTAAATTGATTACAACAACACGAAAGAAAAGTACGCAGTCAATAAAATATGCATTTAAATCAATGTGTGGCAATATGTGATTTCAATTAACGGCGGCTTAAATTATATTTTAAAAAGGCTGTCTTAAGCTTGAAATTTATGGAGACAAGTTCAACTTCACAAACAAATTCTTGTGAAAGTTTCACAGATTAATGTACAATGCAGGACACTAACAGAAAGCTTAGTCCCCTTGTGAGTCTCCACTTATGTTGTGTGCGTTAATTTTATATATGAGTGGCGGGACCTACAGTTTAAAATCGACTTCGAACGACAGATTTTTTGTGAAGCTCTTCATGACAATTTTATTTACTCTCAGAGTTTTTGCCAGAAATCTGCTGAGAGGCAGTCGCCGAAGAAATATTTTTTTTCATATTTCGTTTTTATACCTGACCTGGGATACGAACCCGGGCTTTACGTCTAATAAGCCGACACACTACCTACTAGACTACGGCGACGAGTATATCCGTCCAGAAATCTCTTTCTACTACACAAAAAGCCCCTACATTAACAGCGACGTGGTATCTCCCTCACACGCAAGCTCATCTGTTGACGCGGTGAAATTCCAGATTACATAGAATTCTAGATACCCTCTCACAGCTTATACAGCTAGAAGTGCTGGAAATACAAGAATGTGATCGAATCTGTTTCGAATATTTCTCTCCGGGACTATACAGTTTTAAAGACGATTTCATAGCCTATTAAGCGAGGCTTCACCTCAATAAAGCTATGTTTTCGCACCAATACTTAAGGATAAATGAGACAATGGAACCATGCCTCATACATACATACATAATTGGTCATTACAACCCTTCAGTCAGGATTACAACCTTTTTTCTCGCACTACTTAAGTTGAGTGTGTGTTAATTTTATGCATGAGTGGCGGCATATACAGTTTTAAACTCGATTCCGAATGACAGATTTTCAAGGAACCTTTTCATGGTAATTTTATTTTATTTCAAGCTTTAAAAACTATCGTTTGAAGACTTTTTTCAAAAGCAAATTTTATTTTCATTCATTTCTCTTTTACATTCACTCCCTGAAAAAAAAATGTATTCTTTTGAAAAATTGTTCCCCAAAAATCTGTATAAAAAAACGCGGTTTTTTCTTTCTGCCAATAGCGAGAGGCAGTTAAAAACTTTTATTGGAACAGAACAGAAGCTTAAAATGTTGGTTAGAATGACAAGCTTTTGTTTTCTTTAAATTATTACCAGCGATAAACGCCAATACCCTTTAAGGCAAAGTGTTTGTGTACAAATAAGAGTTTAAAACAATCAAATTTAATAGCCAACAACATGTATAACAGACGCTCCGTTGCATTCGCACACAAAGCCCGCATACATTGCTTTTCAAACAACACTCTCTGCATTCCTACCAGTAGAGTATCTAAAACAGAAAATCTATAGAACTGACTGGCACACATGGCTATGGAAGCCTTAACGGGCCATTAAGACACCCATCCGCTATCCACAATCAATATGTCAATTGAGATTTTACAACAATTCGGTGTTGCAACTATAAAACCACGCAACAACAACCATCACCAGCCAGCCAGCAATTGCAACTAAAACAGGCTACATTGGCTGTTAAAATTTTCTACAATTGCTTTGGAATATTTCGCACTGCTACTACTAGATTTACAACAACTACTGCTCTTGATCCTCTGTGTTTTTGGGGGAATATCAACTCCCCTTTAATGTCGGATTTTTGTGTGCATTTTTCGTGGACATCAAAGTACTTCGTTTAACCAGTATTTGCCATTTAACCGTCATTCGTGAGCTAGACAAAGAGGGTGCATTTGTTGGGTATTTTCGCTCGATAACATGTTTTGTCGTTCTCACGCACACGCACACATACAAACAAACATTTAACAGGACTCTTGTTCTTTGTACAACATTTTGCATTTACTTGTAAACCCTTTTTGTGTTGTTGCTGCCGTTGTTTAAAGCTCAAGTGCCTAACGTATTTCGGTTTAAATCCCTTCTTGTGTTGAAAATGTTGCATGAAATGCCGAAAATTGTTTTAATTTTCAACAATTAAATGCGAAGAAATTTAGTGAAACAAAAAAGAAGGTGGGGTGGGGGAGTTTAACAATTTAAATTATCAACAGCAGCCTTTGATTGGAAGTAACAAACAAGATTAATATCTGCCTTGCTAATAAATAGTATTGACACCAAAGGTTTGAAAAAGTCGATGGAATCTGTAACGGATTTAAGGAAATTTTGTATGTTAAAAGCAGCCGTTTTTTTATTCTTTAACTCTAGTGAGGAAAGGAAACAATAAAATTTGATTATCAGTGACTTTATTATCGCATTTGCGAGAAATTCATACACAGAGCGAAGGAAAATATCGTTAAGTATAGGCTGGGCCGATAAACGATCCTCATCCGATCCAACAATAAACTGTATAAACTTGTGAGAGTTGCTCAACACTTTAACGTCCACCAACTATGCTTTCTTGGACATCTCGTTTGGATTGAAGAGAATGTTTCAGCGAAATGAGTGTTTAATACGTGAATTAGCAAAAGTCGGCTTAGCTAATGAAATTGTCTGCATTGGTAGGACCAAATTCAGAATGTTTCATCATCAATCCGTGTAATCAACCGTGAAAGGAACGTATGAAGAAAAGTCACTTGTTAAGAAGTCTAAAGGCAGAATGACATCTGACAATGAGGTTGTTCATGCCACATAAGTAAGTAATTAGCGACACCACCGTTTAAAATGGGATCCGAATACATAACCTCAAATTAGCGCACTATCTACTTACCCGTATTCACAATACCTCCATCGTCTGAGTTTACATTTTGGTACTGCATCATGAGCCTCAGCAATGTAATATTTATCCTGGATTTGATTGCATAGGTTAGGGAAAGTAAATTTTCATAGTTTGTCAAATCATATGTTGTTTGTGGACATGGAAACGCTACCAAAATTGAGTGATAAGTGGTGCCTAGATGGGATAGATGGGTAGACACCTAATACACCTATTAGAGACAGACAAAATGAAAACTACAGGGTGTGCCATTTAAAAGTTTAAATTTAAAAATGCGACAAAACAAGAAAAGTCTGAAAGTTTGCCAAATTTATTTTTTTTTTGTTGTAAAGTACAATTGTACCCTTTAGAAATGGAATATTATTTCAATCATATGGCTGCCGAGGCTGTCCTTACGGTACCTTATTCGATCGACCTGTATGGGGTCGTATCTCGACAATGGCATCACGAATGTTGGCCTTCAAATGCTTAATTGCCGCTGGTTTGTCGGCATAACACTTTTCTTTAACGGCGCCCCACAGAAAATAGTCCAACGGCGTGAAGTCTCAGCTTCTTGGTGGACAATTGACATCACCATATCGGCGAATAAACGGCCATCGAACATCTGACGCAATAAATCGATTGTGGCATAAGATGTGTGTCAAGTTGCACCATCCTGCGGAAACCAAACATCGTGCACATCAATACCATGTAGAGCGCGTACAAAAAAATTAGTTACTATGTTGTGATAGGTGTCTCTATTTACTTTAATTGTTGCGCAGTCCTGATTTTCAAAGAAACATAGGCCAATTATGCCTACGATTTATTAGCCGCTCCAACCGGTCACTCGTAATGGGTGCATTGGCTTCTGTAAGACCACGTGTGGGTTTTCTGAGCCCCAAATATGGCAATTTTACTTATTAACGTACCCACCAAAATGAAAATGAGTTTCATTGGAAAAGATTATAAGCTTCTCACACTACTTATATTGTGTGTCTTAATTTTATGCATGACTGGCAAGACCTTCAGTTTAAAGTCGACTTCGACTTTTTGAGAAACTTCTCAAGAATTTTTGCCTCAAATCTGCTGAGAGGATATCGTCGAACAAATATTTTTTCACATTTTCGTTTTGATGTCCGACCTGGGGTTTGAACCGTGGCCTTTACGTCTAATAAGCCTAAGGCGTCTTTAAACTGATGAATTTTATTTCAATGATTAGATATCCTAGTACTCTAGTGGATAGCGATAGCCTCACAGTGAGGAGACACTGTACTCTAAAATATCCAAAGGAATTCTACTGGCTTCTACTACAACGAAACTTTGGTTGGATTTGCTTAACTACCACATACAAATTGCGACGTGTAGCTGTGCTCTGTAGTGTACCCAAAAACAAGTTGAAAATGTACAAAAAATTGATAAATGTGAGGTACTGAAAGGTTTTAATTTTTGTTTCTTTATTTTTCGAATTGATTACAAAACGACTGAATCTGAAACATTATTTATTGCAAAGCAAAAACAAAAAAAAATGGCATTCAAAAGCTTTTTGACAAAACTGCGGGCATAAATTTCGAAACGCCTTTACCACACTCACACGGCCCCACATATAAGCACACAGTGAGCCAACACTCTTTAATGCAACACTGAAATGCATTGAAAATTGATGCAGACATTTGAAAACCCTTATCACCTGTGGCAAATAAAACAAAAACACACATACAAGGATTATGGCAAAAAAAAAAAGGAAAACCTCAACATGTGCGGTTTATGGGTAACAAAACCATTAAAACGCCTACTATTGTCACCCCTTGGTACTTGAGTTATATGCAACTCACAAAACTGCTTTGGGGGAGGAGGAGGTGGAGATATTTTAATGAAATAACATTTGATACGATTTGCAACAAATCTATACAGAGAAAAAAGTGCAAAACAAAAATAGTGAATAACGCCATATTAAATGGTTTGTATAAAAGCCACATTATAGCGTGTGTGTTCGTTTGTGTCTACTACAAACTCTCAACACAGTGTGTTGAAAACAACACTTGCGTGCCATCATAAATAAACGCATGAAAAATTTATTTAAATTGAGTTTTTGTTTGTATTATGCACACATACACACACAGAGAGAGAGAGAGAGAAAGAGAGAGATACGCTTTTCATCATCATCTATACATACAGCCATTTAGGCATTTGTACCACATTACAGATACTTGCCACAAAATGCTGGTTCACAGAGGCAGAGAGAGAGTGCAAGAGAGAGGGAAATGGAAAAGGCAAAATGATTTTTCTATAAAACATTTTAACACGCGAATAGTTTCTATAACAAGTTGCAAATTGTGAAGTACTACTGTACTACTGTGTATACCCTAGAGAATCTGGGTATTTGTATGTAACACAGCACTACAAAACACCAATACAAATGCGCGGATATGGATCGCATTTAATATTTTTGTATGGCGAGGGGTGGGGGGGAAAGGGGGTAACAAATAAAAGGATATTGCAAGTAATAACAGCATAAAATCTAGTACTTAGTCAGTGCTCTGTGCTCTCTCTCTCTCGTCCTGCACTTATACTCTGACAAAGTCATACCATAAGCCCCATAATGTATGCAGCATTTATCGTTGAAATGTTGTGATAAAAGCTTGGCGGTTTAAATTGAATATAAAAACCTACCAACTACTACTACACTCTGCCTGCCACACTAAACTGTTGTATCCATAACGGCATTAATGATTACGAATTTTGTTTTTTTCTTTGGGCTTTAAACGCTTTACATTAATGTCTAACTGTGTGTGCATTTATTTTAATCAAAAAAAATATTTCCTATTTTCCTGTCTTATTGCTGTTGTTGTTGTCTTTATAAGAATTTTATTTTGAGCCATGAATCCATAACGATTAGCTTGTTTGGAAAAAAAAACAACATTTCAAAGCAAAGTATCTGTAAGGAGGTTGTATAGCCATTATGGTTCAATTTTATCACCTCCTCTATCATAAACAAGCAGTAACATGTTAACGTAAATTTTTTTAAACACTCAAACACTATATTTTTATAGCTCCCCGGAGTACAAGTACAAGTATATGACAGATACATTGACAAACACATACACACACCCAAACTGATTCCGTCTCCTGCTTACAATTGCATTCAGAGAAATATGTTGTTGAAGTTATAAACATTATGTATACTTGCAACCATACTCTATTACAACAAAACTTAATAAATATTAAAAAAAAATTGGAAATGCACAATGGGTCGATACATCAAGTAAATTGAATGAATTGAGGGATGAGCTTGAGTAGTTAATAAAAAATTTCAAGCAGAGTTTATTTATACCAGAGAAATCTGTTCCCTTATGGTCCTTTAAGGTCCTTGTTTCAATTTCGGGACAGAAAGCAAAGCATTCAAAAACAAATCTATTACCATAGCCTGCCTGGGCGTCTAGGGTCTTAAAGCCCGATCTACCATTCTGTAATCCACAACTAAGGTGAAAACATGATATCAAGTTGGTGAAGCCTCTGTTTGGCAAGTCGAGATACTTCTAGAGGCTTCACCTTTCCAAGTATGCTTTTCAAACTGAAGGAATTATTCAAGGATAAATTGAATACATTATAGTCTGCTGTATAAAGTCCTATGTTTTCAAGATTATGGACCTAGTTTGATACAACTTTTGCTTTGAATACCAGAAATATGATCTCAACAATTACTTGGGTTGTAAACCCATTAATCATACATGAAGCAAGACCCAGCACATGATGAAGGTAGAGAGAGACGTTTTAAGTACATACGTACGTAATTGATCATTACAACCTTTCAGTCAAGATTACGACCAAACTGCTCACACCACTCATGCTGTGTGCTCATGCTATAGTTTATAGTCGACTCCTAACGACAGATTTTTTTGAGAAACTTTTTATGACAATTTTTTATTTTCTCTCAAAGTTTTTGCCAGAAATCTGCTGAGAGGAAGTCGCTGAAGAAATATTTTTTCTAGTTTTCATTTTGATGTCTGACCTGGGGTTAGAGCCATGGCCTTACTTCTAATAAGCCAACACACTACCTACCAGACTACTTCGATTTCTAAGTGTTACTTCCATAAAATCAACAGAAGTTGCTGTCAGAGAGAAAAATTTTAACGAAAACCGTGCATATTAATGCGATTTCCCAAGAGCGATTTGTAATATGTTCCAAAGAAATAGAGAATGCCAATCAACTCTGTTATCTCGGGCGAGAACATTGATAGCCGCTTAGAAAAGCCCAAGAATATTGCATGACAATATAAAATCCTTCCCCTTGCATGTTTGTAAAACATGGTAGACTGTCGTTCGAGATATGCGAAAGCCACAAGTGCTCCTAAACCTCTTGTTACTGGACGTGAATTAAATTCAATTGCAGGCTCTGACAAAAGACAAACTCATTATACTCTTAGAAAGGAATCAGACAATGCCACCAGTATTCTGCATCAGAACAGAAGAAGTGACCATCGTACTGACATCTGTAGAAGATAAGTGGTTGTAACAGCGGAAAGAGCTGTGGTAGAATAAAGACGTTGGAACAGGAAATATATGAAATAGCCCAGATTAGTTTGGTCAATAAGTCTCAAGTCTCCTCTATTTAGAGAAAACAACTTATCCTAGATTCCTCTGTTAGGGATTATTAACCGTTTGACCTGACTGACTCTAACCAGGGCCTGACTGTGCTAGTAAGCAAAACATTTTTAGAACGTAGCAATACTCACTAACAGTCAGGAGGCTTTTGAAGCACTCTTCTAAACTCTTCATCATTAATAAAGAACCAGAAATGTTTGAAAAAAAACGTCTTTGCTATGACTAATTGGATTGCTTAGAGAGTCCTTCAAAAAACCCTAAACGTCCCCTAATTCAAACACCTTTAAGAGTGTGGAAACCCACACTAGAAAGAGCTCCTTTGTCATCATGTCCAAAAGAGGTGGAATATCAAAAAGCATTCTCTTTGCATGGGTCAGTGCTGTCTATTGCCCTTGTGACACACTCGGGGTGATTACCGAAAAGGTTGTTCTGGGATACAGAACCACATTGTATGGTACAGTTGGTTCATCGGCTTCATGGTTATTTACAATTACACGTAAGCTTCTGAAAAAACAGTTCCTAGTGGCGACTTGTTTTAATTTTCAAATTCATCATCGTAGCCAGAGTGCTTGAGAATATATTTTTGAAGCCATTGAACCACTGGAAATTTACTCACATTCTACCCACTGTGGCTTGAAGTACCGAAAAAAAGGAAGAGATGACTTAAATGCCACACAAAATGCGTTAACAAACTCTCGTCAGGCTTAAATGAATTTTTCACAAGTGAAAAGTGCAAGGTACTCGTATTAAAAAAATAGCGAATGCAGAGAGCTTGAGGGAAAGAGAGAGAGAGAGAGAAATATTTAAACCCTTTTTCATATCTCACAGCATTAACAGGATATTTTTTAAAAAGGATACACTGGCGTACACTTGTCTTAATGGTTGTATTCATGGTTTACTGCCTGCATTTATAGTGTGGCACGATAAAAAAAAATACATTTTTTTCTAGACCCCCCTTAACTTTTTGGTCTTTTTTGGATAAAAAATAAGAAAAAAAAAACCAATCAATGACGCTATATTTTTGGCTATGCACGGAAAATATCAGGAAAATGTTTTCTTTACGGAAAACTTACATGAAAGTATGGAAGTTCATGGATTAAAAATAAAATTTTACCGCTTCCTTTGGGCTTGTTTCGTTGGGAAGGGGGTAGTTGGTTACATTTGAATTTAAATGTTTAAAACGAAATTCACAGAGAGAGAGAGAAAATAAAGAGGAAAGGAACTGAATATGATCAGAATGTTTTCAGGGCATATTTGCCTTGTTAAGGAATAAATTTCAACAGGATACCAGAGGCCAGCCAAGCAAGCAAAAAAAAAAAGCTGAGTAAAGAGATAAGCCAACATACAAGAGTAGAAGGCCTTAACAAAAAAGGGTTAAAAAGCAAAATTTTTGCATAAAAATGAAAAGAAAACAACAAATATTCCTTCAAAAGACACAAAAAGAAACAAAAAAAGAAAGAAGAAAATTTTAAGAAAGAAAAAAAGAAAGAGAGATATTAGGAAAATAAAAATGAAAAGGTAGTTAAGTATTTAATCTTGATTGTATTTAAATGAGAAATTGTGTGTGTAGGTGTGTTTCAGTGTGTGTGTGTACTTATAATTTTCAACTGAATTAATGTCAATGAAGTTGCTGCTGTAAAAAGACATGGGTTTTGTGAAAACATTTTGCTTTTTTGTGCGTAAAAAATATTCCAAAAAAAAACAGACTTTTACCGGCTTAAAATCGAAAAATAAGCAAGTTTTTCTGTTACAAAAAATAAATGGAATTTTTTGTTTAAAAAAATAAAATTATTCACTTCAATGCTTTCAATTCAAGACTCCGGCATTTGCCAAGTGTCCTGGTAAGGAGGAGATCTTTCGAGTTTGATGGATTAAGGCCTTAGTATTGTTTTAATTGAATCACTAGCAAAAACATTTTGTAGCCTCTTTACATACAAAATGTCACACAGAAAGTGTGGCAGATAATCTAAAAGTGTGTCAGAGATTTGTAAGGCAGATAATCTGAATTTGTCAATTTCGCAAAATTCTTAGTCCAATGAACTTGAAACCCCATTCATTCTTATAAACTGATGCTTTTGTAAGACTGTGAATGTTTTTCTTCCATATTGGATCCGCCATTTTGAATTTTTTAAATGTGAATGAAGATCTGTAAACAGCGATCCCAAAAACCCCTGAGTAACAATTTTCAAGTAAATCTGATTAGTTTTTAAGGACCTCCGTAATGTGTTTCTTTTTCTATTGCATCCCTTGACATAAACCCACCCCCTACTTTAAGGGTGCATGCAATCAATTTGGCTTTGGGCTCATTTTAAAGAGCTAAGATCAATTGTCAATTTCTGATAATAGCGAAGGTTCTAGCACGTAAGTGTTCAGCTCTATAATTCTTCAAAAATGGCCAAAAACGCTATTTTTAGGGGTTTCAGCCCCCTTTTTCTCGAAAACCTGACGTGATGAAAAGTTTTTGAATACAGATTCGTGTTCAGCGCGCAAAATGCCTTCAGGAACACCTGGAACCATCTTGTTTGCAAAACCCATGCAGGGCTGTGTAATTGATCAATACAACCTGTCAGTCAGGATTACAGCCTAGCTTTCTCACACCACTTGTTGTTTTGCGTGTTAATTTTTTACAAGAGTGGCGGAACCTACAGTTTAAAATCGAGGTTTTTGCCAGAAATCTGTTGAAAGGAAGTCAAAGAAGAAATATTTGTTCATATTTCGTTTTGCTCCAGATGTCCTAGCTGGGATTTGAACCACGGGCTCATGTTTAATAAGTTAACACGCTACCCACTAGACTACGGCGATTACCGCCATCAAGACACCCCAGCTCATGAAACCGCTGCTTATGATCTGTTTTGCAGTATTCACCTTAACCTCCAGTATGTAGTTCATGTTGTGTGCATTAATTTTATATATGAGCGGCGGAACCTACAGTGTTAAGTCGACGCCGTAGCACAGATTTTTTGAGAAATATTTGTTCATATTTCGATAATAAGTTAACACGCTACTCGCTAGACTACGAGGACTACTGGCATCAAGACAACCCTCTTGAAACCACAGGTTATGACCTGTAGTTCCTACACTAGTCTGTTCTTCCGAAAGTTTCCGAAAGGAGTTGTATCAAGCACTGCATGGATGAGATTGTTTCGGTATTGACTTCTGGCCACTTTTGCGAAAGATAGCAGCTGTTTCGTACTATTCACCTCGAGCTTTTACTCAGCATCAGGATAGGATCCTTTATCTTCTCAGAAAATTTGATTGAAATGCACGTATAGAATAGTCTCACTTGCCCCAACAGGATTTTATCTTGATGCTCCAGTCTGTGGATTATAATTCCACTTGTACTGATAATGGTTGGATGAGAAGCACTTTCTCTTCCTTAATGTTCTACAGAAGTTTTTTTCCATTACGAAACGCACTCTTTCTCCAGCCTCGTATATGGTGGTTGGAAAGTGTATTTCCTTTGGGATCTCCTGAATAAGTTAATAAGTTTTGTCGTTACATTGCGTGAGTTTGCATTGCTCTGAAACCGACAGGCAAATCTTTTTGATTGTAAGTTTAGAGATGCTATCAGTGAGCTCCTCTTACATTTTGTTGTCTTCTCTAGCTGAAATTAGAATTTTATATTGACTATCTCCTGTTGATTCGGATCCTCAGTTCACAACTGTAGTTGAATGTTAGGCTGGCTTAAAACAGGCTCTGAATATGATGTCCTCAAAAAATACAATCTTAGGATTGAGTATGGTTGGATGGGTAATAACACCTTGTCAGTCGACTTAAATTGTTCGTTTAGCTTTCTTACTCCAGCCTCAGTCGCACTTTGATAAATTCTTGTGGAAAGGAGTTGTGATTTTGGGCTCATTTAAGTAATTTGTTCTGTTCCAAAGTGAATTCTAAAAACAAGTAAAAAATCTATCCAAAAGAAGTAAAACTCTATTGAAAAATAATTTCAACTAAACGCACTCTATATTACATACACACACAGATCCTAGACATTACCATTTTTTAAATTTAAAACTAAAAATTGGAGGAAGATTCTTCCTTGTGGTCGATTGCTATCGATTTCATTTGATTGTTCTCCAATAAATTGTTAAATTATGTCTCATCACCAGCTGCTGTGGTATATTGTCTGCTGCATTAGTATATGGAAACCATAAAAAAAATCGCCATAAAAAAAACGCATTTTATTACCCGTACAGATATTAAAAAAGAAAAGCCACAAAATTCAAAACAGAAAATTGAATTTCAAAAAAAAAAAAAAAATACAAATTGAAGACGAACACAAATTCTAAAAAAAAAAAAACAGGGAAACGGAAATACACAAAAAAGAAAATCAATTTTCTTGTCGCTAAGCGTTTTCCAAGAAAGAAAGAAAACCGAAAAGAAATACAATTTCCTTCCTTTTAAAGTTATACTGAGACAGACCTACGAATACATTGAAATACCCATGCAGCATAGGCTTAAACTTGACAATGTTTTGCATGCGGCTATACAGTGCATAACAGTGAAAGACGTACAAGTTTATCATATGATTGAAATATAAAGGAATTTTTCTTTTCTATTGTTACGAAAATGAAAAATCTAGATACGGGTGTTTTGCTTTTATATCGCTTAACATTAAAAATATAAACGAAAGCCACAAAAACAAAACAATGCAGTAAACAAACCTGTTTACAAATTATCGTACTGCTTAATACAACAACAAACACTAGCACAAAGAAAAATCATAAACAAATAAACGAAAATACAATAACAAATACCAGCATAAAAGAATGGTAAACATGTAAACAAAAATATACCAACAATACTACAATAATAAACGTACACAACAATGTTTACATTTATAGAAATTTCGTGAAGCCGAAGTCATGAACGTTCGCGTTCAAGAACATTCATCAAACTATTCACCCTGCCATTTTAAAGGCAGGGCAGAAGTCGCCGTGGTCTAGTAGGTAGTGTGTTGGCTTATTAGACGAAAGGCCCGAGTTCAAATTCCAAGTCAGACCTCAAAACGAAAATATGAAAATATTTCTTCGGCGACTTCCTCGCAGCAGATTTCTGGCAAAAAAACTCTGAGAGTAAATAAAATTGCCACGAAGAGCTTTTTAAAAATCTGTCGTTCGGAGTCGACTTTAAACTGTAGGTCCCGCCACTCATGTATAAAATTAACGCACACAACACGAGTGGTGTGAGAAGCTAGGACGTTGTACAATGTGTCAATTCAACCTCCGGGTACTGTACTTGTAACAGTTGACAAGTACACGTTTTCTAACCTAACCTAACCTAAAGGCTGGACAAAGCAGGCGACTGAGTTAGTGAAGTTCAGTCAGTCTTGTGTGAAGATGCGGTGTGTTTGAAAAGAGTAATCTTGGTTTGAAGATCTCCGTTAAAAAGATCTGTAGTATAATTGCTTAGTGATTGTTATTGTTTATGCAAAGGGTGTAAACAGAGGAATAAAAACAAAGCAATTTGCCTTGTTAATTGTTGTTGTTTACATCAAGTTGTGAACAGTATCACGCAGAATTGTGCGAATAATAAAGTATTTTAATTAAAACTAAACACAAATTTTTATTTTTATTTAATTTGCAATCTACGAGCTCATTTTTTAAACCCTTTTAAAAGGTAAAAACGTAACAATATATACAACCTCAGCTTCAACTTGACCCCAGCATAGGCGTTCATGTGAGACATGAAATCTAATTGCCCGTGATAAAAATCCATATCAAATGCTTGGCCACCTCCGGAGTCTGATTTTTTTTTTTTGTCTTTTTCTTTTGATGCAAATGTGAAAGACAATACCAGCCTCTAGACTTCACTAGGATTCGCAGTTTTAAGGGCCAAAAAGGATTTTTAAGACAATAGCCGTTGGGCGATTTTCAGTGACTTTAGCTTTAGCATGTTTTGCTAAAGAAATTATAAACTTTGCGCGCTCTTGTCTTAACTTAATTTTTAATTGTAAATTTGATTTTTTCTGTACGATTTTCATTGGTATTGACTGTAAATAAAGATTTTCCTTCTTTTCTTTGATGGTTTGGAAAATTGCACCAGCCAGCCATTGAAAACATGTTTAAGTTGAATTGTTATTACACACAGCAGCCATAAATATCGATTGTAATCTGAATACATGCCCACACACCCACACATACACACAATGATGATTACAATTTCGTTAATCTTTTTGGCAAAGTCACCAACATTTATTTCATTTTTATTTCCTTTTTCCAACGGCTTTGCAACACTGTAGCTCTCTCACCTCTCTCCCTCTCACTTGATTTGTAAGTTCTGGGGTGTGGGTATACTTCCGGTAAATAAACTAAATGTGTAAATGTGTGCTTGTATGTGTATGTGTTTGTGCAATTCCTTTAAGAACAGAAAATCAGGTCGTTATTCTTAATCTCTATTGATTTTCTTTTATTGCTCCTGTCCCTTTTGCCTCAGACTTCTGAACGAATTTTATTTCGTTTCATAAGATTTTATTTCAATTTTTTTTTTTTGTCTCTTTCTTTCTTGGTTTCCAAATGTATTTCGTTTTCAGTTTATCGATCGTAAAATTTTTGTTAAATTTATTCCATGTTTTTTTACTGTTTCTGTCCACATTTATTGCGCGAATCAAATACAAAAAAATTTCGCACAACATCTGTTAAAAGTCTATTATGCCGGTATATAAAAAAGATTATGTGTCCGTGTTTCACAGCCCTTTGAAGAATTTTGAAATTGGCAATAAAATTTATTTCCCTCTGCGTTTAAGAGGCCAGTCAGTCATTATTATTAAACATTGTACCTGAGGGTCATGTTATTTTTAACAACAAAAGTAATCAATGAATTCGTAATGAATCAAATGAAATTGATTTCAATTGATTTATTTACTCTTCACTGTTGCCGTAATTTATTTATTTTTATTTTAAAAATTAAATTCCTTTAATATTGGCTTTTTGCTGGTATTTCGTAGAAAAAATTTATTTTCTTTGTTAGCAAATAATTGTGATGATTTTTTATAAAATGAATTAAGTTTTCTTTAAACAATTCATGCTAAGCTGAGATATGTTATTATAGTACTGGAGTTAGCGTAACATTCAGACTGTTATCCTATTACCTTATATTTGTTGTAACAATTTAGAATCAACCCCGGGGAGTCAAAATCAATCACAGGTATTGATGTGCACACAAAGCTGTCCTAGTGACTTAAAAGCTGTGAACTGTTTTACAGTAATTAAAAGTGCTTTTGTTATGCTATTCGAAAATAATCCTCGTCACGAAATTCATTTACAACAGAACGGATGCATTGGGTTCAAACGCATACTTTTCTAATCTTTTTCGCAGCACAGTAAGTTAACAAAACCTATTGTTACGTTTTTACCTTCTAAAAACGTTTAAAATATGAGTTCGTAGATTGCAAATAAAATAAAAAATAAATTTGTGTTTAGTTTTAATTGAAATTCTTTATTATTTTTTTTTTATTCTTTACTATCATTATTCTCTGTGCCACTGTTCACAACTTGATGTAAACAACAACAATTGCTTTGTTTCTTATTCCTCTTTGCACTCGTTTTGTATAAACAATAACAATTACTAGACAATTATTCGATAGATCTTTGTAACGGAGATCTTCAAACCACGATTAGTCTTTTCAAACACACCGTGTCTTCACACAAGACTGACTGAACTTCACTAGCTCACTCGCCTGCTTTGGTTGCCTTTTATATGGCCGGGTAAACAGTCTGATGAATGTTCTTGAATTGGAATATTCATGACTTCGCCTTCTCGAAATCTCTATAAATGTAAACATCATTTTTTACATTTATTATTGTAGTGTTGTTGGTATATTTTTGTTTACTTGTTCACCATTTTTTTATGCTGTTGTTTGTTGTTATATTAAGCAGTACGATAATATGTAAACAGGTTTGCTTACTGCATTCTTTTGCTTTTGTAGCTTTTGTTATAATTTTAATGTTAAACGATGTAAAAGCAAAACACCAGTATCTGGATTTTTAATTTTCGTAACAATATCCATAGTTATGCTAGTCTAAATGCGGAAAAAGCGTTGAATAAGGTAAAAATTCCTTAACAAATTCATTCCTTTTTGCCACGAAATTTTGTTCCCACTTAAATAAAGCGATCGTTTACTATAAATGGCTTTAAAATACAAAATAAATGGAGCATCTTGTTAAAATTTCGACAAAAGTTAAATTACTTGTTGATATGAACAGTGTTACTCGTTCAGTTCAAGAGGCGGAATATTAAAAATTGTACAGCCTTTTGGATCCACGGTCTGTCAAAGAAGCAATCAAACTTTTTCAACTGCGGCTTACCAAACCTTTTACATAGCCTTGGGAAATCAATATGAGGTTCTGAGTTTTCACACTCTTTTTCATAAAGCGATTGCCTCAATCCTTCCCTTATCCCGTATTATATGTCTGTACTGTATACCTGCTCCTCTGATGTATTCACTTACATTTCAGTTAATCTACCCTAAGTTTGTATTTCTGTTGATGTAATAACATCAGCTGCTGTTTTACAGTCTCCAACATTATTTGTCATGTTTATGATCTAACCATCTGCAACAGAATGCTTCGAAGCAGCGTTAATAGTTTTGCTTTCTTTAAATCCGTATTTTTACTTACAGAAATCAGTGTAAGTCAAATTAATCAAATGGCCGAAATTAATATTGAAAATCTTGATCGCTGAAACCAATTTATTTCTTAAGTGTATAGGTTTCAAACCCGTTGCTAGAAATACTGTTCATACTTCGCTCCATTTGATCACCTTACTGTTTACTGGCGACTTAGTGTCAATTCAGGACTTCCCGATCGCGTACAGAGAAGGGTAAATGTGTCTCGAAGGTGGGGTATCCAAGTCAACTTAATGATTGTACCACCGCCGCAATGTGATCTTGTTTTCACTATTGTACTACAACAGTTGGTAGTCTAGCAAATTAAATAGACTTGTTCCCGAGAATCTCTTATTTTACACAGTTCTCGTCTTTTTAGTAAAGCTCAGCCGTTTATTATCGATTGCCTGGGAGAAAACATTACGTATTAAGGGAAAATTCATTATTTTAACGCACAATCATTTGAAAGAAGTTTTTCCTCTTATTTACGACATAAATTTAACGACCATAAAAATTACTTCCTCCTTCCTCTCTCCATTCTTGGACACAATTTCATGAATGAGGGCCATCCACTAAGTATTGGTTGGACTATAAAAATGAAAGACTTCAGCACTTTTCCAAGCCCAAGATGAAACAGATGCCTTGCCTTATTTACTTGTTTATTTACTTACTTGATTGGGTTGTTACAATCTAGCTTCTCACGTTGTGCGTTCTGATTTTATACAATTTAAAGTTGACTTCGAAAGACAAATTTTTGAGAAACTTTTCATGGAAATTTTATTTATTCTAAGAGTTTTTACCAGAAGCCTGGTGAACGCAAGTTGCGAAATAATATTTCTTTAAATTTCATTTTGTTTGAGATGTTTAGGTTGGAACTACTACTACTACTTACTTGCTGGCCAATGGCGACTTAATTAAAGTGATGCTCAATATTTTATTGGAAGATTTCAGAAGTATTAAAAAGAGAATACACTTCCACTCGCTAGAGCAATACTCTTCACGGATATGCACTTCTCAAAATTTTTTTTTTTCAAATATTCCAGAATGGTCCTCCAGATATTTCACACAAATCTGCGGTTATATGTAAATAACCGGTGATAGGCAAATGTACTCTTCAACATTTAGACTCTTTCTATTACTACTAGTACTATGGTTCGTAGCTATAATCACCAGCTTTTTCTCTTTCGAAATGTGTAGTGAATGTTCGCTGTTATCGAACACTTTAATGAATTCACAAAATAAATAAATATTCTCTTGGGGAAAATACTTGTAAAGTATCAATATCATGCCTAATATTAAATCCAATGATTATCATTGAAAAAAAGTGCGAAACTTTTAATAAAAGCCATCGTATTTTTGACTAATCAAGCCATTCTAATCGAATTGTCTCTTCATAACAACAAATTTTCCATTTTTTTCCCGAGTTCAACAGATGTCATCAATGGTTTGTTTTTATTTCTCTTTCTTCGACGCTCTATTATTGTAAAATTTTCTTCATTGTTTCAAAAACAAATAATTTCTGTTTATTAAACCAAAGAAGAATACAAGAAAAAAAAATTTTTTTGTGAGTTTTGAACACCAAAAAGACAAAACAAATCAAATTCCAACATTCAAGCACAGCAATATTGTATAGATTACTACGCTTTATTGTTATTGTTGTTGTAAAAAAATATTTTCTTGTTGTTTGGTTTTTATTTGTAATTTTTCATTTTTTTGTTACGTAAAACACAAACAAAAATTCTTCTTAACGATTTCTAAAGAACTGCCATTCAATACAGTTACAGTTACAGGAGGCCGTGAATTACTAAGTAACTGACAGAACAACAACTGAATTTTTTAAGATTTTTTAAGTAACGAAGCGAGTTGTTAACAATTGTTTTCATGTTCATGAAATTGTGGCAATCCTTGTAAGACAATAACAAACAACAACTACAACAGCAACAACAATGACATCCATAAGATATTGTAAAAGTAGAGTCTCTTGAAAATACCGTAAAATAAGTCATGTAACGGGATAAAAAACTACAAGCGACAATACAATTGAATGGAATTGAATGGAATTGAATGCCTTGCATTACAATACAATGCTTGTGGATGGCAAGTGTGAAGAGCTACTGCCACCACAAGACAATGCAACACGGAAAACAAATGAAAATTCAACAAAAAAAAAAAAGGAAGGGAAAGTGTGGAAATGCACAATTACAGGGAAAAGAAAAATATGAAAACAAGACTTACAAGATGATCCAGAAATGGACTTTTTGGTGGCCTACACTAACGCAGGACATTTCCCTTGTTTTGTTTTGGTGTACAACAGAAAGTTTTTTTTACTGCCAAGCAAGTTCAAAGTCAAGAGCATATGAAGAGAGGTTACCAAAAATTTAGTGCCCATTATAGAGCTTCTAAAAAATTTGTCGTTTGGAGTAGACTTTAAACTGTAGGTCCCGCCACTCATGTATAAAATTAACGCACACAAAATAAGTGGCGTGAGAACCTAGGTCGAAATCCTGACTGAAGGGTTACAATGACCAATTATGTATGTACATATGTATAGTATTGTTACGAAAATGGAAAAATCTGGCTGGCGGTTTTGATTTTTCATCGTTTAACATTAAAATTATAAACAAAAGCTACAAACACAAAAACAATGAACTTGTTTACAAATTATCGCACTGCGTAATATAACAACAAATACGAGCATAAAAAATGATAAACAAGTAAACAAAAATACAACAACAAACACTACAAGAATAAATGTAAACAAAATACACAAACAACTATAATGAAACAATGATGTTTACACTTATAGAGAGCTTGAGGCGAACATTCGCCTTCTAGAACACTGTTTACGTTGCCATATAAAAGGCAAGGCAAAGCAGGCGACTGAGTTAGTAACAGTTCAGTTAGTCTTGTGTGAAGACGCGGTGTGTTTGAAGAGAGTAATCGTGGTTTGATGATCTCCGTTACAAAGATCTTTCGAACAATTGTCTAGTAATTGTTACTGTTTATGCAAAGTCTGTAAACAAAGGAATAACAAAGAAAGTCATTGTTGTTGTAACATAAAGTTGTGAATAGTGGCCCACAGAATTGTGCGAATAATAAAGAATTTTAATTAAAACTAAACAAAAATGTATTTCTTATTTTATTTGCGATCTACGAGCTCATATTTTAAACGCTTTTAAAAGGTAAAAACGTAACAATATATTAGGGAGTGTGTTACAAATATTCCCCCCTAATTGAGTGAATAAATTGCATTGCAATATATTTGATTTGTTAAGAAATTCTTATTAAACTGCTGGGTTTTCATGAAAAATCGTTTAAAGAGCCAAAACTCTTTGCTCTTACGGCTCTTTAATGGAATACAATGCTAATCTACATTACCATCGCCTATTAGGAAACCAACAACACCGCACATGAAAATATTTTTGAGAATACGGGGGAAATGGAAGAGTGTTTGAAAAATTATTGAAAAGTATCAGATTTATTATATCATCTGCCTGCAATTTATTACAATTTATCATCACATCTCATATAGGAATTCTGTTTTATTTCAATTAATTTCACAATCTCCTCTCAATTTTTTCATTTTTTTTTTTGTTGGCAAATACACCGAAATAACGTATACAATGGCAAAATGATTTGATAACGATATGAGGCAAACATAGGCCAAAAACTACCAAAAAAAGGAAAGAAAATAAAAAAATTGAAAACAAACATTTTCAAAATTAGCCATTGAAGCGTTACGTATGTTGGTGCTCCATATAATTGAAGCATTCGACCAGGCTAATAGCAAAAAAAAAAAAAAAGTTCAACATATAAATGTACAGTGGGGAGCATAAATGGTAAGAATAAATAATTATTATATGATACTACCAAATACATGCAATTTATATGGACTTTAAATTGATTAAGATGACAGCGACTATCTGATCCCTAAACTTAGTCCAGCTGCATTTAATCCAAATAATCCTCTAGATCAGAGGCTCATTGTCGTTGTTTGAAGGTAGCGTTGATTATATGCTACGAATGCGAGCGCAAGAAAGAAAACATAGCAGTACTGAAACGTAACAGACCTGATCTAGTTATGATTACAAGAATTCAGCTGCATTGTTCACAGAGGCCTTCCGTGAGTGTTGATAAACACTGTTACTTTCTAAGCAGCTGTACAATCGAATACATTTCGTCACCCGCATTGTGAATTCTTACTTACTAACTTAATTAGCCATTAACAACCCGATTAACGGATTCGCAGTTGGTCACACCAATCGATGGCAGTGCTTTCTCGATTTGGTCATTCCAACTTCCGCAAACCCTCACATCAAATACCCGCCTTGCCGGAGCATTCTCCACCATTTGAACGGCATGGTTGAGCCAGCGCAACCGCTGGATTTTAATACGCTGCACAACGTCCATATTGTTGAGGAGCTTAAATAGTTCATTGTTAGATCGGATGCGGATGTTGAATCAAAGATCTTACTTAGGAATTTTCTCTCGAATTGGGAATTATTAAGAAATTGTAATGAAGTGGAAGAAGATAGAAGAGATTATCCACCTTCTGGCTACACTGAATATTGTTCAAGTTATTTAAAGTAGCGGATTGTCTTGGAAAAATAATGTCCTGCTTAGGCCATATGTTAGGACCATTGTGATACCAGAAATTAGTAATCAACTCGGGATAATATATTCTTTTTTTTTAAAAAACAATCCCACTTACTTACTTAATCGGAAAGAAATTGCCGAAAGAAATATTTCTTTCAAAATTTAATAAGCCAACACATTTCACCCTGGGCTATGGCGACTTTATCAAAAGTTTTCTTCTTTTTCTCTTTCCCAAAAAGCATTACCTTGCTATCAATATTGCCATGACAGAAACCATGATATCCATCGATATATACTTCAAGGTTTCCATCGGAAAACTGCCAATCGTCAGATTAGTAATCCGTAGGTCATAAAATTAAACCGATGAATCAATTTGAGGAAATTCTAAGGAACCATGTAGTCAATCCGAATGCTACTTCGCAAACTTTTATTAAAGAATGCCTTTAAGGTCAGACATAAGTATTGACACGAATATTGACTTGATTTTGACATGCAGGTTAGAATGCCGATTTTGATGCGATTCCGCAGCCACCAGAGTCTGAATAATGCTTTCCAACTAGCAGAAGTTGTTCATGACAATTTTGAAACTAATTTTCATTAGTTTGATTACTCGTTGTGATTTGTCGAACACGTTTTCAATTTTACTCACTGAGGCGTATACTTTCTCAAGAAGTAGGGCTGCCTGACATATGTATGCTTAAAGGTATTTGTTCATGTTATTGTTTTCTTCTTGTTATTTTCTACAGAATTCAAACTAAAATTACTCACACTCTCTCACGAATAGAAAATAAACGCATGCATAAATTGGTTTAATTTTGTTCCCCACTGTAGCCTGTATTATCTGCTAAGAGAACATGTTTGTTAAACTTCAACTAGAGTGTGTTATTTTTTCCTTTTTTTTCGTTTTTTCTTTCATTGTGTGCCTTTGTATTCGCTGACAACAACCAGTTGTTGTTGTCTTTTTGTTGTTCTCTCTTTTCTTTATTGGAGTGTATTTGTGTAAAAGAGGGTTTCATTCTTCTCTCATTTCACAGTCTACTGGCAGTTTTTGCTATATGTTGACCAGTTTTTTGTTGCCTTATTTGTATTGTTGTTGTATACTTTTTTTTTCCAACAACACACACATATTGTTCGTTCATATTGTGTTCAATAACAATCATTTTCCCAAAAAAAAAAAAAAAATTGGAGGGGAAACTGAAAATAACAACCAAAAAAATTTTGTGTTTTTTTTTTTTTTTTTTTTGTCTCACAACAAGGAAGTCAACAGCATAGAATAACGGGGCTTTAAACACGAGTTCAATAAACTTTTTGGCTCTTTTTTTGTCACAAACTTCTGCAACAAAAAAAAAGACGAACAAAATGTACGTTTTGTGTTGCATGGAGTAACAAAAAAGAGTCCAAAAAAGACGGTGAACTTTATCTACAAATGCTATGTCAGTGTGTATGTATATGTTTTTGGTTGTGTTTTTATTCGCTTTTTCAGGCTGTAGAATTTCATTTCATTTAATTTACTTGAATGTGAAGGCAAAAATAAAGAGTAAAAGTAGCGACGCGTGAATCTTGTTGTGTCAGCTTAAAAAAGTTTTTATCGTATTTTTTCTTAAGTTTTTGAATTTTGCCTACCATCGTGTCTGTCTGGGGAATGTTGATTTATGCCTGAATTGTGGCATTTTCACTTTAATGAAACAACAATGGAAACAATGTAAGCGACCTGACGTTAAGGAAAATTCGTGAAAAATCAAATAGCAAACTGATGTCCTTAGGTTAGAGGACGTGTACTTGTCAGTTAAGACAAGTACAGTACCCGGAGGTCGAAATTGACCCATTGTACAAACTGATGTCATTAAATTATTCGTACTTCGAATGTATAGTACATGTATGCCATATTGTACGCATAGAAGTTCATCCCTGTTGCAATGAATACCATAGGTTTGAAGCCGTCCTCGGGAATGTGTATCAGAATCCCTTATAATTGGGATAATGGGAGAAAGTCCAACATGAGATAACTGCGGGAATATCGTAACAAAACAAATCAAATACGTGACAGTTTCCTCTTTAACTGTCTTCTAGAGAGGACTAGTAATCTCTTTAATTTTTAAATATGCTTCGCACTAAAACTGAGTAAAAAAAGGTACTTACTTTTTTGAGACAAGGATGAACAAGGGTGCTCGGCCATGGAGAGAAATATACGAAACCATGAGATAACTCACCAGTACCTTCTAAGCGTAAATCTATGCCATAGAAAAGCGTGCTCAATCCAACTTGGATTGGAAGTACAGAGGACGGGACAATAACTAAAAAGGACGTGATAAAGCAATACTGTTAAATAGTCTGGACACAATCCTAGAATTGTGGTTTTTGTATTTACTTTTAGGTTAGGATATCTCGAAAAATTTAAAATTTTTAAAAATCCATCAGAATTGTCATATCATAGCTTGTATACTGTGGTATACTTTCTATTTAATTTGAATTTGAAATATATTGCTCATACGCACCATATTACATGTACTGGAATCGTAATGCTGAAAAGTATGCAATATAAATTCTTTGATTTTGTCATGTATGAAACTAATCGAATTAGATATCACTTATACGTTACATATGTATTTACACGTCATTATGAATTGTAGATGAGTAAATATAATGCGTTGGCAATTTTAGGGTGCGTACAGAGTGCGCGCTGAAAGCCGAGCCGAGATTGTCAGTGCGATAAAGATTGTCAGTGCGATAAAACTGGTTACATACAAGTCAATACAAATAAGCTTGTGTATAACACAGTGAACGCCGACGAAAGCAGAGATCAAAGCCGATGAGTGCGAGAAAACAGTTTCAAAGCGTTTTGCGCGCTTGTTTGCATTGTTGATGTTTACTTTTTAGTGTGCAGGCGTTTTTTTCAAATAAAAAAAATGGATATCGAACAAATAATAAGTGAAATTTTCTTAAATAATTATATAAATGATGAAATTCACCAAATTCATTCCTTTTTAGTGTAATTAGATGTTTTCCAAATTCTTTTCTGTTAATAATTGCATTAATCACACTAGGAGAAGCAAAATACTCTTCATCGGAGGAATCTATTACAGTGTACAGCAATTTTATAAATACAAATGCACAACAAGACTAATTGACATAAAAGCAAAACACATGCAATAAACAGAATTTCAGCGCTGATTTCTCGCATTCACTGTGTTATACCCAAATGTTCTTCTCGCATGAAAATAAGCGTCAATAAGCTCGGCTCGGCTCCGCTCGGCATCAGCGTCCACTCTGTTCGCACCCTTAGAGTTTATTGAATTTAAAAATGCAATAAAACAAGCTCGGTTTGAAATTTTTCCAAATATTATTTTTTTGTTGTGAAGTTCAGTTATTCCGCTAAGAAGTGAAAAATCATTCCATTCACATGGCTGCCGCGACTGGCCTTACAGTAGTTCATTCGATCGGACCAATTGTAACACACACTTTTCGAGCGTATGGGTTCGTATCTTGACAATGGCATAATGAATGTTGGCCTTCAAATGCTCAATTGTATCTGGTTTGTTGCCATAACAGTTTTTTTTAACGGCGTTCCACATAAAATAGTTCAATGGTGTCAAATCACTGCTTTTTGGCGACCAATTGACATCACCATTACGGCTAATTAAACGGCCATCAAACGTTTGACACAATAAATCGATTGTGCCATGAGATGTGTAGCAAATTGAAACCAAATATCGTTCACATGAATGCCATGAACAACGTGTGGTTATCATGTTGCGATAGGTGCCTCCATTAAACGTAATTATTGCGCCGTTTTCACCACTGCCTATCCTATCCTACCGTATACAATCCTAACCTCTGCGCAGATTCAGAGAGCACTTCACATCACATATGGTACTTAGAATCTGCGCGGCAGTAGTGTATCTATCCTGGTACCAGGTTTAGAACGACGTATATCCCGTTTTCCAATAGGAGTTTCCCAAAGCTTGATACTTGAAAACGCCCATTTTGTTGAAGTTACATCTGTCAAATTAGCGCCCATTTATTCAGTTTGTTTTGCCAAATCACCATGCACGACCATAAATTACATGATTGGGCCCTAAAGCAGTTGGCAACTGAAATCAATATTTATCGCAAAATTATTTTCTGCGATGACGCCTATTTTTGGATAAAATAGAGACGTGAACAAACAATATTTTCGAATTTGGCACGAAACCAATGAACATGGTATCTAACAGGCTTAAATGCATTTCGAAACAGTTACGGTTCGGTGTGAATTTTGTACTTCTGGCATTACACCATTGCCTTGGCAATCATAGTCAACGATGAACACTATAAATCGTTGATTACCAACTTCCTTTGGCCGGAATTGGATGATATGGAAACCAATTACATAAGGTTTCAATAGCTCATGCCACATTCAATATACTGAATTTTCATATTTCGTTTTGTTGTCTGACCGGGGAACCTCACGTCTAATAAGCCAACACACTATTTATTACACTACGGCGTCTACAACTACTCACCTTGAGTTTTCACTCTTCAACATTAGAATAAGCTTTCCCGTTGGACCTTTTTTTCTCATCAGAAATTTTGATTGAGATGCACGTCTCGAACAGTCTCACCTTCCTTAGTAGGAGGTGAGTAGTAGTTTGTTTGGATTAGAATTCCACTTGGACGGCTAATGGTTGGGTGGGGAGTGCTTTCTCTTCCTAGATTTTTTGCAGAGGTTTTTTTTTTCTTTTACAAGCCGTAATCTCTTTCCAGCCTCGTATATGGTGGTCTATTTTGGTCGAAAATGCATTTCCTTTGGGATCTCTTGAATAAGTTAATAAGTTTTGTCGTTACATTGCGTGAGTTTGCATTGATGTGAATCCGACAGGCAATTCTTTTTGATTGTAAGTTTAGAGATGCTATCAGTGAGCTCCTTTTACATTTTGCTGGCTTTTCTAGCTGAAATTACAATTTTATATGGAGCTGTAGTAGAATGATAGATTGGCTTAGAATTTCCACTCCCTCTACCGGGTTCCATCATGTTCTCTTCTTTATTTTGTGCACTTTTAGCCGTTTCAACAAAACATAGTCGATTTTAAACTGCCATTTAAAAATTTAAATTAACACACACACACATTAAACTAGGTTGCAATAAGCATTTAAGTACGTGCGTTAGCTTCAGGAAAAATGTTTCAATTTTATTGTTTTTATCGAGAATTTATTTACAACACAATTATTTATTTGTGGCAATTTGTTTTCGTTAGTTTTTATAAAACAAATTGATTTGGCTTGAATTTCTTTTAAAAAAAAAAAGTACAAGAAATTTAAAATCTTATCAAAATAATGAGCCAACACAACAAGAATGAAATTGATAGAAGAAAATTAGAAAAATTAGAAAAAATAAATAAAATTGTACACACATCAATACAAGACAATAGACAACAGAATGTTAAAAGAAATAAAAAAAAATTAACAAAAAAAATTTTGTAAAATGCCAAAAACCTAGAATCTATTTCAGCAAGAAAATAAACGTACCAACTAAGGAGAGAATCTATTGATCAATTATTTAATATTCCCGTACAGCATACATATAAGCATACTTCCTTACAAAGGCACATATACACAGACACGGACAGAGAACCATGTACAAACAAATATTTGAAGAAAAATAACAGCAAAACAGTTTACAAGTTTACTAAACTCATACTCCAACACTGGCCAGATATAACATGAACTAATGGCAGAGACAGAGAGAGAGAGAATGAGAGAGGGAGGGAGAAAATAAATGATTTTGAATTTTGTGCATATGGCTGGCTGGCTAGCTGTGTGCCATTCGAATGATGGCATTTTTCTCTTTCTAATGATTTCCTTTCAAAATTTGTTTCAATTAGTTTTTGTTTATTTGTTGTTATTGTTGTTGCTGTTGTTGTTGCTGCTGTGGTTGCTTCCCAAATTGCTGTTATCGATAGGAGAGTAACTTTGAAGATCCTCTGTGTGTGTGTAAGTGTGTTCGCAAATATGTTTGTTTTGTTCTCTTTGCAAGTGTATATATGTTGTGAAGTGTAAGTGTAAGTATTTGTGTTGTGCTGTGCATGTGCTGAAGATGTGTGCCTTTGATTTATTCCGATTGTTTGCTTGTGAAGCCTATTTCAATGAAAGTCCACTTTTAGGCCATTTTCTTCATTTATTTTCGTTAGTTTTTCTCTCTCTCTCTCTCTTTATTATTCAAAAGGACAATTTATTTCCTTTTTTTTTTGCCACTTCTATTTAGCAAATTGGACCAGGTCACAGATTTGTAACTATTTTGGCAAAATAATTATCTAAGAATATTGTCTATTATCCCCCTTCGTATTGGTTTTTTGTGGGATAAATGATGAGCCTTTATTCACATATTGCCGTTGTGATGAGTTTTCTTAATGGTTCAATTCTCCCATT
Source organism: Sarcophaga caerulescens (assembly GCA_927399465.1). Taxonomy (NCBI): domain Eukaryota; kingdom Metazoa; phylum Arthropoda; class Insecta; order Diptera; family Sarcophagidae; genus Sarcophaga; species Sarcophaga caerulescens. The sequence continues at coordinate 28,197,307 of OV656873.1, read as the reverse complement.
GAAATTTCTTCCATTGAAAAAGACAGAAAGAAAGAAAGAAACCAAAAATAGTTCATAATAGACAAAGAAAATAACAGACCACATTCATATCAAAACAAAAAAAAAAAAAAAAAAGAGGAAGAAGAAGAAGAAGAAACTTGTTACTCTGCTACTCGGCTTAGAAGTTTACCTAAATTCCTTGCAAATAATGTTATTGACCCCCCCATGTATGTGTATCGAGAAATTTTGATCAAAACTTGATTACAAAACATTTTTCTTACCATACCATGCAGCATTAAAATGCTTATGAAATTAATCGGGGTTAAATTGGGGTTTCATCTACCCTCTTTGCCAAAGTTATTATTACAAAGTGATCATTTTGGTGTCTGTAAGAAACATAAACAAACTCGAAAAAAAATTTCGATGGCAAGATGGTTTAACATCAATACCTGGAAGCCATGATCCTAAAAATTCTGAAAGTTTCTCATGGAAAACACTGATGATGATGATCGATGTTCCGATATATTGCTGTTGTATAGGAGTGCCAGAGTACTACGACAATACGAGTATTATAGAGGTTATTTGTTCACGGTCTTTCGATAAACTCTTCCTATCTGTAAATAAAATATCGAAATTTTTTATTTCTTTGAAAGACGTACTGATGCCATTAAGTGAAAGAATATAACAGCGTTCAAATGATCGCCATGGCTTCTCTGGGTGGAGTACTTCCATAATATATACCATGAATCTAGCGCTTAAATCAGGCTGAATTTGGACAGAATTTTGAATGAATTATGTTTCCTTTGTAGTCGTCGTAGTCTAATAGGTAGTATGTTAGCTTATTAAACGTGTGACCACGGTTCAGGTCAGGCATTTCCAACAAAAACTAAATACAAAAAAATATTTCTTCGGCCACTTCCTTTCAGCAGATTTCTGACAAAAACTCTGAGAGTAAATAAAAAATTCCCTTGAAAAGTTTATCAAAAATCTATGGTTCGAAATTGAGTTTAATCTGTAGGTTTCGCCACTCATGTATAAAATTAACACACACAGCATAAGTGATGTAAGAAGCTAGGTCGTAATTCTGACTAAATAGCTGTAATGACCTATTATGTATGTATGTATACCTATCGTATGCAATCCTAAGTTCTGTCTGCGGTTGTGATATGAGATGCAGTTTCCGACACACATACTGTCACTGAACTACTCAATCAACTGGTGCCATCATATGAGCTTTAGTAAATCAATTGGTGGTTATCGACTGTCTACTGTTGCCAATAATTATTACAGCGGTTGTGGAAGATGCAGTCCTTTAGGAAACAAACAGCTGTTACAAAGAATCCTATCTTCTTATATTTTTTTCTTGATTTTTTTCTTGTTTTATTAATAAAGTTCTCCAGCAAAGCATGCAATTATACTACTCAAGCAAGTACCAGAATTGTGGGGTTACTATCTATCCTTGCCTTGAAAGAACGCCTGCTGTGAAAATCTATTGACAGCATTAAGCAATGAAGTTTCTTAAAAAGTTTCTCAAAAAGTCTGTCGTTCAGAGCTGACTTTAAACTATAGGTTCCGCCACTCAAAATTAACACACACAACATAAGTTGTGTGGGAAACTAAGTCGTGATCCTGACTTAAAGTTTGTAATGATGAATTATGTATACAATTACGTATGTATGTATACGCTCCAATTATTCTTTGCATTATTTTACCAGTTTGGAAAAAAATGCAACTTATGTTAGAGAACGAATCGCCGCCTGATTATCGACAAACATCCTGACGTTCTCAATTGCAGTCATTTTTGTTGCTTCCTCTACAGATTTTTCTATTGCGATGATCTCGGCTTGAAAGTCGTTGTAGGATTCTGTAATGTTCAGACTTTCAAAGAAAATACCAATAATTGAAAAGGATACTGTTTAAAAAGCCCGATAGGGGCAAGTGTTTAAAGGCTTTTAGCCGTATATGAGTTCTTTAAGGTCCTGATCAAGGTCTACTCTTGTAACCCAGTATAATAGATTTGGTTGCGAAAATATCTGGGCTTAGAAAAGCCATACATTAATTGTGATGGTAGCCGTATATATTCAGGGTAGTTATGAATGCAGAACACTTGAAGCGATTCAAGCAGGCAATTATGCTACTCAAGCAAGTGCCAGAATTGTAAGGTTACCATCTGGCTTTGTCTGAAAACAACGTCTGCTGTGAATATCATCATGAATCAATTATTTGTGTGGACTACAGCCTCTTGTTTGCTAAAATTTGAAAACCATGCTGAGAATTTTTTCGTCTTTATTGGAATTTAAAGCCAGATTTAATGGACTTTCAGTCCAGCACATTAAACTCTACAACACATATACTTTCTGTTTGTTTAAATTGATTTAAGATGAATAAAATTTCCAAGGACTGATCTAGTCTAGCGGCTCTCTATTTAAAATTGCTCAGAGTAACACCTAGGGCTAACAGAAGAGTATTAGCTTCACTTAAATAAATTTTATTAACAAAATGCAATACCTTGCAACACAATTTATTTAAGAAAAAATGTGCAAACAAGTCCGAGTCAAAGTTCCCATATATTGGTGCTTCATTTTCAGCTTGTTTTTGATTTGAAAACTAATTTCATTACAAGATGAGACTATTTTTTCATCTTTTGATATGCAAATACTGCATCATTTGTATGGTTTTTCTAACCAAAATAAAGTAAACGAAGCTCTCTTTTATGAAAGACCCTCAAAAAAAGACAAGACAAAGACAAAATACAGAATAAAAGAACAAAAAAAAAGTAATAGAAACTAAATCAGAAACAGAACATGAATATTGAAATTGCTTTGGCAATCAAATAAGTTATGGCAACAAAAAAAAATACACACACATCTACTATACACATACCAACATATGTTTTGCATATCTATTGTATAACTTGTACATATGTTTTGATCATGTTTAAAATCACAGCCAAAACAGAAAAAAACTGTAAGAAAATCAAAAGAAATTGCTTTGGAATACGTATATTATTATTGTAAAGGGGGGGTGGTGAAGTGTTTTTAATGAAATTCAAATTTCTTACCACCAGAAATTTCTTGCAAAATGGAATAATCATGTGCATTCACTTCAATTTATTCATACATATGCACTTTAATGCATTACATTTTAGTTTTTTTAAGGATTTTTTTTTTTTTTTACGTTTCCCAGCTATTTAAAGGGGGAGACTTCATATAAATTCTCAAACAAAAATTCAGAGTGAATGTTTTAGAACTGCAAGAGTAAGTGAATGCATATGATATGCCACGCTGTACAAAATTGTATTTACCAAGCTTATGCTTACAGTAAAAACTTATAATAAAAGGACACTCTTTGAACGCTTAACTGCATTGTTTTGTTTATTTTTTAGAAGATTTCTTCATATACAAGAGCTGTCATAAGTTCTTTCTTTTTCATTCCTTGCTATACCTTTGATTCAGTTTGATTTATCAAGCTTTAGTTTGATAAAGATCCAGCAGGTGTTCGGTCTACTGTACTGTATCTTTAGATACTCCTTTGATCTATTTCTGGCTAATGTGTTCAGTTTTATTGGTTTATTGTCTCTGATTTAAATATGCTTAGTTCAGCCACAAACCTTCAAGTGTCTTGCATCCACATCATTACAGTTAATGTATGGATTTCCTGAACGCTGGTATTCGAAACCAAATCTATTCTACTGGCTCTTGATCAGGATCTATACACCTAAAAGCCTACAAATACTTGCCCCTATCGGACTTTTTATACAGTATCCTGTTCAATTGCAGCCATTTTCTTTGAAAGACTGTAAATTACAGAGTCATACAACGGCTTTCAGTGAGAGGTCTTTACAATAAAGAAATCTATAGAGAAAGCAGCAAAGATGACTGCAACTGAGGAAAGTTTAGATGTTTGTGGATTACCAGGCGGTGATTCGTCTTCTAACATTAGTTTATTTATTTTTCAAACTAGTCATGTGACTAAAGAGTAATTGGTGTGCATACATACATACATAGGTACATACATAATTGATCATTACAATCCTTCAGTCAGGTTTACAACCTACCTTCTCACATCACTCCTGCTGTATATATTAATTTTATAAATGAGTGGCTGGACCTACAGTTTAAAGTCGACTCCAACTATAGATTTAGTCAAGATTGCAACGTAGCTTTTCACACCACCTATGTTGTGTGTGTTAAATTTTATACATGAGTGGAGGGACCTACAGTTAAAAGTCGACTTCGACCGACAGATTTTTGACGGCAATTTTATTCATTCATTGGTTCGTATAGAATCAGGCAACTACGTTACTCTATGTTGAGTTCTATGCCACAAATTTAGAGTTCATTATAACGATATGATAGATTGGATAGAGATCATGGAGGATCTTCTTACATAGGGCCGATAGTAAATGGAAAAGCTTAACTACTTGCTGTCTCACTAAACCAAACTTGGTGGCTGCTTGGCAAGAGCGAAACTAAAGTTCTTAAAGGTTAATCAAATAAAAGTATCTTCAAAGAAGTAGCAGCTAAATGCAAGTATTTCATGAGGCATAATCTCTTCAGCCGTAAATATAGGGTTAGTGCTCAGCGTTGCATAGGAAGAAACTAAAATATCTAGGCTCACCCTAGGTCCATGTATTTAAGAAAAATACAGAGGCAAAAACGAAGGCTCTAGCCATTTCCAGTCAAGGTCTTTAATGAGTTTTTTTGCTTCAAATTACTCTGAATTCTAGTTACATAACTACATAATTGTTCGTTACAACCCTTCAGTCAGTATTACGAGCTAGCTTCTCACACCATTTATGTTGCGTGTGTTAATTTTATCCATAAGCAGCAGGACCTACAGTTTAACAAACGACACATTTCTTATTGTGAAACTTTTCATGGCAATTTTGTTTACTCTCAGAGTTTTTACAGGAAATCTGCAGAGAGAAAGTCATCGAAGCAATATTTTTTCGTATTTCGTTTTGCTGGAGATGTCTGACCTAAGGCTTGAACCGTGACCTTACGTCCAATAAACCAACACACTACGTACTAGGCAACGCCGACTTCAATGCTGTTCACCCTAAATGGGGAACGCCAACGAACCAATTTGCAATAAAGTCCTTAAATTCATATCCCTTGAGTCAGTACAGAGGCTGCGTTCACCTGTGGCGTCACAACGGGCCGCTATGCGTGCTCAAAGTGAGCTTTTGGTATCAAAGCTACCATCCAACCTACCTACCTACCATATCCCTACAGTCTATGTTGCCAGCCAGTTATAGGATCACAGTCACAAGCCAATTTAGTTATGTTGTCAGTAATTACCATCAGTTCCTTGCTATGGCCAGAAACCTCTTTATAGGTTGCTTAGGACAATCAATTGCCCGAGTTTCTATGAGAGTTTCAACAGAATTGCCAGACTGTACGTATTGACCTGAATGCTACAAGGAAAGGCAGAACTACAGACTATCTTTCATTCTCTTTTTAAATTTTTTTTTTACAGAATAATTTAACCACTAGGTTTTTCTCTCATATTTTAATACATTTATCCTCATATTTTTTACTACATTCTGTATAATGAAGGGAAAAATTTTTTAAATTTTACAAACACACACACACATACACCCACTCACATACAAAATATGTAAATAAACTACAGCACATGTAGAATGTCAAAAACGAAGTTGCTGCATACATTTCAATACATCATAAGGAATGGCATCCTTGTAAGTCAAAATAGTTTCTTGCCCTTCCATCCATCACCCTGCTAACCCTGCTTCACATATACATGCATCCGAGAGTACATTAGCCATTATGTTGGCTTCTGTTTGGAAAAGTACAAAAGGAAAATGGTCAAATACATTCCAAAAAAAAAGGTCTCTGACCCACAAAACAACGTAATTATGATGTGTAGAAAATGCAGAGCATACTTTCGAGCATAACAGTTTTATATAACATATAGAGATATACATAACGGTATAATAAAGGTAGAATGTTCATATATACATATGCATGTCTGTCTGTCCACAACTAGTATTTATTTATTTGGCCAACATATCCATCAGAAGAACAAAACCAAACAAAAAATTCTTGTTAAAATTCATTTTTTAATGTGATGATGCTCTCTCCCTCTCTCCCTCTCTCCCTCTCTCCCTCTCTCCCTCTCTCCCTCTCTCTCTCTCTCTCTATACATATTGAAATGAATTCCTTTTGTATGCCAAAAAACGACGGTTATGAGTACTTATAGCCCGTTATTCAATCATTTTAATGAAAAGTTATGCTGCTGCATTTTCTTCTTTTGCTCAGCTGGTCGGTTGTTGTCTGAATGTTATCAGTTTTAATGGAAAAACTTAATTTAATTAGATTATGGACATACAATATTTGTTATCGTAACTAACTAAAGCATCATTATAATGCAGATTGATAAAGATAAATGCATTTTGTTTCTTTGTAAATGAAATGAAGTGAACGTAAAGATGAAAGCAGACTCATTTACAAAGATTTCCTTTAAAAAGAATACAAAAAAAGAATGATTTTTTTTATCATAAAAAATAAAAAATACTCTGATTGAATAAGAAAATATCATTAAAACTCAAACAGGATGGATTAGGTTATCAAATGGATCAGGAAAGCTAACGTAGATCTCTTTTTAGCTGTATACAGGCCATTTGTACTCAAAATCTTCATCATATACTGCAGGATTCTAGACAAAGTGAGATGTTAAATTGCCTTCATTATTACCAGTTCCTTGAAGACCTTAGCCATCACTTCCAACCAACCACCTAACACGCACTTAACTGGCCTACTAGCGAGACTCTCTTGGGACAGCAGCCTTCATTTGCTCGATAAATTGTTGCCTCAGGCAGTCCCATGCACTTGCAAAAGTCATAGGTGATTATTCCTAAGTACACAGATACATACATAATAGGTCATTACCACCCAGTCAGAACAACGACCTAATCCCTCACACCATTTATGTGGTGTGTATTAATTTTATATATGAGTGGCGGGACCTACAGTTTAAAGTTGACTCTAAACGACAGTTTCTTTTGAGAAACTTTTCATGGGAATTTTTTATTTACTCTTCGAGTTTTTGCCAGAAATCTGCTGAGAGGAAGTCGCCAAAGAAATATTTTCTTCAATTCAATTTTATTTTATTGGAGATGTCTGACCCTGTGTTTGAAACGTGGCCTCATGTCTAATAAGCCAACACACTACCTACTAGACTACGGCGACTTACTCTTCGAGTTTTTGCCAGAAATCTGCTGAGAGGAAGTCGCCAAAGAAATATTTTTTTCACATTTCGCTTGTTCGAAATGTCTGACCTGGGCCTGCTTGAACTCTGGCCTCACGTCGGATAAGCCAACACACTACCTAGCCTATGGCGACTATATAACTTACATCCAATATTTAGCATGTTACGCGTTTCTTATTGAGGAATTGTCGATCAAACTCCTTAAAATTTTCTTCAACTGGAGAGAAATATTTTGCAACGTAGACATTTTTTAAAGTTTGGATATAACGATTAACGATTTACAACTTAAAGGAGTTAAATAAATAAAGCAATTTGAACTTTTATTCAATGAGTTTGGCAATAGCCATAATATATGCCTTAAATAGTGCATTGCCCCTTCAAACAAGACAAATGTGCCGTGTTTTCTTTAATTTCGATTATTAGGCGTTGTTAGGCTTGTCTGCAAGTTTTTCTTTCTTACCGACAATCAATATAAATTACATCATGGCAAGAATTGGATAATATATTGTTACGAAAATGGAAATGGTGTTATTAAAATAATAAGCAAAAGCTCCAAAAACAAAACAATGCAGTTGTTCACGTGATCAACGAATAAGTAAACATATAGCAACAAAAACAACAGGCTTGTTTACAAGATCGATGAATAAACAAAAATATAGCAACAACGTCCGTGTATAAAAAAAATATAGCGGAAAGACAAATAAACAAAACAACAACTCTGCCTGGACGAAAGTAAACAAGATACACGAACAACAATGATGACGAGATGTTTACATTTTTGGATTGTTCCCGAAGGCCGTCATCATCCTTCAAGGGCATTCATCACACTGTTGATCCAATGATATAAAAGGCAAGATAAAGCGAGCAACGGGGATTTAGTTAGAATTCAGTCAGTCGTGTATGAAGACACGTGATTCTCGGAGTTGAAGTTAAGTTAGTCGTGTGACGACGTCGCGTTGAATTGAGTGAGAATTCAACCAGTGGTGTGTGAAGATACGAGATCGATTTATAATTCAGTCAGACTGGTGTGCAGACAAGTTGCGTGGAGAAAACAGTTGTTAGTGTTGTACTCACAAAAAAAGGTTGTGAGCAAAGAAGAATAACTAACAAGTGTTGTTGCTTACAAAAAAAGGTTGTAAGCAGAGAAATATCACGAACAGGCACATATTGTGAGAGTTAACATTGTATACGTAGAATACGTTCTAACAGTGGCACAAAAGTTGTGCGGATAATAAAGAATTGACTTAAAATTAAACACATATTTATTTTTATTTTATTTGCAATCTACGAACTCATATTTTTAACGTTTTTAAAAGGTAAAAACGTAACAATATCCTACTTGCCTTCTGTTGGAGTAGTCTTCCAGTCTACTGCACTCATATCCCACATATCCCAGCTTAATTGCATTTCGCAATATGTCAGTTTCGAAGTATAGAGTCTCTGAATAGCTAATCATTGTCACTATCAGATTTAGGGAGCTTTCCATGCCCATTTTAGTTGCTCTCAGAGTTTTAGTCATTCTGACAGACCGTCGCCGAAAGAAATATTTTTTCAGATTTCCTTTTGATCAAAGCTGAGGTTTGAACTCAGGAGCTCTCGTCTAGTAAGCCAAAGCACTACCTACTAAACTACGACAACTGCTGTTATGGTTTGCCTCCATGAAAGCAAAGTCGCAACATATCTTTTAAATTGCCTTTTCCTTGGTAGTATTTCATTATGATTATGATTATGACCTAACTTCTCACAGCACTTATTTTGTGCGTTTACATTTTATACTTGATTGGGAGGGACCTACAGTTTAAAGTCGACTCCGAATGACAGATTTTTGAGAAACTTTTCGTGGCAATTTTATTTACTCTCAGAATTCTTGCCAGAAATCTGCTAAGAGGCAGTCGCCGAAGAAATATTTTTTTCATATTTTCGTTTTGATGTCTGAACTGGAATTTGAACCGTGGCCTTTTTATTCTGACTAAAGTGTATTAATGACCAATTATATATATATGAATTTATGGAGCTGTTACTAAATTTCTTCATTTTATTTCGTTAGTCCTTGTAAATGAAACAAATTTATAAAATTCTTAGCATATACATAAGTCCTAATTAACTCACAAGATTTTACAAGGTATCTCTCCATTTTCTTATAAATTATTTTGCAAAACCATGAAAAGATTACTGTTTTCTCAACTATGCTCATTAAGAAAAAATTTTCTTTTTAACCGTAGATACCTATGTATTGCATTACCTGTCGAGTATAATTTTTCAAAAATATTTCTCTCTCTCTCTCAACCCTACATTTCTGTTATATGACAACGTGATGCAACTAATAAATAAACTCTCATAAATTAAAAGAGGCTGTCAGTTAATTTAAGAACATTTTCTACTACTTTCCATTCAAAATGTAACGTATCATGTGTATCGTATAGTATTGGTGGTGGTAATATATTGCCAACAAATCTTATGTAATGTTCCAAGCATATCTTGCATGAAAATTAAAAATTTTTCTACACAGAAAATCTTATCGTTTTCTTCAAGGAGAGCAAGAAAATCTCATTAAGGGTCCACATTATTATGCTGTTCAGATAATAGTTGACAAGGCAGAAAGAAAATCTTACTCTCTATACACACACGTACATATGTATATGCAGGCATACCTTTGCAATTTATAGATAAAATTTATGATTCTCTCCATAACATACAATACTTATGAATCGTATTATACTTTACTTTACTTTACTCATACGTATACATACACATGTAAATTATAAAATATTAATTTACATAATTTACACTTCATTGAAATTTATGCTTCTCTCTTTATACACATAGAATGTAAAGAGGCAGAGAGAACACAATAACCCACTCTCTTTTGTGCAACATAAGCTTCCTTGGTGTTCTTTAGTGTTTGTGTGGTATCGTGTTAATAAATGCATGAGAGCGAGAGAAAGTAAATTTAAATTAAAGCTTTCAATACCACAAATTCATTTGAAATACTCGTAAATAAAAAAAGCAATTTCTTTACCTCTCTCTCAGTCTCTTTCTTCCCGTCTTTCTTTTTTCTTTGCAATTCTATTTTCTTTTTGTAAATAGTATTAGCATGACTGAAAGCTTTTCTATAGGAGAACAGCATGCATGGCGTTGTAAGTGTTTATCAGTATGTGTGAGTATTTGTGTATACTCGCGTGTGTATGTGTTCGAGAGTGTGAGAGCATTAAATTGTTTTTAAATGAATTCAGGTTTAAATAATAAAATTATGTGTGAGTGTTAAAGCGCGCAATTATTGAAAGCAACATTGTTGTTTGTGTTGTTATTCATAACAGCTGTATACGGCTTATGTTCATTTCAATAACAGTAATGAGCAAAACTAATACATTGAAAACTGTTTTTCAGTATATGAATTTGTCTACAAGGATATGGGTAAACAAAAGCTTAGAAATAATTGATTTAAAGAAACAACAAAAAAAACGATTTAAGTCAAGTGTTTCATTTGAATCAAACATGGATCACTAATTTATTGTAACTGAACTGCCCATATCCCGAGAAAGAGTTTACTTCCCTATGGAGACAACTTATGGGAGAGAAGTAAGAAATGCCTGCTGACTTCAAGGATATTAGATTAGGGATTATTATTGCATTGAAGTCGCCGTAGTCTAGTAGGTACAGTATTCCCTCGATTTACGTCGTCTCGATTTACGTTGTTTCGATTAACGTCGTCAAAGATTTTGTTCCCTTCAACATCGATTTGCGTTGTCATTCGATTTACGTCGCCTTTTTTTGAAACCAACTGTGACGTAAATCGAAAGATTACTGTAACTTTTTTAAGTTCCTTGTTAAAAACATACTTCTTTGTAGTATGAGCAATATGAAATTCGATTTACGTCGTTTCGATTTACGTCGCCTTTTTCCGAAACATTCTACGACGTAGATCGAGGGAATACTGTAATGTGTTGGCTTATTAGACATAAAGCCACGGTTCAAACAAAGGGTCAGACATCTGCAATAAATTAAAATTGAATTAAAGTTCCGGAATTAAAATTCCGGCGAGTTCCTCTCAGCAGATTTCTGGCAAAAACTCTGAGAGTAAATAAATTGCCATGAAAAGTTTCTCAAACAAATCTGTCGTTTGGAATCGGCTTTAAACTGTAGGTCCCGCCACTTATGGAGAAAATTAACATACGCAACATAAGTGGTATGAGAAGCTAGGTCGTAATTCTAACTGAAGGGTTGCAATGACCAATTATGCATGTATGTAATGTGGTGCACCCATTAGGGGAGACTGCTGGTGCGGCTTGTGGAGCGGAGGCATCATTGGGCCATCTTTCTTAGAAAATGAGGACCGCTCAACCATTACGGTCAATAGAGACACCTATCGCAATATGATAATCAAATTTTTATTACCGCTCTTCATAGTATTGATGTGAACGATATTTGGTTTCAACAGAATGGAGCAACTTGCCACACATCTCATGCTACAAACGATTGTGATCTCAATTGGCCACCAATAAGCTGCAATTTGATGCCGTTGGACTATTTTCTGTGGGGCGCCGTTAAAGAAAATTGTTATGCTGACAAACCAGAGACAATTGAGCATTTGAAGGCCAACATTCGTGATGCCATTACTAAGATACGACTACATACACTCGAAAAAGTGCACGAAACTTGGTCCGATTGAATGGGGTACTGCGAGGATAGCCACGCCAGTCATATGAATGAAAAATATTAAATTTCTTATCGTTTGCTTTAATAATCATCCATGCAACAGTAATATTAGATTACCGTGCCAGACGTGGACTTTAGGGCTGTAATGTATACACGATAGTAGCTCTGCCAATTGCCAGGTCTGTTGATTGTGCCAGTTTGGAATAGTCATTCTCTCTGATACAAGATACAAATCCAGTGCAAGCTGTCTCCAATCAAAACAAGTTTTGTTCGCCACTGTGTTTCAAGTTAGCATAACTGTGTATCGTTGTTAGAATGAATATGTTGTTGATAGTTTTTCTTATTCTGCACATGATTTTCCACCTTGACGCGTTTTTTATGTGTAAAATAAATAAATAAATTAAACAACAACTACAGCAGCAAAACAAATAATTTAAATACATTGAAGCCAAGGATCAGTAGACAACAAAACGTACATGTACGAAGAAAAAAGCAAATAAACACACAAAAAACAAACAAAAACTTGCATATTTTCATATGCATATAAAACAATAACAAATACGAATACAAAATACAATAAAAACAAAAACACAAATACTAAGAAAAACATATGAAAAGAAACAAGAGCATGGTTTCCATGCATAGGTGTAGGTGCTGTGTGCGAGGTTATGGAAAATAGCAGTTTAGTGCAGTTTAAACCGCAAACTGACAGCTGTTAGCACACACATATTCAATTAAAAAATATGCAAACACACATACACACACACATATGTATGTATATATTCTCAATTATATTATCTTTAAAGATTTTTCCAATACAGTGGAAACTTTAGGGAGTGGAAGAGAACAATATTTTTTTTTTTTGTTTTGTTTTTCATTTGATCATGCCAGTGAAGGACAACTTGCATGAGACGCTTGGTCAAGACTCCATGACGTGTGTTAGAATACTGTGTTAGAATACTGGTATGCTTTCAGTTCTTGTGGTCGGATTAAACTCCAGATCTCTACAAACATACCTAAAAGAGAGGGAAGCCTAATTCCATTTTTATTCAATTTTATTCGTTTATCCTGAAATTAAAGTGATGTTGCCCTGCCTAAAAGCTTCTACCAACACATGCCTATATACACTCATACTGTCTTTCTATCAATCATACGGGTTTATATTACTCACTCTAACGCTCTCTTTCTCTCGTTTATAATATTTGTTAACTTGCGGTTGTACGTCAGCGCCGTGAAGTATGCTAAAGTAAAGCATACATATTCATTTGTGTATATGTGTGTGTTGGTATTATAAGTTGCATAATACCATTACCACCACCAGCAGTGTTAGCTCTAATTGCCATCAGGTTATCATAGTACTTTAGCAGTTCATATCCATAAAAAAAACAACATTTTTTTGCAAGTTTTCTTCACCAAGTTTTTATTTTTTTCATTCAGTATTTGTTTGCATTTATGTGCTTTTCTTAAAACTCTTTTATTCCATTAACATTTCAATTCAGTTTTTAGCATTTCTTTCCCTCCTTTCTTTTCTTTGGTTTTCCTCGTTGTTTAATTCAATTTTTGCTCCAGTTAGCTTATAAGCTGTATGAAGATTTGTATGTGTTTCCCATGGTTGAACTTAAGCCAATTTATTTCATTCCTCTATTAGAGCTCCACCAATTCCACTATTCTATGCCATATTCATACTCCTCTTACTAGTAACAATCAGCTCTCAACTCAGTTCTACTCAACTCAACTCAATTAAGTATATTTGCTTACTCATACCACTGCCATTATCATCACTACCAGCATAAGCATCATATTCATTCTACTTCTCATCATCATCAGCATCATCATCAGCCTCAGCCTCATCATCATCATCGTAAATGGTTTAAAAAGAATAGAAAAATAATAAAAAAAAAACGTAAGCTTATAAATGAAGGAAAAAATAATAATTTTTTAATATGCACACGAATACCCCCCACGCCCATATTGTATATGGAGGCCGACAAAACGATTTCAAATAGGAGCAGCAGCAATTGTGTAAGAAATTATAGAAAAATAATCTCTTAATGAATTTTAAACGACCGAGGATTGGAAACTTTTAGTCAATAAATGTAGAAATATATGAGGTTTGTTGGGTTCTAATATAAAATGTTAAAATATTGTTACGAAAATGAAAAATCTAGATACTAAATAAAATAAATAAATAAACATTAAAATTATAAACAAAAGCTACAAAACAAACAATGCAAGTAAACAAACCTGCTTACAAATAATCGTACTGCTTAATAATAACAACAAACAGGCCAGGTATCAAAACGAAATATAAACAAAAAAATATTTATTCCGTGACTGCCTCTCAGCAGATTTCCGGCAAAAACACTGAGAGTAAATAAAATTGCCATGAAGAGCTTCTCAAAAATCTGTCGTTCGGAGTCGACTTTAAACTGTAGGTCCCGCCACTCATGTATATAATTAACGCACACGACATAAGTGTTGTGGGAAGCTAGGTCGAAAACCTGACTGAAGGGTTGTAATGCCCAATTATGTAATATACACAAACAATACTACCATAATAACATGTAAACAACAATGTTTACATTTATAGAGATTTCGAGAAAGCAAAGTCATGAACATTCGCCTTCAAGAACATTCATCAGACTGTTTACGTTGCCATATAAAAGGCAAGGCAAAACAGGCGAGTGAGTTAGTGAGTGAGTAGTCTTGTATGAAAACGCGGTGCGTTTGAAGAGAGTAATCGTGGTTTGAAGATCTCCGTTACAAAGATCAGTTGAACAATTGTCTAGTAATTGTTATTCTTTATGCAAAGAGTATAAACAGAGAAATAACGAAGAAAAGCAATTGTTGTTGTATACAGAAAGTTGTGATCAGTGACACACAAAATTGTGCGAATAATAAAGAATTTTTATTAAAACTAAACAAAAATTTATTTTTATTTTATTTGCAATTAAACATTTTGAAAAAAGTAAAAACGTAACAATATTTACTTTGTTCTATTTATGCTAATATATCGCTAAGATGTGAAAGAGTAAGAAAAAGTTGTACGCTACGGCAAGGTCGTCTTAACTGTCATGAAGCTCCAAAGTAATGTCCGCTCTACCTGTAATCGCCACTCTAAACATAATCTCTAGAATGCAGTTAAAAACCACATTCTTTTCATATTAATTGATGTTAATTTCCTCGAGCTGTATGTTGTTCTCATGCTTAACATGACTTGTGGAAGTAGAATAATATCCTAAGAATGCCAAATACTCAGGTAATCTACTATATATTTAACCAAGTGTATATAAAGCTGGCTTGCTTGTTGACAATCTTTAACTCAAAATGTGTGGAACCACTTTCTTCTTCTTCTATTTTGGTCAGCCAAGATTACAACCTAGCATCTCATACCACTTATGTTGTGTGCGTTAATTTTAACCATTATTAGCGTGACCTACAATTTAAAATCGACTCCGAACGACAGGTTTTTTAAGCATATTTTCATAACAATTTTGTTTTACTCTCACAGATTTTGTCAGAAAACTGTTGAGAGGAAGTCGCCGTAGAAATATTTTTTCGTATTTCATTTTGTTGTAGGAGTTTGATCTGAGGTTTGAACCCTGGCCTCACGTCTAATAAGCCAATACACTACCTACTAGACTGCGGTGACTTCATTCATCAAATTGCATTTTCTTAATTACTCCTGTAATAACTTCTATCCCTTCATCCCTTTATTATTAATCTAGCGTATGTGCTATTATCATAAACACTCCTATTAACACAATTCTCTACTCCCAGAGTTCTCTCCCTCTCTCTCTCTCTCTCTCTCTCTGTAAAGCACTTCAGTTAAACGTGTTGTTGTAATCGTTGTTGAAACATTTTATTTTTCATGCCATTTCATTCGTTAAATACGCTTCATTCCCTTTCTACTTTGCGTTCTCTTTCTCCTGTTTTCTTTATGTTTACTTTAGTTTCTCTTTTGCCTAGATTTTCATCATCATTTCATCATTTCAGTTTTTATTTGCATTATTTTAATTGAAAGTATTGAACTAAAAAATGATTTTAATTTGTCTGATATTTGTTCG
The DNA here is from genome assembly GCA_927399465.1 of Sarcophaga caerulescens. Lineage (NCBI taxonomy): Eukaryota > Metazoa > Arthropoda > Insecta > Diptera > Sarcophagidae > Sarcophaga > Sarcophaga caerulescens. The sequence continues at coordinate 28,181,372 of OV656873.1, read as the reverse complement.
CTCCTCACTTTTAGTCTAATTTTCTGCCTCATGCCTGTCTTCCTTTTATTGCTTCATGTACTTTTTAGGGAATATTGAGTGTGTGTGTGTTTGTGCGACTCAAGGAGCAATTGTTGAGAGGCATTTATGCAAATATATCCTGGAGATTTAAAGAGAACACAACTACAACTACAACAATAGGAATAAACTCGAGCTGGGAGTAACAAATTGTAAATGCATGCTGCATGCATGCATGCATACAATAATGACACACACATGACTCATCTGCCTTCATATTACTTCCTGCTGTTACTCTGACTTGCTTTGCTTTGCAAGCATAAATTAAAAAATGTGATTTCTTTCAAGTCTTTCTTCCTCTTTTCTTCTGTTTCTTCTGGAAAGAAAGAGATTTTCTGTTCATTTAATACAACAAATATTTTGTAATTAAAAATTCGAAAGAGATTTTAACGAAAAAGGATTTTCGATTTTTTTTTTTTTTTTTGGCACAAAAAGCATACAAAGAAATTGGAAGAGAGAGAGAGAGAGAGAATGCTAGACAAAGTAATTCATGGCATAAAAAGCTAAGCAATTATGAAATATTTTAAACGTTAATATCTGTTACTTACAAATGGAGTCTGAGTATTAAGATTTTATCGTAATTATTTCCGTTTTTCTTTCAAAGAAAACTTACAAAGAAGTCGTTAAGAAATTAATAGTTTTTTGGGTCGACAATTCTGGATGGCAAATATTCTCTTTTCATTGATAAAGCAACGACAAAGATAAAGAAGATTAAACATCTACAATGGGCAGCATTGTTTGCTTCCGGATGCCTTAAATACAGTCCATGCACCATATCGCTATCAGCAGAAATTAAAAAATGAAATTTTAAAATGTCGATCATGATAGAGAGGTCGAGGAAGCAATCATATATACGTACATACATAATTGGCTAATGCAACCTTTCAGTCAGGATTACGGCCTAGCTGCTCACATCACTTATATTGTATTTGTTAATTTTATACATGAGTGGTCGACTCCGAAAGACAGATTTTTGAGAAACTTTTCATGGCAATTTTATATACTCACAGAGGTTTTGCCAGAAGGAAGTCGCCAAAGAAATATTTTTTTCGTATTTCTTTGTAATGGCTGACCTGCGGTTTGTACCGTGGCCTTACGTCTAATAAGCCAACACACTACCTACTAAACTACGTCGACTCCGAGGAACCAATCCAATCAATATGGTAATTCCAACGATATACATTAGGTAGGATTTGGTTATCGGATAGCTTGCCGTTCACAGGCAAGTACACTCCATGTCTCATATTGCCCATTGAGTTACCGAGTGGGAGGTATGCCCACTTGTCATGTGATCCATTACTGATGAATTTGTACCATCCCAAACTCAGGATGAGTTCCCTCAGTGGCACGTTCGCCATGATGGCTAGATCTACAAATGTTCTGTCACCAAAAAAAAACCGATGAAGTCTGTTCTTCACAACAGTGCAGGGCACTCGTGTAAAAGATTTTGTACCGATTCCGTTTCCTCCAGATCATAGCAGCTTCTCGGTGGGACAGACCAAGCATATTACCCAAATTGCCAATAGGGCAGTGTCCGGTTAAAATTCCTATTAAAATGACGAACCAAGTAGTTATCCGGTTCTCCCGCAGTCCACTGCTGGACATAGCAGTTTTTAAATTCAGCAACCAAATATGTTGGACCATCCACGGTTTATTGAATTCCATGTAGTTTTATCCAATTTGGAGAAGTATTTTTTTAGGGGCGCATATATCCCCTCTTTCTTCTCTTCTTCACACACCTTTTGGGCATCTGTCAACCATGATAGAAGCGGCTTGCTGCTGGTGCTTTAAGACTAGTAAGAGGCAGCTGACTCTGTGCATTACGAGATTAGGTCACTGACAAATATTTGTGATAGACGCCATTCAGAATATTGTAGGATATTTGGAAATAAGAACAAATTGGAGACAAAAAAGCACTTCCTCTGTAACTCTACAGTCCATGATAGGGGACAAGATGAAATTTTGAAATTTCTGTTGCAAGCCGTCATTCGGCTTCCCATGGGATTTATAATGGTATTCAGATAGCTGGGAGGAGTAAGTCCACCTTCGCATAGTGGATTGATCCGTTGAAGGTTGGGAAGCATAGACATCGCCATAGTTTAGTAGGTCATCTGTTGGCTTATTTGACAAGAGCCCGTGTTTCAGACCACAGCTCAGATATCTCGACCAAAACGAAATGCGAAACAAAAATATTTCTTTCAGCGAATTTTTATCAGTAGTCTTCTGGAAAAAATCGGAAAGTGAATAACATTTCCATGAAATGTTTCTCACAAATAACGTTCGGCGTCACGTAAACTGTAGGTTCCTTCACTCATGAATAAAGCTAACACATACAACATCTGTGGTGTGAGACAATAGGTTGCAATCCTGACTAAAGTGGTGTAGTCCTGACTAAAGGGTTCTAATGACCAATCAAGTTAAGTAAGTGGATAGCATCACTGAAAAGTCAGCCACATGCAATGCAATGAGCAAATACATTTCACAAGGCATTGCAGTTGGCAACCCTCTCAGTCCAGAACTTTTTATAGAAGACTAATGAGCGGTTTAAATACAAGAAATTGTTTCAAAAAACTGAAGTAAAGAAAGGAAATAATAAGAAAATGGGGGAGAACTGTTTTAAAACCTTTTGGCTTAAAATAAATTGACTTTAAATCCTTCATTGCAATAGATATGTACATAAATACGGATACGTATGTTTACATATCGCTTATCTGTTTAAACAGTATTTTATTAAATATTTTGAAATTTGTTGTAAAAAAAAGAACAAAAATAAATTTGCAATAAAATTGTAAAACCATAACTTATCTTTCCAATTTCTTTATAAGGCCTTAAGCTATGCACCACGTTTTGTTTTGCCAGTGTTTTAAATTTAAAAACAAATTATTTATGTTAGCAATTTAATTAAATTCCTTTTAAAGACAATTTTTGTTGAGTTTTTTTTTTCTTTTTTCAAACAGTTTACATAGTTAAATTTGGCTTAAAAAAAATAAAACTCAACTCTTGAACAAATACAAGACAAAACATTTAGGCAAACAATACATACACACTCTAACAATACAGAGAAGAGAAGAAATAAAGATTTCTTGGCATACTTTTGGAAGAGAGTTGGCAACATAAAATTTTATTTCATTTAATTTTTAGGTTAGAGTGAACAAAAACTAAAACAAAAACAAACAAAAAAAAATATTTCTTTTAAATTAAAAAAACGAAACGAAAAAAATAAATACAAAATTTATGTTAAATAAATAAATAATACATACAGAGAGTGAGAGAGAGAGAGAGAGATAGAGAACTAGAAATAACAAAATGTTTAAAAAAAAACAAAACAACGACAAGATAAAACAAAAGCATACACAAATTGAAAATATATGTCCTGCAAGGATCTTAAAAAATGTAATTTTTTTCTTCTACTTCTTCTTATTGTTGCTGTTGTTTGCATGTGTCTTTTATTTTGTATTTTATCCATTAGAAATATGAAAAACAAACAAAAAACAACAACAAACTCTTGATAATGTTTATAAATATTGTGTTGGTATTTAGTTAAACTAACAATAACAACAAATAACATGATGATGAGCATCAACAATAAGAGAGAAACTATAAATATGCATAGGCACAGTCAGTGGCAAGCAAGCAACCAACCAGCCAACCATTCAGGCAGCCAGCCATTCTTCATTCATTGTTCATTTCTACAAGCCACACACTCTCACACACATACACATCTAAACTCATACATACATGCATATGCAATACGCTTATCTAGTACCAAACATAAGAGTTTATTATTCTTTCGTAACAAGTCACTCTTACAGTCTCATGCAACAGCCAGGGAAAGGGCCAGCGAAAGAACGAGAGGGGTAAAGAGAGGCAACGGTAAGATTCTCAAAAAAACTAAAAGTGCTCTCGTAAATTGTTATCTATAAGCCTATCAAAATAGAAAACAAGAAAATAAAATGTACATGTACATGTACATTTACATTTACACTTACACTTACATTGACATGGTTGTTACAGAGGTTATGTGTGGGTACTGACCACACATACATACACCCATACTCACACAGAGATAAACAGCAAAACTACGTTACAATTATTAAAATAGGCAAAAATAGTTTTATTGTCATTTGCATTATAAGGAGTGTGCACTTAAAAATGTGGTTGAACCAAACATAACTGCAGTCTAGTAGGTAGTGTATTGGTAGCTCAACCCCCAGTTCTTTAACTCGATCAAAACGAAATACACAAAAGAAATATTGTCTCGGTGACTTCCCCTCTGCAGTCTTCTGGCAAAAATTTTAAAAGTGAATAAAATTGACGAAGAAAGTTTCTTCAAACATTTATTGTTCCACACGCAGATCTTTAAAAGGATTCCCAAAGTCGAGAATTCATTGGAAAGTTCGATAGTTGTGCTGTAACTGGTCAGTTCATTAGCTTTACATTTCCCTAGAATGTCACTGTGTCATGATATCCATATGATATTGTTACGAAAATGAAGTATTTAGATACTGGTGTTTTGCTTTTACATCGCTTAACATTAAAATTATAAACAAACACCAGCATAAAAAAATTGGTAAACAAGTAAAAAAAAAAATCCACAAACAACACTACAAGAATAAATGTAATCAGAATACACAAACAACAATAATAAATGATGTTTACATTTAAAGAGATTTCGAGAAGGCGAAGCCATAAACAATCGCCTTCAAGAACAGTTCAGTCAGTCTTATCTGAAGACGCGGTGTGTTTGAACAGAGTAATCATGGTTTGAAGATCTCCGTTACAAAGATCTATTGCACAATTGCCTAGTAATTGTTATTGTTTACGCAAAAGGTGTAAATAGAGGAATAACAAAAAAAGCAATTGTTGTTGTTTACATCAAGTTGTGAACCGCGGCGCACAGAATTGTAAGAATAATAAAGAATTTTAATTAAAACTAAACACAAATTTATTTTTATTTTATTTGCAAACTACGAACTCATATTTTAAACGTTTTTAAAAGATAAAAATGTAACAATATTGATGTCATAACGTTCCGCAAACATATTGAGATATGAGCAGGAACTTAAGTTAGTGCAGCGTCTTTTACAACTGACTGCCTATTATAAAGTAGAAATCTAGAGATCCCCAGATTATATTTAGATAGACAAGCCACAGAGCAAATAATGCACCAGCCTGGCAGCCAGTCTGGAGAATTTCAACGTCGGACAATTGCTTGAATTGGGTGGGTGGAAATCTCCAAATAATTAAGGCTTCCAACTGTCGCATTGCTTAAAAAAGCCTGACAGGATATTAAGTTGCATTGGGCTAAGTGCTGTATGTTATCTAGCCTTTAATAGATTTAAAAAAAAATTTTTCTTTTGGTATGTTTGTTTACCAATCTGCTAGCAGTTCTCCAGGGATTTGAAAAATATGATTTTCAGTATTCTGGCACTCAATCGCGTAAGTGCAGTACATAATTGAATTACACAGTCTACGAGCTGCAATTTCAATAAAAATCATATAAGTTGGCGCCTAGCTTGGGGCCATGACAATCTATTAGGCAATGTGCTGTAAGAACAGATACCACTTAGTATATGTCCAATCGAGAAAGGAAGAGATAGAGAGAGTTAGCTCCAAGAAGAGCTTTCCTAAGAATGCTAATTCTATAGGTCGTTTTAAGTTAGGAGATGTTCCGATACGCAGGTTTCTGGGCGATTTCATAATGCTTCTTTACAAAAACAAACTTCTTTTTTTAATTCAATTAAAGCTTTGCTCATATTCACTGAGACAGATAACACGCTGCGACAGTGAAAATACATCCGAGTAACTACATAGTCTACGTTGTTCAGTTAGTTGAGTAGAACTCAAAAATACCCTTTTTTATATTTCTCGAACCCTCCAAACTTGTTTTATTTGACAAAAACTGTTTTTTTTTTACTTTACTTTCCCTTTAAGACGTCTTCACTTCTCAAATTGTTTAGTACCACTCCATCGTGACCACTTTTCTTTTGTAAGAAAAACGCGTACCAGCATACGCTGGTGACTGTCTCACCCTTTTGCGGCTTACCACTTGAAGAGACGAAGAAAAAAAGAAAAAAGAGGACGATTCGCTTTCCGTTGTTCAATTTATATCCTCGCATTTAATTTCTAGATCATTCGATACCGCTATTTTTTCCAATTATTCCCGTCTAAGTATATTTGTCCTGTTCCTACTTATATGTTCATGCCTTTCTTCCAATTGAGCTTGCCAATTATTAAAATTACCATTCTAGTGTTGCCAGCTGATATTCTCAAGTTCACATGCGTAACTCACACGACAAATTACCATTCTAGTGTTGCCAACTGCTATTCTCAAGTTCGCATGCGTAACTCACTCGACAAACCCTCAAACTTGACACACATGACAAATTATGACTCAATCTCTTCACAAGAGAACAAACTTTAAGAATGTTATCACTTATCCTATATTTTTTTATTAAAGTTTGCTGTTATGAATGGACAAACTTGAAAAATATGTTTTCCAAATTTACCTTATCAAAACTCATAGCATGTTAAGTCGAATAATAGATATGTGTATACCATTTTAAAGGTCCATCTGTCCCCTTTCCAACAATATTTATATTTTGTAAATCGGGTCAGAAATGTTTGAGTAATCGAGAAATTTGTGCGTAAGGTCAAAATAAACAGTTTTTGTCAAATAAAAAAAGTTTGGAGGGTTCGAGAAATATAAAAAAAATATTTTTGTGATTTACTCAACAAAACTCACAACCTACACTAACTATGTCATTAGCCGGGTGTATTTAACTTTTTTTATTTTGTCGCATAGTGTAATTAACAAAAGCTTAGCACAGTACTGTTTTATGCCCAGAAGTATGGCAAAATTTGTTAGTGCACACTCCTTATTTTATTTCATGCCAGTGTGTATGCATGCTTGTTTATGTATGTGCGTGTATGTGTGCATTTTTAAATTTGTATTTGTAATGTCATCATCTGCATTGTTTATATTTTTTTTTTTGTTTGTTTTTATTTTCAATTGGTTCTTGTTGTTGTGTATGGTGTTCACTTTACAGTTCTCAGAATTTGTATTTTCTCATCGTAGTTTTTTTTCATTTTTTTCTTCTTACTTGTTCTCTTGTAATCGTTGCTCTTACTGTTATTTCTTGCTGTATTTGTTTGTGGTAATTTGTGTCAGTTGTTGTAAGTTTTTTTCTGTTCCTTTATTATTAAAATAAAACATGTTTTCATTTTTATGTTTTTAGTTGTTGTTGTTGTTGTTTTTCTCTTCTCTTCTCTTGACATTTAATTAGAAGAGACAGTTGAAGGATCTGTACAGATTTATGAATGAATATTTATTGTTGAGTGTATTTGTGAATGTTTTTTTTTCTAAAGGGAAAGGGAAAATAATTAAAAAATATCCCTACACAGTGGAGAGCAAAATAAATCTGAAAAAAACGATAATTATTGTTAACGCAAATTAAATAGAGTCCTACGAATTACATACAAACATAAACTTTCATCATCAAGAAAATAACGGGTGATTTTTTAATTGTTTGAGATTTAATTGATTGCTAATAGACCCTCACAAAACGTGAGATTAATTGCTTAATAAATACGTTCATGGTATGGCATATTTTGTGGCAATTTAGCACTGTTTTCTTGAAACCATATGCTAAGCAAGTCGAGTTCATCCATTGTAGGTTCAAAAATTCAATAAATAGCCGATTTCATCGTTCTTAGAGGAAAACGATTTAAAATGCAGCTCGTAGTACAGGGTGTTAGCTGCTCTTGAACTCAATCTCTCGATGCTCATTCAAAGATTCTATTTATTTACATGGCAATTGTGCCAAAAATGTGGTTCATCGCTGAAGATATTTTTTCAAAAGCAACTTATTTACCCAATGAGTCATTACAGGCATTCTTTTTTTATAATTGGTCATTACAACGCTTCAGTCAGGATTACGACCTAGCATCTCACACCACTTATGTTTTATACATGAGTATCAGGAATTACAGTTTAACGAACGTCACATTCTTTTTTGAGAAGCTTTTCATGGCAATTTAATTTGCTTTTAGAATTTTTGCCAGAAATCTTCTGAGGGGTGGACGCCGAAGAAATATGTTTTCATATTTTTGATATCTGACCTAGGGTTTAAACCGTATCCTTACGTCTAATAAGCCAACATACTACCTACCAGACTACAATTCCATTACAGGCCTTTAGTCAGGATTAAAACCTAGCTTCTTACACCACTCATGTTGTGTGCCTTAATATTTTCCGTTAGTGGCGGAGTCTACTGTTTTATGCCGATTCCGAATGACAGATTTTTGAGAAGCTTTTCATGGCAATTTCTCATTTTAAATTTAATTTTACTCCCAGAGTTTTTGCCGAAAGACTGCTGACGGGAAGTCCCCGAAAGGAATATTTTTTCATACTTCATTTTGGCTCTCGTCTAATAAGCAAGCACACTATCTAATAAACCAGGCGTCTTCTTATACGATTCGAGAAGAACACTCACAGGTGAAGTACACACCCGCATAGTTAGTTTAATCCTGACTTTAAGGTTGCAAAGGTTTATAAAGTAAAGCGAGTACATATTAAGGCTTATTAGATGTGAGGCCACGATTCAAACCGAAAATCAGAGATTTTCTAACGTTTTCCAACGAAATATGAAAAAATATTTCTTCGGCGACTTCCTCTCAGCAGATTTCTGGCAAAAACTCTGAGAGTGATTAAAAATTGCAATGAAAACTTCCTTAAAAACGAATGTTCTCAATCTATTGGATGCATGCCTAGCACTTTACTGAAAGAGAAAAAACCATCTTCGTGCCAAATTTATACGTGATCTGAAGGAACTACATATATAATATAAATGGTTATTACGACCCTTTTGTCAGGATTCCGACTTAGTTTCTGACACCACTTATGTTGTGTGCATTCATTTTATACATGATTGGCGGGACCTACAGTTTGAAATTGATTTCGATCGAACTTTTTCATAGCAATTATGTTTTACTCTCAGAGTTTTTGCCAGAAATCTACTGAGTGGCAGCAGCCGAAGAAACCTGAGGTTTGGACCGTAGCCTATTGTCTCTGTCCAATAGAAACATATGCGAAAAGAACACAACCCCTTCTACTTATATGAGAATCGAAATAAAAGGATGAGGAAGATTTCATTAAGAAATAAATTAAACAGTTTAGTTGAACTAAGGTCATTTCAAACCATGTTGAGTTAACATAATGGGTACGCATGGCAATCGTGTTTGTCTTGCATACTATGCAAACGATTTCTGTAGAGGCTGTAAGGATGAGAAAGAAGAGGAGAGAGTTTTTCACTTATTGGGAATAAGCTTAGCATTCTATTGGAAGAGAAAAAGGCATCTCTGTGCCTACTATAAAGATGATTTATAGAAGCTGTCACGTGTTGACATTGGCCGGCTGAGTTGCTTCATCAGAAGCTTTGAGTAGTTTCGAGGCTAGAGGCAAATGGAAAACTGTGGTACCACAATGCACCCAATTTGTTTTCAGTGTGGTCTAACTGCTGTGGCTGGACTGCAACCTCTCATCGGTTGCAAGGAAATACACTCTAAATCATCATTAGTTTCGTTAGTTACTTGTTTCTTCCACCTCACAGGGCATTTGAACTCAAATCATTACTCATAACCAAGTGGTTTCTACCCATACCGTGGAAGCTGACTTACTCTGTATTTTATTAATCGAGTACATCTTGTATAATTACAATGAACACAAATACCAGCACCGAAATGTGTTTAAATGCACTCTCACACACATAAGGAAAAACCTTTTTCCATTTCAACACAAGTAAAGAAAATTAAAAAACCCGAGAGAAAATGTCTATTAAAAACCATAAAAAATTATTAACGAATTTCATTAAGGCATTGAATATATGAAAAGAAAACTTACTGGTATTCCAAGCAACACCAAAATCATTACACCATTAAAGCCACAGAAAAGAACAAGAAGATGACATGACAACATTACGCAGAAAGTTTTTAAATCAAACTCCTTCCATTTCAAAGAACATTAAAACATCGAAAAGAGCAAAGAATGCAAAACAAAATGTAAATTAAGGCACATCCAACAACGTGAAATAGCACACACAACCCCCTCCAAACACACAGCAAATACTGCAGCAGCCATTAGAACTCTAAACAGGTATGTCAGCATCTAAAACAGTGCCCTGAGAAAATACCACGAGCAAAAAACCAAAACAAAACAACACAAAGAAACTTTAGGCAACAGCCGTATAGCAAGGTTATGTTCGTCAAAATTTGTTGTCAAACTGTTACCACCACAGTGACATTTGGCTTGTTGGCACCTGCTTGTTTAAAGCTTCCGCTTGCTCGGTGAAATTTGTAAATGTCAAACAACACACCATTCGTTCGTTTACAGCTAGAGTAGCATTGGGAGAACAGGTTGGATGTAGTTTTGCTCAATTTGTTGTTGGGTTTGTAATTGTTTCCTTTTAATTTTGCAATGTTTTCCTTTGCTTTGCCCTTTAACTGGCTGTTGATAGTTGTAAACACCGTTCCATCGATCGTTTAGCAAAACCTGGGCACACATAATTGAAATAAGGGAAGGGATTTTTGAAAAAATTTGTTGTTCACTTACGAAAACTGCACAGCACCTTATGAATAATTATTCGAATATGGGCACTCGAGAGTAAAGGCATCTTAGAATTGTAGTTGGCCGCCACTAATTTTGTTGATTCAATTAAACTCAACATAAAATTTATAACCTCAACTGCAAACAAAGCCTAGACAAGGAAGGAAACAAAGAAAAAAAATTGAAATTTTACGAAATTTGTAAAGAAAACGTAACCATTTTCCATCTGCACCCTTCCCCAATGTCCCTTCATTAATACGTTTTCTACCTGCACTCAGCCCTATCACGAATATTTCAAAACAGTTAACAACGCTGGTGACATTTCCTCAGGCAATTTAATACGAACTGTTGCAAATACAACAACTTTACGATACAACAACTAAAGCTGGTAACGGCTGAGAAGTTATGATGGAATAGGCTGAATAGGGAAAGGATGTTATGGGAGACCAAGTACGGGCTAAAGGCTAAGCGGAGAAGAAATGATGGAATAGGCTGAATAGGAAAGGAAGGGAAATGGGAAACTAAGGGCAAGTTAGAAGGGGTACGCTTGAGATAATTAAACATGAATTGAAATGAAATTTTTGTGTCACTGGTAGGAAGGAATGTTAAAAACACTCTGCGTGTGGCTTACAGTGGATGCAAGGAGTATGATAGGCAAGTAAATATGGCTGACAACCACAAACAAAAGTCCGCCTAGTGACATTAATTAGGAATATCAATAGAAGGAAAGAAATATGAATCAATGAGACATTTATTTATCACTGCACCCAGTTCATAAACAACGTTAGACCTAGGCAATGGCCGTAGGCAACCCTTTCATTCTACAACTTGCCATAGCTAACTAATCCCGTGTATAGCTGGAAAATTTCATGAAACTGAGGCACAGCAACCCTTTCATTCTAGAATTATTAACTAATACCGTGAAGTCGCGGTAGTCCAGTAGGTAGTGTGTTGGCTTATTAGACGTAAAGCCCGGGTTCGTATCCCAGGTCAGACATCAAAACGAAATATGAAAAAAAATATTTCTTCGGCGATTTCCTCTCAGCAGATTTCTGGCAAAAACTCTAAGAGTAAATAAAATTGACATGAAGAGCTTCTCAAAAATCTGTCGTTCGGAGTCGACTTTAAACTGTTGGTCCTGCCACTCATGTATAAAATGAACGCACACAGCATGAGTGGTGTGAGAAGCTAGGACGTTGTACAATAGGTCAATTCGACCTCCGGGAACTGTACTTGTCACAGTTCTCTAACCTAACCTAACTAAAACCGTGTTTAGCTGGAAAATTTCATGAAATTGAGGCACAGCAAAGAAATAAAAAAAAAATATAAAGTTCCCTACATACCTATGTACATAAATATATATTGTTACGTTTTTACCTTTTAAAAACGTTTAAAATATGACCTCGTAGATTGCAAATAAAATAAAAATAAATTTGTGTTTAGTTTTAATTAAAATTCTTTATTATTCGTACAATTCTGGGTGCCACTGTTCACAACTTGGTGTAAACAACAACAATTGCTTTATTTGTTATTCCTCTATTTATACCCCTTGCATAAACAGTAACAATTGCTAGACAATTATTCGACAGATCTTTGTAACGGAGATCTTCAAACCACGATTACTCTCTTCAAGCACACCGCGTGTTCAGACAAGATTGAGTGAACTTCACTAACTCACTCGCCTGCTTTGCCTTGCCATTTATATGACAAGCTAAATATTCTGATGACTGTTCTCGAAGACTAATGTTCATGACTTCGCCTTCTGGAAATCTCTAGAAATGTAAACATTTTCATATTTCGTTGGAAAACGTTCGAGAATCTCTGATCTGCGGTTTGAACCGTGGCCTCACGTCGAATAAGCCTTAATAAGTACTTATTTTACTTTATAGACCTTTGCAACCTTGAAGTCAGGATTAAACCAACTATGTGGGTGTGTACTTCACTTACTAGTACTCTTCTTGAACCGTTCAACAAGCCTCCTGGTATATTAGGTAGTGTGTTTGCTTATTAGACGAGACCACGTGCTCTTTTCATGGCAATTTTATTTTTCTCTCAGAGAGTTTTTGCCAGAAATCTGCTGAAAGGAAGGCGCCGGAGAAATAATTTTTCATTTTCCGTTGTGTTGGACATGGTTGACCCTGGGTTTAAACCATGACCTAAAGTCTAATAAGCTAACACACTACCTACTAGACTAGGGACTCTTATGATATCACAGTGTAACCTTATGATGGCAAACTTTACATGTTTTAATCTCCATACTCCATATTTGCATGAGACACAGAAAGTCTGATCACTTAAAATTGTTCAAGGTCAGTTTGGATCCAACTTTTCATCCAACCAACTACTATCCGTACATAGACTAGTTTATTTAAGAAGTCAAAGAAGACTGTAACAAGACAGTTCCATCCATCCGTACCATTCCATTCCAAAAAAATTGTTTTCAAGCAAATTTCTATTCCCGTTTAATGTCATCATCATCATTATGTCTCTCACAATTTGTGAATAATTTCCTTTTCTGCGGTAATAAAATAGAAATTCTTCGGCCTGTAAACTTAATGAAAACAATCCACAGAGATAAGGTCAGATAAACTAAAGCAATGTTGGCTGGCTGGTGAAATATGATTTTCAATTCCAAAGACACAAAAGTCACATGAACATTATGTGTGTTGGTTTTTGTGGTTTTTGTTTCCACAATAAGAATCATTTACACACATACACACACACACACACATACAATACAGTTGTAGATTGTTGAAGATAATTGAGGAAACAAAAACAGAAGAAGAAAAACGAGAAAGCATGGAAGATAAGAATCATTTGTACTTCAAGTCTTACGAGTAATAATAAGCCTACGATGATATCTGTTTTAAGAAGAAACAGAAGATGTGGGGCAATTGGAGTTGAATTAAACAAATTACAGACACAAGAATTAATGGAACTACACCTCCAAACACCAGCAAAAAGTTAAGTGTTGTCATGAAATCCATTTAATTTAAACATTTAGATTTGATTACAACGTTTACATGGACGAAAGCAGATGGTGTACAGTGTCTTGATGCATTCTAAGACATGATTCAGACTACATCAAAGGAATTTATTTTCCGACTGCCGGTTTACTGTAGCGTGTTTCGGGCGGAAGTAATGGCCATTTACCGGGCTGTTGAATTTATCATCATTAACTGTGCTCCTTTCACCCGCATCGCAATCTTCTCTGATAGTCAGGCCGCTATAAGATATTTGTCGAGCCTTATGATTAACACCACTGTCTCGACCTTCCTTCTAAGCTCTTCAGTGTCTCACTTGTCCCCTGGCACTCTGGGCACAGTTACATTCCGGAAAACTACAGAGACGACGAGCTCGCCAGAGTTGGTGCACTCTTTCCGGAATCCTCGTCAACCCAGTTGGGAAATTCTTTCGGACCCCAATCTTAAATTGATAGAAGACGCACCAACCAGTTACTTGGACTTGATCCAAGCGGCCATGTTTTCAGGTCATTGTGTTATGAGAGGACACGAGGAAAGAATGCAGCTCCCATCTAACGACATCTGTCGTGATACTTTCTTTGTCAATGTCCATATCTTACGAGGTGCAGATATAGGTTATCGAACTCTCCAATCCGTGTCAGCTTCGTTTATCATACTTTCGGGCTGGTTTTCCAGCGTAGGATAGTCGTGCTTTTAATGTGCAGTCCATGCGCTGACCAACTGCTTTCCTAGTTTGGTGGAACTAGGTCAGTACAGGGACTGCGTTTACCTGCGGCGTCATAACGGGCCGCTATGCGTGCTCATGTGAGTTTTTGGTATTAAAGCTACCACTCCGAGGCAGTAAATTTCTCGTCGATTACAAGAACTCAGCCTTTCACAGATCACACCTTGTCGGTCGAATTTTGCGTAACGACTATAGCCAACGACGGGTGTTTGCCGACTTTCATCAAAAAATCATCCCGACGATGAGGCCAATTTCTGGATGAATGGTCACGTGACTCATTAAATTGTCAAATTTGGGATGATACCAATACACATGTCTATCTAAAAGCGTCCATTGCATGCCGAAAAAGTCACTGTTTGGTGCGAATTTAGAGAATTGTAAGGAGATCCTGTGAAATTAAAAATAAAGTTAAAGCCTGTTCTTACTTATCTCCGCTGCTGCAATCAGATGTGACTTTAAGAGCAACATTATCCTGTCTTTGTATGGCTTTCACAAGCAGTAGTTTTTTTTACTACCACACTGAAAACGATTTAAAGAAAATTTGCAATAAATTACCGTTAAAACTAATTTTAGAAGCTTGTGAAAATTACACGATTTGCTTTTCAGATGACGATATGATATTAAAAAAAAAAACTATTTTAGCTGAGGCAATATTTTTAATACAAAAGATAAAACAAATTAAAATTGTATTGCCCCTCAAATTACACACGTACATTTTTTATGTGTTTCCTAACCTAAAAGTAGACTTTAATTTTTTTTTTTTTTTTTTGTTCCCACGCTCTAGCTTTGTCTCTCTTTGCAATCTTTGTACTTTGTGAAGGCGCACATTTCCTTAATGTATTATTGCTTTGCGTTCCTTTTTTTGAAGATTTAAGATTATTTGGTGGCGAAAAATAAATTGGATTCCCTTTTTGCAATTGCTGCTGTTGATGTTGATGTTGTTACTGCTGTCGCATTTCTTGTTGTCGTCGTTATTGTCGTTGTTGGTGTATCAAATAAATTGTTTCATTTTAAATGTTGTTCACTTGCTGCTACTGTTGTTGTCATTTTATTAAATCTTAGAAATTAAATGTGCTTCCCGATTTCGACTTCGACTACCACTATTCTTACTACACCAGTCCACATGGCATTTGACTTGCCTTACATGGTTGACTGTTTGCCTGTTATTTAATTTTTTTTGTGACTTTTGGTCTTTCCTTTTGCCCTTTTTCGGTTTCTTGGTGTGGTAATTTCCGCCAAAGATTAAATCACCATCATCAGCTTGTACTCGCAAACAAAACGCAAAAGAAACCTAAAAGCAGACAAAGGTTTTGCTTGAGAATTCTCTTGCTAAGCTAACGGTAAACCACCTAAGAAACCAAGCAACCATAACTTTATTATGTTAGCGGCGGCAAGAGGAGGGATTGGAGTGTTTACTTGTATACACATTCCACCTCTACCTTCTCGACACATACACACACACACACACAGCTTTTAATACAAGATATTTGAAGAGAATTTTAAAGTGTTTGCTTTAAAGGACTCTTGAGTATAATTTTAAATTTCAAAAATATGGTCAGGAGTTGTTGACACAGAGGAACAAAAGCATCTCAAAGACATGCAGCAGACATAGTCCGGGTATAAGCGGGCCACAAAAGTTGTAAGAGAATAAAGAATTGTTTAACGACAGCTAGCAATTCTAATCATATATTATTACAATGAATCCCACACACACTCAATTAAAAAAGCCTCAGATATTCCTATTGTTTGACAAATTATGCATCGGATGTGTGAAGTTATAGGCACCAAGACCGTCCTCAACTTGGTTTCAATTTAGCCTCGTCGAAGTCGAATGAGGCTGTGACAGTATCAGTTACTAGTAACCCAACACACAGCTGAAGGTTATATTGAGTATTAAAACCGATGTGTTGGACAACCTTTTCAGTAAACTTGTCGGCAAGAAAGTGTTTTTTATGACAAGCGGAAGAAACGCAATCGTACTGAGTTCTTGATTTCTATGCCGGAGGAAACATTAAGAGAGAACCAGTCATACAAACTTTTCTATTCTGTCTTCTGTGTATTATTAGGTAAGTGCCTAGAGAGGATAATTTGATGCAAAGCTATTGACAGCCGTTGAAGGATTTAAAGAAATTTCACGCAACCAGTATTGCTTTCGGAAACCAATTTCGAAAACTCATGAAATTTTTTCCATCCTAATTGAATTTCCTCTAGTCTTGTAGGAAACGTGTTGACTTATTAGACGAGAATCTGCGGTTCGAATCCCAGCACAGAGATCTCGAACAAAACGAAAAAAATACTTCCTTTCAATAGTCTTCTGGGAAAAATCTCTGAAAGTAAGTCTAATTGTCTTGAAAAGTTTCTCAAATCTGTCGTTCGGTCCATAACTTCCACCACTCGTGAATAAAATAAACACACACAACATGAATGATGTTAGAAGATCGGTTGTGATCCTGACTAAAGTGTTGCAATGACCAGTTGAGCAAGTAAAGTCAGCAAGACGATGAAGAATAAAAATAAGATCACGAAATATTTCTTCTCTTTTTGTTTTGAATACTAAAAAGTCTACTTGCGATGCTGCGACCCCACTTTACGCAACCGATAAAGGTGATGAGTGATATGTCGCAGATGTTCCTCAAGGTTGTGTTTTATGGCCAACTACTTTGTAATGTGATATTTATAAAGATGTCTTTGACTTGAAATTCTGGAAGAGATATTCGTACAGAGTTCGTAGTTGATGTCATGGTAGTCATGCGCTACTAAATCCAAACTGTACCATTAAGGTGAATATCTAATATGGAATGAACTGTGTGGCATCGTCCTTTGTTGTTAGTGTCCAAAACATCCAATTCCGGACAAAAGATATCGATAATAATCGACGTATAGTGCTTTCCGTTGGCAGTGATGGCCTTGCCAACCTCAACCTCTCAAAGATATACATATGCACCGATAACAACGCCTGGCCTATACTTACACAAAACAATGTCATGTTTATTGATTTCGTGTAAAATTAGGCTATTTTGCTTATTCACGTACATATTCATCCAGATGGGTGTAACCAACCGGCGAAGGCGCGCAAGATGCAGAGGCGTCTGGAAGGATGTGTCAAGGCAGGCCGAAATCCTTTACTCGAGTCTGTAAGTAAGTATTCATCATTCATGAGTAAGTAAGTATTCATTCAGAAATGAGCCTCAAGGCTAAAAAACATTTTTCGATTAAAAGCGCACAATACGAGCCCAAGCAGAATTTTATTGTATTACAAGAATTTTATTATTTATACGTATTGTTGAAGTCGAATGATAATGTTCTTGAAGTCGAATGTTGGTGATATCTCCTTCTCGAAATTTCTATAAAAGTAAACATCGTTTATTCTTGTAATGTTGTTGTTGTATATTTGTTTACTTATTTACCATTTTTTATGCTGATGTTTGTTGTTATATTAAGCAGTACGATAATTTGCATTGTTTTGTTTTTGTAGCTTTTTTTATAATTTTAATGTTAAGCGATATAAAAGCAAAACACCAGTATCTAGATTTTTTCATTTTCATAACAATATGCTCGAAAGATAAAACAGTAAGAGACTCAACTATTGGTTCAGACATTTAAAAATAAGCAATCAGTACGGTTTTCCAATCGTTATGCTGCATGATCTCTCAAAATGGATTAGATAAACGTTAAAATGTGTCTTTAATACCATAATCTACGAGTGTTACGTTGCAATAAGAAGGGCGTTATGTCCAGAAGGATTATTTATCAATCCATACAATTCATCCCTGAGTCTTAATGTCGTTACTTTTACTTCTTCTGTAAGTTTTTAATTTCCTTTGAGATTAAGGGATATGGTTTGTTTAGAATCATTTATCAATTACATACTGTTAGATCCCCTCTCTCTCTCTCTCTCTCTCTACGAGATGAGTTAATTCGTTATCCTTGACGAATTAATTACTCTAGTGAAACATTTTTTATTCCCGCTTCTTCTTATTTTATGTTAAAAGACCTGCTTTAAGGTTGAATTTAATGGTTTTTTTCTTGTCTTTTTTTGTGTGGCTTTAACGAAATCATTGAATTGCGTTACAATAACAGCTAATGCCACAATAAGTGGCAACGCATAATAAATTTAACTTGAGGGCTGTTGTTGTCATCAGAAGCTTAAAGAATATTTAATTTCAGATACGAATCTTAATTGCTTAGCTCAACAAAATCTAACAAACAGACACTCTCACATAGATGATAAATGACTACAAGCAATCTACCTCCCTTTCGTGCCTCTTACCTTAAACTTTGCATAGGCCTTTTGCTAACAAAATAATGATTTTTGGAAATGGCATAGTAATGGCTGTTAAACACCATCTCCCCCCAGTATTTATTTTAAAATTTTTTTCCTTTTTTTTTGTTTTTTTTTTCTAAAAAAAATTTAATTTTATTTAAAGCTTTTGACAATTTGCGATACCAATACCAATGAAAAAGTACCCACAAAAGGACAGACAGAGACAGACACACAAACACACACACAAAGAGACACAATTGTTTAGACAAACAATTTAAAGTTGAAATCATCATCGTTTAGTTACGGTTTTGTTGGTTGGCCAAAGTCACACAAACATTAATTCAACATTCCTTAGACTTCTTCTTCTCCTTCTTCTTCCTCTGGCAAAAGCACTTGAGGAGAAATTTATTTCATTTTGGTGTTGATAAGTGGAAGGAGCAATTCAATAGAAAGAGAGAGAGATAGAGAGTGAGAGTCGTAGAGAGATAAAGGAAAATAATTAAATGAATATTAAACAGTTATTCATTCATTCATTCTAACTGTAGTATATGTATATAGTATATCAATGGCCTTCTATCACAACCACTTTGTCACTTTGGATTTGAATATTTTCGTTTTTGGACGAACATTTCCATACAAGAAATTATACGAGTCTATAAGGAGCAGCAGCCGGTCAATTCGTATGGAAATTTTTGTTTGCAAATGTTGTGGGGGGGGAAAAACAAATTAATTTTAAAGTCTTTGAGGCAAATAAAATAAATGTTGATTTAATTTTAATTGATCTTCGGGTATTACTTAAATGGACGACTACACAGTTAAGCCTTTAGTTCTTAAGGGGCAATTCGAAAAGACTATTTAAAAAAAAAATTTATTTTTTATGGAAACTTTTTTCTTATTTTTTCAACGGCCCATAATGATTAGGGAAATGTATATAATCTCTCTAATAAATTATGTGTGAGTTTTATTCATTAATTAAAATAAAATGTTTGAAATTATCACACAAAAGTCTGGGTATTGATTACGGACTCTATTTTTTTATTATTTTTATGACGCAATGGAACATTCAGTAGTCTGTGGCAGACATTGCACGTGTTACATTACAAAGGAATGTGTTCTAACAAAAAAACTACCCTTGTTTCCGAAAATGATTTACTGTGGAATACTGCTTACTTATGTAGAGAGAGAGAAACATATGAATCTAAAGATCACTAAAGCATAGAATCACACATGCTATTGTTACGTTTTTACCCTTTTAAAAACGTTTAAAATATGCGATCGTAGATTCCAAATAAAATAAAAATAAACTTGTGTTTAGTTTTAATTAAAATTCTTTATGATTCGCACAATTCTGTGTGCCACTGTTCACAATTTGATGTAAACAACAACAATCCACAGATCTTTATAACGGAGATCTTCAAACCACGATTATTCTCGTCAAACGCACCGCGTCTTCACTCAAGACTGACTGAACTTTTACTGACTCGTTGCCTGCTTTGCCTTGCCTTTTATATGGCAACGTAAACAGTCGGATGAATGTTCTCGAAGGCGAATGTTCGTCACTTCGCCTTTTCGAAATCTCTATAAATGTAAACATCATTCATTATTGTTGTTTGTGTATTTTGTCTACATTTATTCTTGCCTCTATCTGCCTTCTATCAGTATGGGCTGGTTCCTATATAGAATCTACTTTCTAGTAGTCAACGAATTTTCACAGAGAATTTTCAATACAACCCTTCTCACAACACTTATTTTGTGTGGATTAGTGATTATGTAATGTTACAGGATCTACAGTTTAACGTCGCTTCCGAACGACAGATTTTTCAGAATATTTTCTTGGCAATTTTATTTTACTGTGAGATTTTTTGCCAGAAGACTGCTGAAAGTCGTCGAAGAAATATTTTTTTTTTCAAATTTCGTTTTGCTGGAGATGTTTGACTTGTGCGATTTAGTTGGAACCGAATGCCTTAATTTTTTAAAATAAAATTTTAGTCAGCGTGGCTCAATGAGTTCCTCATTCACCGTAACGGCTGGTTTTCGTTGTCTTCTTCAAGACTTTTTGCTACAGCAGCAACATTCTGTTCGGCACGAATATTGCTTTGCCATGTCATAATGGCTTAAGGATTAAGCTAGGCCGTAATCCTATATGTATGTATGTCTTAATGGCTTACAATCGAGAAGAGTAAGTTTAGTACGAATAGCTTGCTTCCTTGGTCGATTATATTAAGCGTAAAATGAACTTGGCTTACAGATTATATATTTCAAAGTGAATTTCTGTCTAGTTATTCTTATGTTAAACAGTCCGTGATTAATTGCTACACTTTTCTGAACCGAAAAGACAACACAGTTTGCCATTTCAACTATCAAAGCCATGTTATCTATCTAATGCAGTATATTGAATAGCAATTTCTTATTAAAAACTATATTCAGTTTACCAATAGTAGAATACCTAAGATCGTACACTCGTTGTAGTTTAACAAAACTCAGAGATCCAGAGGTGATAGAATCAACAACTCTGACACTGACACTGACACTGACACTCTAGTCTAGAGTCTACCCTTTCCACATAAAGTGTTAAACTTCATTTTATGATTTAAAGTAATTAAGCATTAATGTGCCATTAATTTCATTTCCAAGGAAGAAAACAATTTCATAATTTTTCCCAACAGAGATTTGCTAACAATTATACATAATTTATTGCCTACAACTAGGCTGTATTAGCATATATATGTACGAGTATGTATGTGTGACTTATTTTCAAAATATTTATTTCATTTACATTTTCTTCAACATCATTGAAAGGAAACATTGTAAATACATTCCTAATGTATGTTTATATGTATGTATATATGTACATACATACATATGTATGTATGTATGTATGCATGTGTATTTATACCAGCAACATTATTTTATGTTTTATTCACAGGCATTGTAAATGTAAATGAAATATTTCTGTTGTTCTTGTTGTTGTTGTTTTAGAAGTAACAAACCAAGTTTAGTGGTATTTTCTAAACTCCATAAATAAGCCACATTAAGGCACCAAGTTGTTAGCGAAATGAGAACTTTAATCACAAACACAGGAAATGTTTTCACAAAAAAAAAACCCGTGAAAAATCCATGACTTTCTTGCCAACAATTTTCATTTCCTGTGAGCCTTTTATGATAATGTAACACACGGTCTGTGTGAGTGTGTGAGTGTTTTTAAGTGGAGGCAAAGAAGTTCAACGCATATTTCGTGTAGACCCCTCAATTAACAGTTAATGTGTACGTGTGAGTGTGTGTAGAAGTTTTTTGTTTTCTGTTAAGATAACTTTATTACACATTCTCTCTATGTGTGTATGTATGTGTGTGTGTTAAATTCTTTCTCTTAACTTACATGAGCCCATTAATGAGTGGCAAAGTTAGTTGTGGTGTGGGAGAGGTACACCGTTGTCGCTGTTGCGACATATTGTCTGTGTAAAGAGCCTGTTAAAGATGTTACTGTTGCTTTTGTGTCCCTCGTTACTATTACTTGTTTGCCACTAGAACAACAACACCAACAACCACCACAACTACTAGATAAAGTGATGGCTGCACAATTACGGATTCAACAGCAACTGTTTGTCTCTTACATTCATTCATTCATTCCATATCTTCTCCGCAGCTATAAACTACTGATACAATTGCTACGACGGCTGCTGCTGCCGCTGCTGATATAACGAAATTGTCTGTTCTTTTGTGGCAACTACTTTAACAACTGCCAGCTCTCTTGTGTTATGATGATGATGACACTTACGTTACAATTTTTTGATATAAAACGAGGCAACTATTATTAGCACTTTTACATGTTAAATGTAGGTTAACAACGGTTTCTTTCTCATCATCATCACCTCAAGAACTACAAGGGTTGTGCGCTAATAAATTGTAGGAAAATTATGATTTTTTTTCAAAATCTTATATACAACTTTCCGGACAACCCTCGCATTTTATACAATGTTTGTTTACATCAACACTTTGAAAACATTAAATTGTGTAACAGCTTGTCATTACAATAAAAACCAACGAACCCATTCAACGAAATTATAACTTGGGGCAGGTAACAACTACGGTTACTGGTACAGGCATAAGCAAAGGCAACAGAAGGTGTTAAGAATAAATGCTGGTAACAAGTAAATAGCAGAAGCAGCAACAACAACAACAGCAGCAATATTAAAATGATATTTAATCATTTAATAAGAAAAAAAGGGTCATTGAACTTGAATGAATTAAATTAATATTAAAACCCACCAAGAGGCGTCGTTCAAGCACCCGGCTAGTGTACAATATAGAGTGTACAGATATTAATTAAGGAAAGAAGATAAAAAGACAAGTAGTCGTCGTACTTTAGTAGGTAGTGTGTTGGCTTATTAGACGTGAGGCCACGACATCTCCAACAAAACGAAATTTAAAAAAATATTTCTGCGACAACTTCCTCTCAGCAGATTTGTGGTATAAACTCTGAGCATAAAATAAAATTGCTATGAAAAGTTTCTCAAAAACGGTCGTTCGAAGTCGACATGTATAAAATGAACACACACAACATAAGTGGTGTGAGAAACTACGTCATAATCCTGACTGAAAAAGGCAGCACAAGAGATTAAGCAACGAACTACTTGTTGCATAAAGAGTGTTGTTAACGATGGATGCAGCAAATCCTTAACGACCATAAATGTCTCTATCTATAGCTTACAACTGCTATAGAAATCTTCCAAATTTCGCAGTTTTCCAGTGCGTTAGGTTAAAGTGGCAGCCGCCTAAATGGGTTAGCTTATTTGGCTCCTATAAAGCCATGTAATTATAGCTGCTGGCTGGCATCTCTCAACCATGCCGAGAGTCTTATAAAGTTGTAGGGTTTTTCTGAAATCACCCTTGGCTAGACACGTTTTGTCATTAAATTCTGAGTGTCCCAGAATTATTCTCCTTCAGTTCACAACAGAGATCAGCAACGAGTATTCAAAACGATGAGTAGATTCGAGTCATACTTATAATTTCAGCTACTTATACGCATTCATACTTATTTTAATATCATACTCATACTACTCATATTCAAAGTTAAAATTACTCATCGTACTCATACTTAACAATACGTACGATGTTGTTGATTTCGACTCTCCATGATTCAACATATACACGAAGCACAAAATAAGTATGATTCGAGTACGAACACCACAATACTCGCTAGAAGGTTGTGTGTGTGCTTTGCTTGCTGTCTTTGTCTTTTCTTTTCTCTTCTTTTGTAAATGCAACAATAACTACTACTGTAAATTTTGATGAATGATTCGAGTGACTGGAATCATTCGTAAGTATTATAAGTATTTTTCTAAATTTATGAATCTGAATGATTAGGCGTATGAATCAAACAATGAATCGAATGTTGTGAGTTTGATGTCAACGTTGTACTCATACTCATTGCAACCTATACTTATAAATCAATGTTGTAGCGAGTACGAATGAATCAGAGTAGTTGAATTTTAATACTCTTGACTCACTCATACTCAAAATTTCATAAGTACCTATGAGTAGCGAAAATACGATTCATTGCTGATCTCTGGTTCACAAGCGCCAGACAATGACAGAGAAGATGTTCTATGATCTCTTTTTTTCTTCATCTTTTTAGCTTCTGCAGAAGTCTTTATGAAGTATTCCTAGTCTCCGGATGTGAACATTCAGAGGCCAGTGTCCAGCTATAACTGCCATTAAGTTCCTTAAACGGAATCTGGATAGATTTAATGCGAATAATGTTCTGCATATATTCGTATTGGGCCTGATGAACCTGGTGTCTCTACAAGCGTGTTCAATAACCCGTCTTAGCTTTGCCAATGAATAGAGATTTGGGAAACTTTTTTGCCTCTCTTCAGAGGAGTAGCAATCTTTATATAGGAATTCAATTGAATTTTTCTGCTTTAACAAGTGTTTTGGCTTTGTTGTTACCTTTGATGTTCTCATGTCCAGTTATCCAAATGACTGTAGTCGTCGAATGACTTGCTATCTACTCCAGAGGCAACCAGCATTTTTGAACAATCTTAAATGTCGTGTAAGCATTCTCTAGAGGTCTAATGCTCTTGCACCGTCATCGGTTTTTGGGTGACAGAAGGTTTAAAGATCTGGGGTGGTTCAAACACTTGCTTAGGGTGGTTCAAACACACCACTAACAGATCGTGACAAGAGGGCTTACCTTACAGTGGATAACGTAATAGGCCATATCGCAACCGGGTAAACTTAACTATTTATACCCAGCTATCCGCTAACCTAACCTAACTTAACCTAATGGCTGCTTTAGGTTAGGTTAGGTTAGAGGACGTGTACTTGTCAACTGTGATAAGTACAGTACCCGTAGGTCGAATTGACCCATTGTACAACGTCCTAGCTTCTCACACCACTCATGTTGTGTGCGTTAATTTTATATGTGAGTGGCGGGACCTACAGTTTAACGTCGACTCCGAACGACAGATTTTTGAGAAACTTTTCATGGCAATTTTATTTTACTCTCAGAGTTTTTGCCAGAAATCTGCTGAGAGGAAGTCGCCGAAGAATATTTTTTTATATTTCGTTTTGATGCCTGACCTGGGATACGAACTAGACTACGGCGACTTCCAAAATGACTGCTTTACTGCAAGTAAATATACGTATACCATCATACAATACTGAATTCGCACGGCCGCAATTATTTCAAGCAAGAGACGATCTAATATTTACTTCTTCTGAAAAGTTTCCACATACAACTTCGTTGTATTTTTGATTGAGAACTTCAGGTTTCATCATGTGAAAGGACTCGGACTTCTTTTTATTGCCAGCACCCAGCCAACAACGCCCGATAACGGAATTCATGTCATAAACAAAAGATGACAAACTCTACGAGACACGAATGGAAGCGTTCATTTAAGAGGTGAAAAAAGGAAAGAAAACTTTATCTATTTTTGAAACTTAAAGACACGGAGAAATTATTGTTGCCACAAGCGAAACTAAATGACAAGAATAGCGCACCACGAATAATAATTTCAAATGAATGCTGCTGCTGATGATGCTGCTGCTGTTGCTACTGTTCCTCTTTCATTCTTTCTTATCAAAACATAATGAGTTTGAAACAAGACAGCCAAAAATGAAAACAAATTGACATACGAGGAAAGAGAGAGAGAGAGAGAGAGAGGGAGAGTAAGAGTAAGAGAGCGAGCAGTATTACATACAATGTTGTTTTAAACTTTTAAAATAAATTTCATTTTTATTTAAATTTCTTTTGAAACTTTAAATATTCAACGCATTAAACATCATTTTTCACTCTACCCCCATCTCATTCCTTTCTTTCTCAAGGAAACAATTTCTCAGAGAAAAAAACTCTCTCTCAAGTAAGTTAATGTGATAAGTTGGGTATTATATGGGGGAGGGGTGGTTTTAGCAATATTTTCATGGCCTGGATAACACATGCGGGATTTATTTGTCTTGACAGTTGATTAGGTTGCCAAAAACATTACGAAAATAATTTGATTCATGGCAACATTATTAATTTGCCGAATAGCAGCATTTAAAAAGCTTAGACTGGTTTAAGCGAATTTAAATTTCATTTAAATGGAAATTATTTTGAAAAATGAAGACGAAATTATAAGTAATTTAATGGTTTTTAAGGCACACTTTATGCGATTAATATATGAAATTTACACTGGAGACGAATTTTTTCAATAAATTTCTTTGCAACATAAGCACATGTATGGGAACATATTCAAATGGAGCAAACATTTGCTAATAAAGGCTTAAAATATTAAGTCTTGTTCAAGCTACATCTATTAAATTAGTTTTTATTTATTCAATCAGTCGTCAAATCACCATGAAAGGATATAGTATTTAACAACATATGCAAATACAGTAAAACTTCGATATAACGTACCTTGTTATAACGAAAAACTCAAAATAACGAATTATTTTCTGAGTCCATTGAAAAACCCCTTTATTGCAAAGTTTTTCATACAAAAATTCACTATAGCTATAACGTAGAAATACTAAGCCATAAAATCTGTATATAGCGAAAAATTCGTACCAAAGCCTTTATACAACGAATTAATAATAAAGCTAAATCAGTCACGGCTATGCAAAGCTTCTACATAGCGAAGTATTCTTTCAAAAGTCTCTATATAACGAAGTGAGAATAAAAAAAATTTAATTTCGAGTAATGTTAGTCCCGTTTCAAAAACAACAAAGTCCAAATGCGCTTGCAAGTGTCATTGCAAAAGCCTCTATATAGCGAAATACTGATTCAAAAGCCTTTATATAACGAAAAAACTATAGTTATAACGAATTTTGTTCGTATACCTTCTAATTTCGTTATACCAAGGTTTTACTGATACATATTTATAACGAAAAAATAGCTATAACGAAGTATTTTGTGATCCCCTTCAGTTTCGTTATATCGAAGTTTGTCTGAAATAAAATTGTTTCATCAAAATGGGTGTTCTGTTCGAACTCAAATTGTAATTGAAAAATCTTCTTTAGCTATGAGGCCCATTTCTGAAATGAATGGGTATGTGACCAAACAAAATTGTCTAATTACGAACAACACCAATCCACATGACGTCCAAAAACGTCAAATTTATAGCGAAACAGACACTGTTTAGTATGGACTTTGGATTTTTTATCGAACGTCCCCGGCCTCATACTAACCCACCCTCACCCGACCGCGGAGGGCTCGTCCCCATTACGTAGGGACACGTACACACTGCAGTCCGGACTGTAGCGGGTAAGGGAAAAGTAATGGCAATGAGAACATAAATCAGCTACAGAACTTAATCACAAGCTGAGTAAAGCTACAACAAACTAGAACTACCTAAGACAATAACGAGAATACATTTTTATATAATAATTTACAAATTGGTGGTCCATATGTTCTTGAGAATGAAGGTTGTTTAAGCCATTACTGTCAACGGCGAGCACTATACGCTGATGATTGCCGACCTCTTTTGGTCACATGGTTACATGATCAATACACCAACGATATGTGGTTTCAAAATAATGACATTACAAGCCGGACAGTTCGTGCCACATTCTATATTCTGTACATTGGATATTTGAAGGCGTAGACATTACGTGGAGGTTATGTGAACTACTCATCGAGATCATGCGATTTGATCCGATTATACTTTTTCCTGTAGGGGATTCTTAATTCGCCGTAGTCTAGTAGGTAGTGTGTTGGCTTATTAGAGGTAAGTCCCGAGTTCAAATCCCAGGTCAGACATCAAAACGAAAAATATGAAATATTTCTTCGTCGATTTCCTCTCAGCAGATTTCTGGCATAAACTCTGATAGTAAATAAAATTGCCATGAAAAGCTTCTCAAAAATCTGTCGTTCGCAGTCGACTTTAAACTGTAGGTCCCGCCACTCATGCATAAAATTAACGCACACAACATAAGTGGTGTGAGAAGCTAGGTCGTAATCCTGACTGAAAGGTTGTAATGACCAATTATGTTATGTATGATTCTTAAGTCGCATGCGTATGCGAATAAACCACAGCGGTACTCAAAGCCAACACAACCCATGATATCATTCAAATTCAGCTTGATTTATGCACCAGACAACGACATTTTCTTTCACACATTACGGCATCGGCAGGTTCTTTAAACGAATAAAAAATTTTGGTGATTTCTTATATACGCTCTGTTTTATATAAATATAAAGATTGGAAACATTTACGCATCATCAGAATAGTGAAAGCAACTCAGAAATTAACGCAAAACAACAACCTGTATTGCAACGGTATCGGAAACTTGGCCAGTATATGTATTCTTAATACCCCAAGTGGTCACAATATCTCATGGACCTCAACATAAAACAAGCCGTTCACACTGGTTGTGAAGCAACCGTGTGCCTTGTACTAGTTTAGCGGTTTACAAATAACATATCATCGATGCTAAGGCTTATCTTCCCTTACTGGGGTCGCATGCAGTCCAGACAAGATCGCAATATGGATCACATATTCCTATTTTTTAAATTACAGAAATTACAAGGACCTCATAATTGCATAATTTTATAACTCATAAGGGCTTTCTCTGTGTGAATGTCTGATTGTTGTTTCCACTGCATTTGCCAGTTGGATATCGTAAAAATTTGTAATACTAAAAGAGATTAATAATCGTCGCTTCTTCTTTAATTTATTTATAAGTTAACGATACTGTATTAATTTCCTTTCGTTATCCTTGCTTCTTTCCATTAATGACTGTAAAATTACACTTCAATTGACTGGTAGACACCAATAATTGGCGGTAATTAAAAGTGAATTCTTAAAGCAATAAACGTCCAGCGCGCTGTCAGACATTAATGAGTTGCATTCTTCGAAGTGACAGGCAATGAAAAGTAAAGAAGAAATATAAAGAATGGACTGAAATAGTAAAAAAAAAAATTTTATTGTAAACGACATGCTGCCTTGTAGTCTAAAATGTGAATTTTTTTTTGCTAAGCATAATTGGCAACTGAAAATCTTTAAACCTTTAAAAACAGACGTTAATTACATTTATCAATGGCTTTACGTTAAGAATTTATGCATGTTAATCTCAAGAAATTGACGTCAGTTTTTTATAAAACTTGCACTCATAAACTAGCATAATGTTACGTTTTTACCTTTTAAAAACATTTAAAATATTAGCTCGTAGATGGCAAATAAAATGGAAATAAATTTGTGTTTAGTTTTAATTAAAATACTTTATTATACGCACAATTCTGTGTGCCACTGTACACAACTTAATGTAAACACAACAACAATTGCCTTTTTTTTGATATTCCTGTGTTTATACCCTTTGCATGAACAATAACAATCCTTAAATATTTGTTCGACTGATTTTTGTAACGGCGATCTTCAAACCGCGATTATTCTCTTCAAACGCACCGCGTTTTCATACAAGACTGACTGAACTTTTACTAACTCACTCGCCTGCTTTGCTTTGCCTTTTATATGGCAACGTAAATAGTCTGATGAATGTTCTTGAAGGCAATGTATGATGTAAATGTGAACATCGTTGTTTCATTATTGTTGTTTGTTTACATTTTTTGTTTACATTTATTCTTGCAGTATTTGTTGTTGCATTTTTGTTTACTTGTTTATTCCTTTTTTATACTGGTGTTTGTTGGTATATATTTGTTTACTTGTTAATCATGTAAACAAGTTCATTGTTTTTGAGTTTATAGCTTTTGTTTATAGTTTCAGTGTTTAGCGATGTAAAAGCAAAACACCATTTCCATTTTCGTAGCAATATCATCTAAGAGGGACTGTACTTATTTGTTTAATTTTTATTGTTTGAATACTTTATACACGTGGTAATAATCTCTTTTATTTCTTTCTTCTCTCATTACAGTTACAACAGCAGGACCTCATGAAAAACGTTTATTACACGCTCTCCTAGATAATTACAACAGTTTAGAGCGACCCGTTGTTAATGAATCCGATCCACTGCAATTAAGTTTCGGTTTAACTTTAATGCAGATCATTGATGTGGTAAGTGTGGCATCATCTCTCAATTGCAATTTGTTTTTTTTATTTTTTTAATTAAAATTTTTTTAATTTTTTTTCTTATCAACACATTTATTGTCTTTTGTGTTTATCTCTGTCTAATGACTGTGTGATTAAAACAAACCGGCAATGTTTGCCTTTCAATTGTGGCAACACAGCAGTCCTCTTTATACGTCCTTTATTTTCTTTTCTTTTTCTGTGTGGCAATTTTCTTTTGTCATATGTTTGCTGAAATAATTTTCCACATGCCTAAAAAGGTTGCTATAATGGACACAACACTTTTTTCTTTTGCCAACACACTTGAATAAAACAAACGAAGAAAAGAAATTCTAGTCGCAGCCAACAAAAAGAAAGAATGAAAAAAAAATAAATTAAAGTGTATACATATGTACATACAAGTGTGTACGTATGTATAATTGAGAGTATGTGTGTAGATTTCCTATTTTCATTACCAGCATTTTTTCAAGCCATAGCCTCCCTGTCTCTTGTTTCTCTTTTCATTCACTCTTTTAGTCTCTTAAGAGTGTCTTATAAAGAAAAATTACACATGAAGTAATTAACTAATTGTCAATTTAAAATAGATACCCTCTCTCGCTCCCGCTTTCTCTCTCTCCTTCTCTTTTTCTCTATCGCTCTATATCTCTCTCTTTCTCTTACATTCATAGTATACTCTCTACTTACATACATATGTATTAGTTTGTGTGAGAGCGTAATTAAAAAAACAGCCACATAGAAAATATAATTCATGTGTTTGTCTTTGTAAAGGGTTAACAATTTTTGGGTTTCAAAACCAAAAACTTTTATTTCCGTGAAATACAAACATCTTGCCATTCATTTTGCATTCTCAAGGTATTTGATCGAAGTCGCATTATCTAGTATGTTGGCCTATTAGACGTGAAGCCACGGCTCAAACCCCAGGCCAGATATTTCCAACAAAGCGCAGATTTCTGGCAAAAACTCTGGTTAGGTTAGGTTAGGTCGGAGTGGTAGCTCTGATGTCACAAAGCTCACTTGAGCACGCATAGCGGCCCGTTGTGATGCCACAGGTGAACGCAGTCCCTGTACTGACCAAGTTCCACCACAATCAGGGAAAAGGAAGAAGTTGGTCAGCGCAAGGGCTGCACAACGGAAGCACGACTACCCCGCACTGGAAAACCAGCCAGAAAGTTTGATGAACGAAGCTATATCCTTGATATCAATGGATGATAGCTCCGTTAAGCTAACAAGGAATGGGGAGCCAAATAACCTATATCTACACCTAGCAAGAGACGGGCACTGACAAAGAAAGTGAATAACAGTCTCCTCTTCCTCAGAGGACCTGCATCCACGGCAGAAGTCGTTAAAAGGGAGCCTCATTCTTTCCGCGTGTCTACCCATAACGCCATGACCCGTAAGCACGGCCACTGTAGTCGAGATGACGTCACGACCAAGACCAATTAATTGGTTGGTATGCCTTTTATCCATCAAGGGCCAGGTGAGCCTAGCGGTGGAGCAGGACTCCTCATTGACCCAGGATAGGTTGGCGTCCCGAAAGAATTTCCGCGCAATGGTCAACTTGACCGAGGCAAGTGGTATACCCACTTCAACAGATAAGGATTCCGGAAGGAGCGCACCAGTTCTGGCGAGCTCGTCTGCCCTACAGTTTCCCGGAATTTCACTGTGCCCGGGAACCCACACCAGAGAGACACTGGTAAAGCGCCCCGAAAAAAGGCAAAAACACTGAGCATAACTAAAATTTCCATGAAAATGTTTCTCAAACATACTACGTCGTTCGGATGAAATTTGGTCTGCAAAATAGCTTAACATTGGACATGGTTCTACGTCGCAAAAAAAAAACAGAATAATGCAACTCTAACGGCGTGCAATCGCTTGGCCTTGATGTCCCTGACTCTTTCTATAAACATCGCAAGCAACAAAGCCTGTAGCTCATCGTCAAGTTCATAATCTTCTATTTCACACCAAAGAAAGGTCTGTTACCTTTAATTACTTACTGAATTGTTTCTTACAAACATTTAGTCAGGACTACAACCTAGCTTTTCACAACACCCATGTAGTGCGTATTAATTTTATATCGGGTCCGCCATCTAACGTTTTTTTTTTCAACTAGTGCTTATTTCGTGAATGGTAACACTTAGCTCATGTCTGATTTGACAGATAATTAGTTTTATCCTTCCGCTGAACGAATATGGTTGTGTATACGCGTTTTCGCTTCGTTAAGTGGCCCTGCGATTGACTTACAGAAGATGCCGATTTTGGCAAAAAAAATCATCTTTTCAGATGAAGCTCATTTTGATCTTGGCGGGTATGTAAACAAGCAAAATTGTCGCATTTTGGGCACAGAAAACCCGCACGCATACATTGAAAAGCCGACGCACCCAAAACGAGTCACTGTTTGGTGCGGATTTAGGTCCAGAGGCATAATTGGTCCATTTTTCTTCGAAAATGAGCAAGGAGTGGCCGTTACAGTCAATGGCGATCGTTATCGGGCCATGTTGAACGAATTTTTGTTCACAAAAATTGAATAGGAGGATACTGGCAACATTTGGTTTCAACAGGACGGCGCTACGTGCCACACAGCCGAAGCTACACTCGATGTTTTGCGCCCTGTTTTTGAAGATCGCATTATCAGCCGCAGAGCTGATGTTGTTTGGCCACCTCGGAGCTGCGATTTGACACCGTTGGGCTATTATTTGTGGGGTGCCGTCAAAGATAAGTGTTACACCGACAAGCAAGAGACAATTGACGCTTTAAAGGACAGTATTCGTGAAGCCATTGGTGAAATACAGCTGCACACAATCGATAATGTGCTTAAAAATTGGACCGATCATGTAGGCTACTGCATGGCCAGCCGAGGCAGCCATTTGAATGAAATTATTTTCCATTATTAACCGGAAGGACTGTCTTTTCAAATAAAAAAAGAAATTTGAGAAAATATTCAGTAGTTTTTTTTAAAGCATTTTCCAAAAAAATAAGTTATTTGGCGGACCCTTTACATGAGTGGCAGTACCTACAGTTCAAAATCACCCCGAACGACAGAAACAATTTGATTTATTTTCAGAGTTTTTGCCTGAGAGGAAGCCGCCGAAGTATTGTTTTCATACTTCGTTCAGTTCGCGATATCTGAGCTGCGTTTTGAATCTGGGGTTATTGTCACTGATGAAATTAATTCGAAAAATTAATTCGCAATGTGGAAATCTACGGCATTGTAAATGGTCAGCCGGTTTCAATTGTGACGTTAATTCGCCTTTCTCTGAGTAGAGGTGCAGAATCAAATGCTGAATAAGCCATAATGAGCCGAAAAACAGACTCAATTGCTGACAACACCTTAGCATCGCACTTACAGGACACAGTGATGTTAGCTTGTAGACGAGGACGTGGGATATTTCCGAACGAGAATATTGAGTTTTATGTAGAGATAAGGAACAGTAGAACAGCGCCTTTGCAACTCTCCAAGGAGGAAAAGGATGAAAACATTAGGCAGGGTATTCTTCGAGGGTTTTAACTCGCTGTTGAGAGCCACCGTTTAGGCCCTTTTGAGATTGAGATGCCAGTGGCAAGTACGCTTGTTCACCTTGGCATCACAAATTTGTATTAACAGCCCAATTTTCTCTTAACAAAGCAATATCCTTGGCACTGTGTACATTACGATGATGTGGATGCCTGACCACCTCTGCAAAACTTCCAGTATCTTTTAATTTCTCTTTACCGTGGCCAATTCCTTGCTCGGTAGGTCGATTATGACAATCATAATCACCACATAATGCTCGAAATCAACACTTTTGTGAGGAAATGTTTTTTTTTTTTTTTTTTTTTTTTATATGAAACTAGCACTCAGGGGCCCCTACTCATGCAGTGCATTGTGCAGGTTTTTTAGGAAAGGGGGAAGATGCGAACGGCAAGGAAACGAGTTGCTGCTAGGTGACTAAAAATGGCCAGTGCTATACCTTCACCATTAGACAGTCTACAGGCAATCGTCCCCAAGAAGCCCGCAGTTTCTCACACTACTTATGTTGTGTGTGTTAATTTTATACATTCATTTATTTTCAGTTATTCTTCAGTTCTTAAACAAAAATGGCACTTCAGAAGGCTGGTATTCCACTGTTGGCAGCCTTACCAGGCCAGTGGTTTTAAAACCACTGTATGGATAACCCCATACTTATGTCTAGGCTTGGTAGTGGTGGTATGTTCCATCAAAGACTATAATAATGGAAGAAAATTGTGGGAAAAAAACGACAACTACAACTAGTATGCAAACCTCTCTAAACAATTAAAAAAATTAAAAGAAAAAAATTTCGTATATGTACGTCTGTTGCTTTCATTGTTATTGTAAGAGTGCTTAAGAGCTAATATGTAGAATCCTTTAAGAGTTAAAGAAGGACATTTTATTAAACAAACAAAAGAGATAAACTTAAGGAACATATTACACACCCATTATAAAGGGAACGATGCGATGGTTGTATAAAAATAGTAAAATTTGTTGATCCCGTCTTTCATAGGTTGTAGATAGGTTGTAATCCTGGCTAAAGGAATATAATTCCTAATAAAGAATACATGAGTTCAAACTATTCGATACTTTTGCTGTAAGAAAGGAGCATCAGAAAAAATTACCTGTTATCACCTCTACTATTTAACATGATCTTAACCAGCATTAAGGCTAAAGTGAATCTGTTTTGGTAGAGGCTTAGTTGAGATCTTCATGGTTACTTATGTAAAACACATGGGTTATTTGTGAATAAATTAGACACACAGGAAATGCTACACATGATGCTTGAATGGACGGCTGTTAAGGTGGAAAGGAAAATAATAGAGTTTTTATAAGGAGTATGAAATCAGAATCAGAATCACCTCTTATGGTGTTCAATTGGCGGCTGGTGGTTGTAGAGGCTTTCATATTTTTAGTTTTGTGCCAGTTAAACATTGAAAACAATATTGAAAAAACCAAAAACATGTATAAAATCCAGGACATGAACGAACTTCAAATATTTAAAACAATGTTGAGTCCGTATTGCTATATTAAAGGAGACACCGAAACCAGAACCAATACAGTTTCATACCGATTTTTATTTGCATTCTCAAGATATAGGGTCGAAGACGTCGTAGTCTAGTAGGTAGTATGTTGGCTTATTAGAGTTGAACCCACGGCTCAAACCCCAGGCCAGGTGGTAGTTTATCGATGGCTTGCTGCTAGTGCTTAATAAGTCAGGCGTGAAATTAGTGGCAGAGTTCCTTACTCGACATTGTGATGTTAGATCGATCGCTGATTTGCAACTCTCCACGGAGGAGAAGAATGAACAGACTAGGCAGGGTACCCTTCAAGGGTTTTAACACTATGTTGAGCGCCGACATTCAGGTTCTTTTGATATCGATATGGCTGAGAGGAGTACACCTATTCAGCTGATTGTTTGTTCCCCTATTCGCAGCTCTTTATTCTCTACATCTCCATCCATATCTTTCCTTTTTTTTTTGTTCTTCGTTCTTCTACTATCTCTTGCTACATAAAATTTGATGAGTAGTATTTGATAGTAATACAGCGATTTCATATTAGATAAGACATGCATAAGGATCCATGAAAATCCAAATAATCTCTTAAGTTGCAAATGAGCTCAAGCCTATGTTGTTGTCTTCACAAAGGGTGGAACACATGGTGATTTAAACAATTTTCTACTCCAACGAAAATTTGATTTCAAATAAGTTACGCCCATTCAACCTTAAATTTTCAACTTATCAAGGGGCTGTTATCAATAAATTGCTGAAAATTAAAAGAAACAGAGAAAAAAATCTCTCTTAAGAAAGGAATAAAAATGTGTTTCATGATATCCAAGCAAAAACTCTTTAACCGATCTAAAGGCCTTTAACAAAAAAAAAAAAAAATACAAAAATACAAACACACTCTGGGGTTTAAAAGCTGGCACTGTTGGCTACCACCACATAAAGAATACGACGACCTGTGGCAATGCCAGGATAAATAAAACATGCTTTAAAAAGTTTATTCTTCTTCTTCATCGTTCTTTATTCTTCCTCTTCTTTTTGTGTCTATTAAAAGCAATTTCATGTGAAGATTTAGATGCTGGTATATACAGGTGACTGAATACAATTGAAGAGACAGACAGCTATACACACAGATGCAGGAGAAATTGTAAAGCTAGCGGAAATAATAAACCAACAACACAATATTGTTTAATAAAAAGCAACAATAACAACAACAAATTCATCTTGATCATGATGATGATGCTGCTGTTGATAACATAAAAACGTTAGAAGATGGCAAAGAAAAATAAAATGGCAAGAAAAAGTCAAAAGGAAAAAGGTTAAGGAGACAATACTTACTCACTCACTTACTTTGCAGCTTTAATGCCAGCCATAACCACCTGAAATCCCAACACACATATACTCACTCACCCTCTGATATTATGGCTCATATGAGATTAGAGTGTTAACACTAACATACAAGCATACTCACACACTCATACCAGGTTTGAGAATCCAAAGCGGAAAAGCAAAAGGATATGAGTACAGGGAATTTGCCAGGATCCCCGTGGTGACGGAGATGTTGCTGCTGACAACAATTCTTAAGTAAAAAAGGAACTTTTTTTTACTTTTTTTTTCATATGTTTTTAAATCCAACAGGAACACGATAAAAAATAAAATGAAATGAAATAAAATTTGTTTAACGAATTGGAAAAGATAAAATTAAAAACAAAAAACACAAAAAAAAACATCAACGCTGCAAAGGAAATAGAAAAGCCACAAATAAAATGAAATAAAAAGCACAGAAAAAAAAATTGAGAAGACGTTGTAAAAAATAATTTCAAAAATTAAATTAAATGGGAGTGTGAATATGCTATCACTCATGTATGATTTAGGTTTGTAACTTAAAACAGAAGGGAAAGTACAATATAAATTTAATCAAAATATTGGCTACCATCAGCTACAATACTAATCTCTCGCATCTTTCCATCACAACATATTGTTACGTTTTTACCTTTTAAAAATGTTTAAAATATGAGCTCGTAGATTGCAAATAAAATAAAAATTAATTTTTTGTTTAGTTTTAATTAAAATTCCTTATTATTCGCATAATTCTGTGTGCCACTGTTCACAACTTGATGTAACAACAACAATTGCTTTGTTTGTTATTCCTCTGTTTATACCCTTTGCATAAACAATAACAATTACTAGACAATTGTTCGACAGATCTTTGTAACGGCGATCTTCAAACCACGATTATTCTCTTCAAACGCAAAGCGTCTTCACACAAAACTGACTGAACTTTTATTAACTCAGTTGCCTGCTTTGCCTTGCATATTAAATGGCAACGTAAGCTGTGTGATGAATGTTCTTGAAGGCGAACGTTCATGACTTCGCCTTCTCGAAATCTCTATAACTGTAAACATCGTTGTTTCATTATTGTTGATTATGTATTTCGTTTACATTTATTCTTGTAGTGTTTGTTGGTATATTTTTGTAAACTTGTTTATCATTTCTTTATGCTGGTGTTTGATGGTATATTACGCAGTGCGATAATTTGTAAACAAGTTCATTGTTTTTGTAGCTTTTGTTTATAATTTTAATGTTAAACGATGTAAAAGCAAAACACCAGAATCTAGATTTTTCCATTTTCGTGACAATATGTATGATATTAGGTTTTTAACTTAGAACAGTTGGGAGTGTACAACAGCATAAATTAATCAAAATATTGGCTGCAATTAGCTACAATTCTAATCTCTTACATCTTTCCGTCAATATGTGGACTTGCCTCCAAAAGAAGTGCTTATTTGTGGAAGTCTAGAACGAATTAAAACAATTTCAGACACTGTGTTCTAAAGGAAAGTGCTAGCATGAGCTCCCTGCTCGGTTTGAAACCAATTGTTGTCGCATACGGTAAGGTTTACAAGACGGAAGAACCAAGATATAGGGAGATATAGGGAATCAGAACAGCTAAACAGGGGTTCAAAACAATCAGCTGATTAAGATTATTCGCCACAACCATCTCAATCTTAAAAGAGCCAGAACGTCGGCTCTCAACAGAGAAATAAAACTCTTGAAGAGGACTCTAACTAGTGTTTTCATTCTTCTCCTCCTTGGAGAGTTGCAAAGGAACTTTTCTACTGTTCCTTATCTCTACATAAAATTCATAACATAAATAATCTCGTTGGGAAATATCCTACCTCGTTGTCAGCAATCTAATATCATAATGTCCCGTGAGGAACTCTGTCCCGTAATCTCTTGCTTAACTTATTAAGCTCCAGCAGCAAGCCAATGCTACCAAAGTCTTACAACCAATATTTTCTAAATAGTTTTCAATTGTTTTTCAAATAATGTTCGAGCTTAGTCACCGCCTCTAACGCAACAATTACTTACTGGTCCCCTGTGACTGTCTCGCTAGAAGTCAGCAGTCCATAATGAATTAAATAGTTACATATATAATTGGTCATTACAACCCTTTAGTCAGGATTACAATCTAGCATCTCCCACCACTTATGTTGTATGTGTTAACTTTCATACATGAGTGAGGTCACCTACAGTTTAAAGACGACTCCGAACGACAGATTTTTTGAGAAACTTTTCATGGCATGTGATGAGCGGCAGTCCCCGATGAAATATTTTTTTAAAATTTATGTTGGAGATGCCTGACCTGGCGTTTGAAACTTGGCCAAACATCTAATAAACGAACTTATTATCTACTAGCCTATGGTGACTTCAAATAGTTAATATGGGGACATGGAAATTCGACTGGAGAAGCTAGGTAGTAATACTGACTAAAGTAAGGATATTCGGCTTTGATATTTATTCGGCAAGTTAATCATGCTTCACATACGTTTTCTTTTCGTTTAGTTTGTTTATCTCCTTATTTTACGTTGCAACTACCAGTGATCGGCTTTCAGCTCTCTATACTATTAACATTTCAAACTTCTGTGGCCAAAAAAAAAAATCTTTTCCGGCATCCGCTTTCATGCCTGAATTGGTTAACATAACCGTCAACTACCTTGATCAACTTTTGCAATAGTTTTCTGTCTATTTAATATGAATTCGTAGTTACACGGACATCTTGCGTAATTATACATGCTGGAGAAAGCACAAGCTTATCCACTTACATCAGTTAGCCTGTCCATTAGACAGAGGCCACTAACAAATCATAGGTTAAGAAAGAATTTTGTTTACCACACTGAGTTGTTCAATATTGGATGGGAAACTTATCAACTAAACGTTTAAATTGAACTGTAAGGACATCATATTGTTACGAAAATGAAGAATCTAGATACTGGTGTTTTACTTTTACATCGCTTAAAATTAAAATTATAAACAAAAATTCAACAACAAACACTACAAGAATAAATGTAAACAAAATACACAACCAACAATAATGAAAGAACGATGTTTAAAATTATAGAGATTTCGAGAATGCGAAGCCACGAATATTCGCCTTCAAGAACATTAATCACACTGTTTACCCTGCCATGTAAAAGGCAAGGCAAAGCAGGCGAACGAGTAAGTGAAGTTCAGTCAGTCTTGTGTGAAGACGCGATGCGTTTGAAGAGAGTAATCGTAGTTTGAAGGTCTCCGTTTCAAAGATCTGTTGAACAATTGTCTAGTAATTGTTATTGTTTATGCAAAGGGTATAAACAGAGGAATAACAAACAAAACAATTGTGGTTGTATACATAAAGTTGTGGACAGTGGCAGACAGAATTGTGCGAATAATAAAGAATTTTAATTAAAATCAAACTCAAATTTATTTTTATTTTATTTGCAATCTACGAGCTCATTTTTTAAACGTTTTTAAAAGGTAAAAACGTTACAATAGGAATAGTAGGTAGTGTGTTAACGTATTAGCTAAGACTCTATGGTACAAACCCCAGCTGAGACATCTCGAACCAAACGAAATATATAATATATTTCTTCGGCAACTTCCTCGGCAATCTTCTGCAAAAAACTCTAAAAAGAAATAAAATTGCAATGAAAAGCGTCTAAAAAATTTGTTGTTTGAAGTCGTCAATAAACTCTAGGTCCCACCACTCTTGGATAAAATAAACCCACGTAATATGGGTGGTGTGAGAAGCTAGGTTGTAATCCTGACTAAAGGGCCAATTAAGCAGCATTAAGTAAGTAAGGACATCTCGTTCTATTCTCGCTATTCATCTGCAGTGGTTGGCGGTATTCGCCTCTGACTCAATGCAGACTTCCGTCATTTTGTTGACTCTTCTTCGATTGTCTAAATGAGTTATCGGCAAAGTGGGCTTTGCTTTAAAAAAACTGCTACTCTCACCAATTCTCCCAATTCTCCATGGCTCCCTTTGGGGTGTGCTTTTGGATTAGATGAGAGTGATGTCAATCAAACCTTTTCAACTCTGCATTTCTATGGTGAAAGCAATATGTACCCCATTAGCGTGTCTGAGAATGGCGTTCGAATTTCTCTTCATTTTTCAACTAAAATCGAAATTGCTTAACTTTTATTTTCTTAAAAAAAACACCCGTCTTCCTTGACATCTCACTATGCCGTTTAATATTTATTGCCGCAGAGTGCAAATGCATAACAACAACAACAACAACAGCAGGCACCTCATGAAGAAAAAAGCACATCTTTTAACATTAAAAACTGAGGCAGAGATTCATTGTTTTAACGCCTTGTCTGACACGTGTGTTACAAACAACTCCCCAGAAACTCATCAGAAAATATTGCACTTTTAAGCGTCATTTGCAGGTGAAAACAAGAAATACTTTTGAACACGACAACACAAGGCAGGCACACGAAAAAAGGAGAAGAAATTCTTTTGTTATTGCAATAGAGAAGAGAAGAGAAAAAGGAAAAAAAATGTGTTTTTCTATTATCCAAAAGCATTGGGAATACAGTGGTGGCCAATAAAATGATTATTATTAAGACAATAAAGAAGGAAAATAAACTTAAATTTCAACGATTATGGCTCTTATGGCTGAAAGTGTGTCCTTTACTTGCTCACCTCAATGGATGAGTGCATCATTTTTAATATTTTAATTTTTTTCTTTTGGTTTTGCTTTCTTTGCTTTTTTATGAATAAAAGATAATAAAAGTTTATCTATTTACTTAGTATTGTTGAGAAACAAAAACAAACAAAAAAAAATTTTGAAAAAGTCATCTGTCTCTGTATTGCTCATAAAATTGCTTTTAAGTACACTTGCAGGATAATAAAAATTATGAACCAGCAGATAGGTGACAGTGAGACATTAGGGCATAAGAAGCTATTAAAATATGAATAAAAATGAAAATGATGGCTTAGTCTTAAATTGGAAAAAAAATAGATTACGCGGCTAGTAGGTAGTGTGTTGGCTTTTTAGACTGAAGGCCCGAGTTCGAATCCCAGGTCAGACAACAAAAACGAAAATATGAAAATATTCCTTCGGCGACTTCCTCTCAGCAGATTTCTGGCAAAAACTCTGAGAGTAAATAAAATTGCCATGAAAAGCTTCTCAAAAAAAATACTGTCGTTCGGAGTCGACTTTAAACTGTAGGTCCCGCCACTCATGTATAAAATTAACGCACACAACATAAGTGGTGTGAGAAGCTAGGTCGTAATCCTGACTGAAGGGTTGTAATGACCAATTATGTATGTATGTAGATTACGCGGCTTGGCTTGTGCAATTGTACGACAACTAAGTGATGATGGAAAGCAAGAAATTTCTTGTCTATGATACGAACATTATACTGACTGTTGATAGTCCTAAGGCCTGCTATTGCCTGGCAATAGAATTGTTCTCCTCAGGAACAGAGCATTGATATTAGGACTGCCTATTTACAAGAACACGATTTTCGATTTATTATACACACAGTAAATATCGGCAAAGCTACAGAATTGATTCCAGCGACCGCAAGCTTATCTCAACGATAATGAGATACATTATCATAGAGCTTCCGTCATTAGCAGTTTGTTGAATGACGAGCTCCATTATATCAAATCTAAACGAGCTTATCTGCAATGCAGGTAATTGTCAAAGCTGGATTTCTGACTACCTGACTATAATTACTTAACTTTTTATGCTTTCTTAGTCAAAATCTTACTGGCTATTCGAGTCCACTAATCTGTAAATAACACAAGAAGAGCTACGATTGAATGCCAAACACACAAGGTGTAATGTTTCTGTGATATAAAAATCGCCGTAGTCTAATACGTAGTATGTTGGGTTATTAGACGTAAGACCACGGTTCAAACTCCAGGCCAGACATCTCCAACATAACGTAATACGGGAAAAAATATTTCTTCGGCTACTTCCACTCAGCAGATTCCTGGCAAGAACTCTGAGAGTAAATAAAATTGTTATGAAAACTTTTTTAAAAATCTGTCGTTCGGAGTCGACTTTAAACTGAAAGTCGCGCCGCTCATAAATAAAATGAGCCCAGTGGTGTGAATAGCTTGGTTGAAATCCTGACTAAAGGTTTGTTAAGACCAATTGTGTATATACTATGTCTGTGACACACAAGATGAAATGCAAACACGCGAAAAGTAGGAGCACAGCGAGGCTCATTTCAAATATTATTCAAAGGATTAATAGGAGTGTAGTGTGTACAGAAAAAAATTTTACGCAAACAATTTCTTTTCATGGATACGATCGATTTTGATTGCTCTAGCTTTCTCGTTGATCATCTATACAATGGCCTGAGATTTCCGTGTAACAAGTAGCCTACTGCGAGAGACGATCTAGGCAGTTGCAGCTTACACTAACCTGTTTAGACCTGAACGTTGCATCAACAAAAGGCGTGACAGC
Source organism: Sarcophaga caerulescens (assembly GCA_927399465.1). Classification (NCBI taxonomy): domain Eukaryota; kingdom Metazoa; phylum Arthropoda; class Insecta; order Diptera; family Sarcophagidae; genus Sarcophaga; species Sarcophaga caerulescens. The sequence continues at coordinate 28,138,499 of OV656873.1, read as the reverse complement.
TGTTTGGTCGTCAAAGAGGTGTGAAATGTTAATTGTAAAGAAGACTGAAGGGTATTCTGTTTGGATCACCAAAAACTGTTGATGATGATAACAATTGAAAGGAAGCGGTCAGTGTTTGAAAATACTGTGAACAAATCCTAAAATATGGTTTTGAAGTAACAGAACAGGAATAGTTGTGAATGAAACAGGGAGTACAAAGTCTAATTCTTTCTTACTTACTTACTTAAGTGGCCTTTAGTCTCGCACATCAGAAGTGGGACCTACAAGCAATATAATTGATAATATCCTTTACATTCCGATATGTAAGGAAATTCAGCCCACCGAGGCATTTCAGTATGTTTTTAATTCATATAAAAATGTTTGTTGGGTAAAACTCAACGACCATTGAAATGAAAATATTATTTACACAACCAGAATACACCAGACACCCCGGGGAAAAAGGGAATAAAAATCGAATTTTGATTTGAGATGAACACTTTCAGTTGCAATTCAATCAAGTGCCGCTGAATTATTTTGACATGAAAAATAACAGCTCTGATGTCATCAAATGCTGCCAATAATTAAACTCCTGAGCAAGCACAACTTTGTTTGATGAGTTATACATAAAAAATCAGTCTAAAATGGCCGATTAATTCAACTAAAATTCCGGATTTTGACCAATTGTTTGGTACTGCGGTATATCTTATGGTTTGAATATAATGGATTTGATAAGAAAGAGAAGCCAGTCAGCGTAATCAGTACAGTTGTTGGGGTCCACGTTAGTACCACTTCATTAGTTATAAGCAGCAGCTTTATACTGCATTCTTTGAGATCTTTTTTTCTGGACAACTGAATTATGCTTCTTTCATCTAATTCGGGCGAGAGAATGTGGAACCTAACTTCGAAGCAGTACAAGTTTAATGTTCTTTAGCAATTTCGGTTGTCTTTGAATTTATGCATTCGGATAAGCACCTTTCCCTGTCAGATTATTCTGTAGCTATACCAGATGATTGAGATTGCCGTAGTCTAGTAGGTAGTGTGTTGGCTTATTAGACGTGAGGCCATGATTCAAATCCCAAAATTTGAAAAAATATTTTTTCGGCCACTTCCTCTCAGCAGATTTCAGGCAAAAACTCTGAGAGTAAATAAAATTGCCATGAAAAGTTTCTTAAAAACATCTGTCGTTCGGTGTCAACTTTAAACTGTAGATACCGCCACCTATAGATTAAAATAACACACAGAACCTAAGTGGTGTGAAAAGCTAAGTCGGGTTGTAATGATCAATTATGTATGTATGTATGTGTTTCATGTGTTCCATGTGTTTCATTTTCAGAAACAATTTTGTGGTCCTATCTGAAGCAAAGCTTATGGGTCCTTCGCCATGAATTCTCTCTTCGATCGGTTGGTCTATTTATCGTAATTACTTGGTTATCTTAACTGCACCACTGTGACCCTTCTGCATGCATGCCTGTGTACATACAAAAACTTTTCTTAGATTTTCTATTTTGTCCCTTTTTGTTCTTTTGCTTTCATTTGTTCTTGGAGAGCGTGTCTGTCTCTCTCTCTCTCTCTCTGAAGATGAAACAATATTCTTCGAAGTGAGTGAATATTTACAGTCACTCGACAATGTCTAAAAAGGATAGAAAAGAAAAAAAAAACCAAAAGTGTTGATGATGGTTGAAACTAATGTCTGCTCTATCAATATGCGTGTGTATGGAACTTTATATCCTTTTTGCTTTAACGTATTTCAGGAGCACATTTTATGTTTCCGAAACGAAAAAAACACAAAAAATTGAAATTTTTCTACTATTTCAGCAAAAAGTACTTCTTATCCTTAAGTGGTTACAAAAACTAACAGAAACAAAAAAATGAAAAAAAAAAATAAATTTTAGAAAAAAAAAGGACATACAAACACACACATACACGTACATGTATAATATATATGTATGTACATACGCCACTCAAGTGACACAAGTTATATTGAGAGGAGAAAAAAAAAAACTCAAGGAAAACGAAGCAAAAATTTAGTGACACTTTTATCATGTGATTTATGAGGTTGGTTGGTTAGGTACTCATAAAATTGGAAAAAAAAGCAAAAACAAAGCTTTGAGTAGAAAAGTTCATTAAAGTTAACGGTAACAAACACACTATTTTTCGATATTAAGAATTAATTTTTAAGAGAGCAAGGGTAATTTATTCTCACAAAAAAAAATATTCAAAAACTTCTCTTTTGTAAGATAAACGTTGGAAAAGTTTCCAAGGCAAACTTTTGAAGAGAGTTCAAAAGGTTACATATGCAGGAGAGAACTACAATCATGCAGAAAGGAGGAAGATGCAACGAACAACAATACTAGATGATGGAACATAATAATAAAACACATTTCCTCAGAGAGTTCTAGGTCACACAATGAAGAATAAAATTTGACAACATCAGGGAAATTATGAGAAATAAAATCGAATATGAAATAAGCCATGTTTGTTATTAGAACGGGAAACTTAAGACCTTACCTTGCAAGCTGAGTATATATGTACATATGAATTGAGTAGTTAAACCAAATACTCAGCCGGTTAAGTGATTTTGATAGTCAAGTGTGGCTCTGAAACCCTGGTAATGAGTGATAATATGTATGATCCAGTCTCTTAGTGATCTTTTCTGAATCTTAAACTGACATTTAAAGCCACCATAGTGTGCAGTAGGTAGTGTGTGAACTTATTAGCTAAGAGCCCGTGGTTTAAACCCCAGTTTAGACATCTTCAACAAAACGAAATAAGAAAAACGTTTTCTTCAGCGATTTTCTCTCAGCAGATCACTGGCAAAAAGTGTGAATAAAGCTACCATGAAGAGTTTCTCAAAAATCTGTCGTTCGGAGTCAACATGTATGAAATTAACACACACAACATAAGTGTTGTGAGAAACTACGTCATAATTTGACTGAAAAAGACAGCACAAGAAATTAAGCAACCAATTGTTGTATAAATAGTGGTGTTAACGATGGAAACAACAAACCTTTAACGACCATAAGAACTTATAACAATTGCCTCCATAACATATAATTCCGCCATGTAATCATAGCCTTTGGTTGACACCTCTCAACTACACCGAGTGTCTTATTTATTTTTTTTCAAATAATGTCTAACCAGACAGGTTTTGACAATAAATTCTGGTTGTCCAAGAATTCTTTTGATTGAACAAGCCTCGGCCAAAAGAGATGTTCAGTCTTTTTCTTTGTTAATGCAGTCGTTGTGAGGTTGTAATTCTGACTCAAGGGTTATAATGACCAATTACGTATGCATGTATGTATATACTTAAACCTTCTATTGATCAACTTTTCCAGCTAAAAACGAGATTAGTCAACTGTGGCAAGTTCTAGAATGAAAGGTTTGCCAACACTCATTGCCTAGAAATTATGTTGTTGTTAAACTGTATGCAGTGTTAAATAAAATTTCCTATTGAGTCGTATTTCTTTCCGTCCAATGATATTCGTTATGAATGTTATATTCGGTACAGGGTCAGGCATCAGTAGTTTGCTTAGGTAAATTATATGGGAGGAATTGAGGTCCTTTTTTTTTGTTTTAGAAATCATAATGAAATAAATTTTCGGTTGGATTCTAGCCTAGATTGCTCAGGCTTGTAGTTACTTAAGGCACTTAACTACATCACCTCTCAGTTGTTAGAAAGTAGGTCTGTCTTAATGAAGGAACTTTATTGAGCAAGCCACAGAGCAATATCTCAAGTTAATATTATCAATCATCACGCAGCAAACCGTCAATCAAATTGTCAAACATGGCTTGGTTACCTTTAGTGGCGGATTACCACTATAAATGACTGTTTATCTTACATTGACGTTATTGAACCACTGTTTTCCATGAGTCACTATCCAAAGCAGAGCGATTATGTTGCCGTTTGCAGTTTTATAATGAAATTTTTTATCTTAACTTGTGGAGACCTGTATATTGAACTTTTTATTCAAATTCTTATTCAAGAGTTCCCCATTAAAGTGGTTCTTCATTCAAATGATTTATTATTTCAGTATCGCAACCACAAGAAGTTATCGTACACTTGTAGGTGGTCTATTGACTTATTAGACACAAGCCCGCATTTGGAGAATACCTAATATTTCTTCGCTGACTTTCCTTCAAAAGTCTTCTGACAAAAACTCGGAGGGTAAACAAAATTGCCATGAAAAATTACGCAACAAAAATCTGAACTCACGTCCGTGGAGTGTAACTGATCCAAAATGCAAGTCTTAGAAAACCTTTCACTCGCCTAAAGTGACCTTCTAGTCTGAGATGAGAAAAATCTGCTGTCATAGAACCTTCTGAAGCTTTATAATAAATCATATAACGTTGGCATGGCATTTTGTAATAAATAAATTTTCTGAAGGTCAATTGACTTTGGATCTGCCCTCGTAGTAACTATTTACATTAACAAAACACTTAACTTTCCTTAAAACGATTATTATTAATTGTCTCTTATGATATACTCTGTATATCCAAGTAAGTCAATTTACTTTTATTTCTCCTTAGCTGATCAAATAGTTTTTCATTCTTTGCCCTTGACCTTTTCCAACATGGGGTACTGAGGCGTATGAGCGGCATTAAACTTTAAAACTGTTTAAACAAAATTCTTCACTCAAGTTAAAATCATCTTCAGTCATTCATTCATTCATTCAGTCATTCATTCATTCGCTCCTTCACTCTGTCACTCATTCATTTATACGCTTCGTGTTTTTCGTGGAAAATTTCAATTGTTTTCTGCTAAGTAGGTTACTAGCTATTCTCTAAAGAAATTAAAACTACAGTTAAAACTACAGTTAATTACAACAAATATTACAAAAACAAAATTTTTATTTGCTTAACCATTAAGCATAAATGCTGCCACAATTCAACTCTTCAACGTGGCAAAGACAAAGATTTCAAACTGCTACTGACGACGATACGGCAGCATGAGGAAAGCAACAGAGCAGAGACGTGCATGTCTTTAGCACACTGTGTATGTGTGCTTTAGCCGATCTCTCTTGTACGAGAGGAAAAGCAAAGAATAATTGTTTCTTGCTTTTACAGCTCAAAGCAGGAAAATAGGGAGAAAAAAACTTAAGTAAAGAAGAGGGTAAAATATTGGGTGTTTAACATAAAAACTGAGGGATTTTTGGTAAATTTTGGTTGTTTGTTGTGGAGCATGGGTTCAAAACAATTCAATATATTTGACCACATATGGATTTCGAACTGAAAACCGCTCGTTTTTAAGTCGATTTCGTGTACTTTCATTTTATCTGGTGTTCTCTTTCAGTGAATGGTTTTTACTAATACAGTGCACGGCACTTAAGTTCGGAAAATAGTTGCAAGAGGAGGGCATAACGTCACCGATATTTGTTTAACTTTTTTTTTATTTTTTTCTTAATGATTGAAAGTGTGTCTGGTAAAAATCCATGCCCTCTCTCAGTGGCTAACCGTGGTGCCCAAAGTGTAGTTTAATTCCACTGCAGAGTTTTGCAGCGATTCAAAAGGCAGTACCACAGCACATGTTCTGGACTATAAGGCACCTGAGGTGAAACTTCAGAGCCATGGCTTTTTAAACAGCTTTTAAGTGGTCTTGCAGTATATGGCAGCCAGTTGCCACAATGGAGTGTTATGGCTTCATATCGAAAGGTATCACCTGTTTTCGGTACATCAAATACAGAAAATTGTTACAAATATTCGACACCAGGATGTACTGTAATCAAAACATAATTTACTGTAGCAACCCTAAACAAATTTAAGCGCTATCCTGGCTTTTGTATTACACAACTTAAATAAAGGCACACCAAAGGCATCAATATAGTGAGGTTGCTGTCTTGAAACGGGGTACTTCACCTCGACAAATTTGATGTTAATTCCAGATACACCTGTACCACGGTTTACGCGGAACTCGGATTACGCGGTTTCGAATTTACGCGGTTTTTAAAATGAAGAAAAAAATTTTTTTTACTTATATTCTAATCAAACTGAAACTAATTCAACCATTGTACAATCTAATGAGATGACTTTACCTAGTGATGAGTCGGAAATCATAGAAATTCGTAAAAAAAAGACTTGTTGAAAATGATAGCGATTAAGTTAGCTTAAAAATTGTATGTTTTGTGTAATGAGGTACATAGTATATGTATGTGTATTTTTTAATGGAATAAATGTTTATGTTTTACAGTAGGTATTCGCTTTACGCGGTTTTTACATCCAAAAATGTAAATTTCGATTTGTGCGAATTGGCCAGGAACGTATCTACCGCGTAAATCGAGGTACAGGTGTACTCCAGTTTGAAGAGGTGACTCTAGCTAGCCAAACTATGCAGTTCTTAAGTATTTAGTTCATGTGGCTTTTCGTAATTGTGATCAAATCTGCATTTCAGCGGAGAGTCTGCCATTTCCTAACATTTATGCCACATGAGAGCATTATTTTACTTGCTAGACTTTTGTTAAGGGTTATCGTTGAGGCTTATCATGGCAGTAATGTCTAGATCTAAAACTTTCTTCTTTTTCCGACGTTCATGCAACATTCCATCGTAACAAGATAAGCTTTCAATGTGTTTTAGCTTTAACTCCTGTGGTATCAAATTTCTTTGATTTTGTGAAAATCCTGAAGTGCATTATTGTGGTGAAGAGAAGCGTTAGGACTTCGATAAATATGAAAAATATTGTACTCTTCCTCCATACTTTTTTGGGTATCCCTATAATTTTCTACGAGTGTATTACCTTGCCAATCCTCTGGATAATGCTCGGTGTCAAGAATGCAAACTGTCTGCCCAGCATCTGATATGTACCCAGGTATTTCCTTCTAAAATCCACTAATTTCAGATTCCAAGCATGAGTTCTGATGAGTCATTCTTACATATATACATACATACAATACATACATACAATTGGCCATTCAATACAACCCATTCAGTAACGACCCCTTATGTTGTGTGTGTTAATTTTATACATGAATGGCGGGACCTATAGTTTAAAATCGACTTTGAATGACAGATTTTTGAGAAGCTTTTCACAAAATCTACATGCAGGACTCGAGTCAACTCCCATTCTAAATAACTATACTATGAGTGTATAGTGCCCTGTTAAAAAAAAAAACGTTTATCAACCTCAGGTTATTTGACGACAGTCTGATGCTTGATTCAGATCTCCTCTTGTTGGTTCTTAACATCACTTCAAACCCACTTGAGGTTTGAGAAAATACTTTGAGTCTCTTTATCTTCCCTTTCGTTAAGCACGCCTTTCCAAACATTCACTCCCAATCTACAGAAAGGTTTTTGTCCCATAAAAGACATAGTAACTCCCCTCCTAACAAGTTCGTCTGCTTCCTTATTTCCAAGAATTACCACAAGATCCTGAAGCTTACAAAAATTTTCAAATGTTGCCTTTTGGTTCAACTCCTCATATTTTAGCGTTTTGAGCTGTTCTGACGTGACCTTATTAATTACGTAACAGGAACAAGAATGTTAGAGTTGCCATCAGTCGTTGCCGACTAGTCACACCTTCTGCGAACATGATTTTGTTGTCCTTAGTATAATAGTGGAGAACATTCCACAATGAATGCTTTGCTCTTTCTTAAGGTGTGACGTTGCCTGACTTCCTATATCATACATACATAATATGGCCATTACAACCCTTCAGTCAGGATTACAACCTAGCTTCTCACAACACCCATGTTTTATACATAAGTGGCGGGACCTACAGTTTAAAGTCGACTTTGAACGTCAGTGTTTTGAGAAACTCTGCATGGCAATTTTATTTACTCTCAGAGTTTTTGCCAGAAATCTGCTGAGAGGAAGTCGCCGAAGAAATAAAGTTCGAGGTAACTGACCTGGGCTTTTAACCGTGGCCTTGCGGTCTAACAAGCCAATACACTACCTAATAGACTACATTATTCGCTATTAATATTACTCTTTGGAAGATAAGTGTCAGAGAAGTTCTGGATTAGATTTGAAAATCCTGAATACAATTTTTCTCTACCATCTTGGTTTTAAGCCTGAATGGCTTGGGTTCGTAGCCAAGCACTTTAATCACTACATCACGCCTAAAACTAAAAAATTCTCCATCCATTCTGAATTCCACATTTTTAGGTTATACACCCAATACAAAACCAAAAAAAAAAAACTTAGCATGAAAACTACAAAAATTTTGTTACAAAAAAAGGAGAAGAAAGAAAACCTGAAAGCAAGTTAAGGAAACTTTGTTATCTAAAGTATTTGTTGTATTAGTCCATAAGTAAAAGTATTAAACTTAATTTAAGTTTTTTTAAGCTTAAAAGCAGTTGACAATGGAAACTACTATTTCACATTCTACTCTCGCTCTGCCTCTCCCTCCCTCTCTCTATTTATTTGTCCTTCCTTTGTCTTTTTATCCTTCTTTGGCAAAACTACGGATATGTTGTTTAGTTTTTCTTAGCATTCCCTGTAACAAAGCGCTTCAAAAAGAATATACGGAATGATTAACAGGAAGAAAAAACCCAGTAAAAATATAAATAAGGAAAGGATAAGGAGAGGTACGGGAAGAAGTTGGTAATAAAAGTTTTCTTCTTTTAAAATGGCAGTAACAGTAAAAATACTTAATCAGTAAAGCATTTAATTAAAGATAAAATTGTGGTATTAATTTGCTTAACTTACCTCTACTTTGTATATTTAGAATACTTTGTGTATTAATATGTGTAAGCATGTGTGGATTTTATTATTTACTTACAGACATACTTGCTTACATTACTAGCTCTGAACAGTTTATAAATGAGAAAAACCTTCATCAAATTAGAAAAAAAAGGTAATAAAAGGAACTGCTTTAATGCCTTTTCTTAACTCGAATAATTGTTTTATTAGGCACTATGGGCCAATTTGAGAGAAATAATGAAAATGAATTTGTAGAAAATTCACATTATGCCACATTATTGTTCCCCAAGTGCACATATGTACATATAAGTATGTATGCTGTTATAGAACTTTTTATTAAAAAATTAATAATTTTATGAGATGGTATACTATATATACGTAAGCCTTCTATTTTTCTTTTTATTTCTTTGATGTGCATCAGTTTAATGAATTTTTCCAGATAAAAACGGTATTAGTGAACTGTGGCAAGTTCTAGAATGAAAGAGCTGCCAACGGTTATTGCATAGAAGTAATGTTTTTGTTAAACTGGGTGCAATGGTAAATAAAATTTCCTATTGAGTCATATTTCTTTCCTTCCAATGGTAATCTTTATATTTTATACTCCGTATAGGGTCAGGCATCAGTAGCTTTCTTAGATAGATCATATGGAAGAGAATGTAGTTCCTTTTTTTTTTTTTTTTGAAGAAAATATTCGCCTGCGTTTTAGTCAAGATTGCTATGGCACTTTAGACACTTAATAGCGAGCAAGCAAAAGAGCAATATTCCCAATAACATATCAGCCAACACGCATCAAACCGTTTTATATGTCAATCATGGCTAGGTCATCTTTAGCGGCGTCTTAACACTATTCAATCAAAATAGCGTTTTCTTTACATTGACTTTATTGACAAACTCTTTTTCACAAGACACAATCCAAAGCAGATCGATTATGTTACCGTCTGCAAATTCATAATGAAATATTTTATCTTAACTTGTCTAGACCTGTATATTGAACCTCTTATTCAAGAGTTCCCCATTTAAGTGGTTCCCCATTCAACTGATTTACTATTTCAGTATCGCTACCACAAGATGTTGCCGTAGTCTTGTAGGTGGGCTATTGCCGGGAAGATCTCCGTTACAAAGATCTGTGGAACAATTGTCTAGTAACTGTTATCGTTTATGCAAAGGGTGCAAACAGAGGAATAACAAAAAAAACCAATTGTTGTTGTTTACATAAAGTTGTGGCACAGTGGCACACAGAATTTTGCGAATAATAAACAATTTTAATTTAAAACTAAACAAAAATTTATTTTTATTTTATTTGCAACGTACAAGCTCATATTTTAAACTTTTTTAATAGTTAAAAACCTAACAATATTTTATGGCATGTAAAGCCATTGTGTGCAACACTCTTAACAGCTAAGAAATATTTTTATTGTCATGCCACCAACCATCAACCACCACCAGCAGTGGCAACATTTAAAGTGCCACTTCAACTGTTAATGCTGCTGCTGCCTGCTACTTGTACAAATATTACTTCGTTTAAATGCAGCCGCTTAGAAATTAAACACAATCCAGCCATGCCAGCCATGTCATCATCATCGTGCTATCAGGCCATCAGAGCATTTTAGTTGGAAATGCGTTTTTAAAATGCTGCTGAGTGTAGCATTATTAGCTTATATTACCTGGTTATAACGGTAGAAAATGTTGGTTACTTTAACGATATTTGAGGTTTTCATTTCCTTTCATGGAGAACTTTGGTTTTTGTCTGTCTGTGCCCGTTTATTGCTGAATTCTTTTGAATAAAGAAAAAAAAAATTTTTTTTTTGAAAAACCAAAACCACAACCACCCAGCATTTCATATTTCAATTGTAAGGCAAAAAAGGTTTTCACTTGTGTTTTCGCTCTTCGATATAGAAAACGACAGCCTAGCATTTGTGTGCTGTGTGATGCTTAGTGCTGTACTTATTATTATGGCTGGGTACTGTAGTTCTTTCTTGTCATTGTCATTTGCTTGAAATATTACTTTTTCGTAAGGAAGTGTTCTCGATGCTGTCTTCTTAACTAAATCATTACAATTGTTGTTGTTGTTGCAGCATTTATAAAAAAGGCGTTTTAAAGAGGAACTAATTTGTGTTAAAAAAAAGCATCGAGTTTCCTTTGAAATTACTTGGAAAGGAAACTTTATTACTTTTGCTTGCTATTGCAAGTTCTTGCCAAGGAAAAGGAGACTGCTTTTCTTATTTAAAATTTAAAATTCAAATATTTTTCAGTGTTTTTGTTGTCCTTTTCCTTCTATTTTCTTGCTTTGTTATTCTTCTTTTTTTTTTTTTTTTTTTGCTGATCTCGAAATTTGTATGCAATTCCTTGCATTTCAGCAAATAATTTCTTGCCTTTCATCGCATTTGGTGTGGCTCTCATCTTTATTAATATTTTCCGGTGTTTCCTTAAGTTATTCCTTTTGTTTTTACGTCATTTCTCATGCATTATTCAGTGTTTAAAGTGTAACACAGGAATTGTTTTAACAGGTTTTAAGGAATTTGAATTGAATTTTTAATGAATTTCGTTATTAAAAAAAAACGGAAATTCCTTTTGCAAGGAGATCGCATGAAAAAGGAAGAGCAAGGAATTCAATTGTTGGCAGTATTTGATACGATGCAAATCTATTGAAAGGAAATTTTCATTAGAATAATACGTTGGGGTCCTTATTGATTTGAATTGATGAAAAATAAAAGAAAAAATACACGAAAACAGGTGGTTATTAAAAAGGATTAGCAAAACATAAGAATATTTGATTACAATTTGCTATTAAGGAAGCTTGGACATTAAAACCAAGCCAGGCAATATTATTTTTATTCTTTTTATACTGAATTTACATCTTGGCTTCAAGCTGAAACAAAAGCTCATTTATAAGCCTTCTAATATTCCACTGAAGATGTCTTCGTTGATAGATTGTTTTAGTTTCTAGCTGTTCTGGTTGGATTTGAGATTGATTTATAGCCCAAATATTTTCCATTCCTAGATATCTAGATTCTCTATTGGAACCAGAGATCAGCAACGAGTATTCAAAACGATGAGTAGATTCGAGTCATACTTATAATTTCAGCTACTTATACGCATTCATACTTATTTTAATATCATACTCATACTACTAATATTCAAAGTTAGAAATACTCATCGTACTCAAACTTAACAATACGCACGATGTTGTTGATTTCGATTCTCCATGATTCAACATATACACGAAGCACAAAATAAGTATGATTCGAGTACGAACACCACAATACTCGCTAGAAGGTTGTGTGTGTGCTTTGCTTGCTGCCTTTGTCTTTTCTTTTCTCTTCTTTTGTAAATGCAACAATAACTACTACTGTAAATTTTGATGAATGATTCGAGTGACTCGAATCATTTGTAAGTATTATAAGTATTTTACTAAATTTATGAATCTGAATGAGTAGGCGTATGAATCAAACAATGAATCGAATGTTGTGAGTTTTATGTCAACGTTGTACTCATACTCATTGCAAACTATACTTATAAATCAATGTTGTAGCGAGTACGAATGAATCAGAGTAATTGAATTTTAATACTCTTGACTCACTCATACTCAAAATTTCATAAGTACCTACATACATACATAATTGGTCATTACAATCCTTCAGTCAGGATTACGACCTAGCTTCTCACACCACTTATGTTGTGTGTGTTAATTTTTATACATGAGTGGCGGGACATACAGTTTAAAGTCGACTCCGAACGACAGATTTTTGAGAAGCTTTTCATGGCAATTTTATTTACTCTCAGAGTTTTTGCCAGAAATCTGCTGAGAGGAAGTCGCAGAAGAAATATTTTCATATTTTCGTTTTGATGTCTGACCTGGGATTTGAACTGGGGCGTTCAGTCTAATAAGCCAACACACTACCTACTAGACTACGGCGACTTCATAAGTACCTATGAGTAGCGAAAATACGATTCATTGCTGATCTCTGATTGGAACCCACAGTGTTGCCACTATAACCACCATGTGTTATGAGTTTATAGACCGCCACCACATTTTTTTAAGAGTCATTGGCAAATCGAGTATTTGTTGTAGTTCGACATCCTCGAGACGTCCAACTCCAATTTTATAGACAGATTTGGATTTTTTATAGACAGCTGTTAATAAACTGTTCTCCTACTCTGCAGCAGTTATTATGCTTTTACCTCTTAAAAACGTTTATAATATGAGCTCGTACATTGCAAATGAAATAAAAAAAATTTGTGTTTAATTTTAATTCAAATTCTTTATTGGTCGCACAATTCTGTGCGCCACTGTTCACAACTTGATGTAAACAACAACAATTGCTTTGTTTGTTATTCCTCGGTTTACAATTTTTGCATAAACAATAACAATTACTAGACAATTGTTCGACTGATCTTTGTAACGGAGATCTTCAAACCACGATTATTCTCTTTAAGCACAAGCACTATTTTCTATTATTAATAATTCCTTCTAAGTGAAGCCAATAATTTCCTATAAAGAAATTAAATTTATTTGCAACTACCATTTATTTAAACGGCTGGGTAGAGGATAAATTTTTAATTTCATTTCATTCTTGATTGGATGTTTCTCTTATAAAACTGACAAACTCGACACTCGACACTCGCCTTAATGAAATTGTCAACATTAATGAAACACACACACACATACATGCATACACTTTTTTCTTCCTTTACCCATAAAAAACACAAATAAAACGAGAAAAAAGAAAAATGGAAAAAAAGGATTACAAATTACACAGTAAATGTTTCTCTTGTCCTCAGTTCAATTACATTTGCCAGCAGCAGATCGTATTGAATATTGAAATGAAATGTACAAGTAAAGATAATTTAATTTGAATTGTAATTTACACATGGATTATGAATTCAGAAAACTTAACATACGAATTAAATGGAATTGAATTCGATTAAAATCAATATTAAATGGCAAGGAAAACATGTGAAGTAAATCAAAAAAGAAAAAATATTGCATGTGTTTGTAATTAAGTTACCATATCGCATAAGGATGATGCAGAGGAAAGAAATTGAAAATTAAAATCATTTCATAAAATAACTGAGGAATCATTGAAAAATAATGCTCCAGTCCAGTTTCCTACAATGATTGCATAAATATACAGTTTAGATTACACCAGTTTGGATGGAATTTTTTTCATGAAAGAATACCGTCTGACCTTAAATATTGTTACGAAAATGAAAAATCTAAATAGTGGTGTTTTGGTTTTACATCACTTAACATTAGAATTATAAACAAAAGCTACAAAAACAAAACAATGCAGTAAACAAACTTGTATACACACCATTTACTGCTTAATATAACAACAAACACCAGCATAAAGAGAATGGTAAACAAGTAAACAAAAATACAACAACAAACGCTACAATAATAAATGTAAACATTGACATTTACGTTTATAGAGATTTCGAGAAGGCGAAGTCATGATTGAGAAGTGTGACAAACTAGGTCGTAATCCTGAATGAATGACCAATAATGTATGAAGTCATGAACATTCGCCTTCAAGAACATTCATTAGACTGTTTACGTTGCCATATAAAAGGGAAGGCAAAGCAGGCGATTGCGTTAGTAAAAGTTTAGTCAGTCGTGTGGGAAGATGCGGTGGGTTTGAAAAGAGTAATCGTGATTTGAAAATCTCCGTTACAAAGATCAGTTGTCTAGTAATTGTTATTGTTTATGCAAAGAGTATAAACAGAGAAATAACAAAGAAAAGCAATGGTTGTTGTTGACATCAAGTTGTGAACAGTGACACACAAAATTTTGCGAATAATAAAGAATTTTAATTAAAACTAAGCACAAATTTATTTTTATTTTATTTGCAATCTACGGGCTCAAATTTTAACCGTTTTTAAAAGCTAAAAACGTAACAATACTTTAAATCCCTTTTTATTAAAACGCCAGTTCTCTTTACCTTTGCTTTCATGTTTTGATAATTCCATGCAAAATGAAAATTTTATCTCCATTTAAAATTGCAACGACACTTGAATTTCTTTCTATTAATCAATCAATTTGAAAACGAAAACGAAAAAAAGCAAAAAAAGGAGATAAATTCACAGGAAATGTAACGAAATGATAGGAATGGAGAAGCAAAGAAAATGAAAATTTACACAAGGCCATACATTCAATGAGAAGATGATAAAACAAAAGAGAAGAACACGAAATGAACAAAAAAAAAGGTGAAGAAAATCTCAACGTTTTAAATCATGAATTCAATAGTCCATATGACATACGAGCATGAGCATGAGACAATTCCTAACATTGGTCACAATGACCAACGGCAAGACCAACCAAAATCAGAATGACGACGACAGCATCTGATGGTGTTGATGCCTGATGCTTGACGACATTCTGGTCATTGGGTTTGGTTTATTTTGGCTTGGTCAACTATTTTGGCATATCAGTTGCATGAGTTATATGTGAGCATGAGTGTGTGAACATGTTTATTTAAGAAACCGAAAGTAGAGAAATCAAATACGAAATCAAATGAAACATAAATACAGACAGAGATTGTTATTCCTCAGTTAACTTATACAGAGAGAGAGAGATAAAAAAACAAGAGAAAAAGAATTAAAAAAAGAGAAGAGAAAAAACTGAAAGAAAAATATCGGAATAACGAAAAATCAACATTCCTATTGAAATCCAAGAGAAGTCAGAGATTGAGTGAAGTGAAGACAGAAAGTAAGTGGAGGGTAACACGTAAAACATACAGAATAAATCTTTTAATAACAGACGTATCAAATTGGTATGAATCTGCATGATTTTTTAACACTTTTTTCGCTTGTTTTTATTCCGTTTTTTATTCCTTTGTTTTACCCAAACTTTGTTGTACAATAAGAAAAATATGTTGCATGTGAAAATGTAGGAGGGGTGGAAATAAAAATTGTCACACATAGTTTTATGAATTCGAAAGAAAACTATCGAGTTGGCTAGCATTATGAAATCTTGGAATATCTAAAATGGAGTGCCAAATATTAGGAGCAATTGTTGAATCCAATAACAATAACAATTACTAATCAATTGTTCGACAGATCTTTGTAACGGAGATCTTCAAACCACGATTATTCTCTTCAAACACGCCGCGTCTTCACACAAGACTGACTTAACTTTTACTTACTCAGTTGCCTGCTTTGCCTTGCCTTTTATATGGCAACGTAAACAGTCTGATGAATGTTCTTGACGAACATTCCCCCTCTTGAAATCTCTATAAATGTAAATATCGTTGTTTCATTATTGTTGCTTGTGTATTTTGTTTACATTTATTCTTGTCGTGTTTGTTGTTGCATTTTTGTTTACTTGTTTACCAATATTTTTATGCTGATGTTTGTTCTTATATTATGCAGTGCGATAATTTGTAAACAAGTTCATTGCTTTGTTTTTGAAGCTTTTGTTTATAATTTTATTGTTATACGATGTAAAAGCAAAACACCAGTATCTAGATTTTTCCATTTTTGTAACAGTATTTTAAAATTCTAAGGTATTTATTATCTTTTCCAACCTCCCTCGCATTAATATTAAAAAACACTTTATTTCTGATAGATTTCAAAACTTCTTCAAGTTCCTATAATTTATTATAGTTTTTCTATTTTTTTTTTTTCGATTTTCAGTTTCCTTTGCTGTTTTGTGTAACAGATTTTTATTGCGTGCTTTACGAGTATAAAGCGTGTTTGTAACGTTTGTAAATTGTTTTGCAAATAAGTTTATAATATACGTATACATATATACATACATATATATATATTGTTTGTATTTGTGTTGTTTCACATGCCATGTATATTTTTTGTTTTTGTTTTTTCTTCCTACATTCTAACAATCGAATATTGCTTGAAAGCAAAAGATTTCTCTTAAATTGATTACGTGTCCTTAGGGTAAAATAACAAAATATTTGACATTTCAACAACAATAACAACAACAACAAAAATATTGGAATTAAATTTTTAATATCCCCAACGCACATACACTTACAAGCATTCACACTCACACACATCTTAGCAATTAGGAGAATGACAATTCCAATACATTTGTTGTATCAAAATATCGAAAATAGAAACGAAAATCTAAATTAAATTTCAGTTACAAATCATTCATTCAATCATTCATTCCTTCATTCATTTAATGATTTAATCATTTACTTGTTGTACAAATAAAAGATAGAGTAGCCATTAAATCAATAATTTATAGGCCCTCAGTGGCAATATTTTAAATTAAAAATTAATCACCAATAAACTCCTGCACGCCGGCGTTAACTGCTTTCGGATGTATAATGTTTTAGATTTTTATTTTGTTAAAACCAATAATAGTTAATGATTGATATTAATTGATTTATTACTTAAGAAAACAAAATAAAAAGAGAAAATATTGTTACGAAAAGGAAAAATCCAGATACTAATTAATAAAATTATAAACAAAAGCTACGATAACATAACAATGCAGTAAACCAACCTGTTTACAAATTATCGCACTGCTTAATATAACAACAAATACTAGCATAAAAAAAACTGGTAAACAAGTAAACAAAAATACAACAACAAACACTACAAGAATAAATGTAAACCAAATATACAAACAACCATAAAATAATGGATGTAAACAACGATGGTTAGATCTCGAGAAGGCGAAGTCACGAACATTCGCCTTCAAGAACATTCATCAGACTGTTTACCCTGCCTTATAAAAGGCAAGGCAAAGCAGGCGACTGATTTAGTAAAAGTTCAGTCAGTCTTGTGTGAAGACGCGGTGTGTTTGAAGAGAGTAATCGTAGTTTGAAGATCTCCGTTTCAAAGATCAGTCGAACAATTGTCTAGTAATTGTTATTGTTTATGCAAAGAATGTAAGCAGAGGAATAACAAAAGAAATCAATTGTTGGTGTTTACATAAAGTCGAGAACTGTGGCACACGGAATTGTGCGAATAATAAAAAATTTTATTTTAAATTAACACAAATTTATTTTTATTTGATTTGCAATCTTCGAGCTCATATTTTAAACGGTTTTAATAAGTAAATACGTAACAATATTAAGTTATTGTTTAATAGTTTAAGAAAATATTTATTTTGCGCAGATCTTTCGTTGTCAAACAGAATTTAACGATATTTTAGAGCAGCTGTACCAAGACTTTTGCTTAATTTTAGGCTGAAAAGAGCAACCTTTTATGCCGTGCAAACTTTTATGGAAGCCAATACTGTGGGAAGACTGCTGAGGGGAATTCGTAGAAGAAAAATATTTTTAATTGGTTTTGTTCCAGATAACTGAGATGGGGATAGTCAGCCAACACACTATCCACTATACAACCACTACTTCTATACTCTCCGTATTCATGTAGCTAAAATGTTGGTTCCAGCACAGTTACAATTCCAGAAGCTTGATGAGCTGAAAAATCTAAATCATTTTAAGGCCATTTTAAAGTTTGTGCGACTTTCGTAAAGGTTCTGACCATACTCTTCTTGAAATCTGAGACTGTAATCGAAACTTTAAAAGGAGATTTTTTTTATATTAAACGGTTTACATACAAATTCGATCGACTAAAATGTCTCAAGATAATGTAGCTTATAGATAGCCCCTGAGAGGCTTCAAAAATAGCTTATCAGTGCAAAAGTTTGATTAAATCAAAAACTGTATATAAAGTAACAAGGTTTTTATTTTTTCCTGTGCTAACGGTTGGTTTGTAATTCTAATGGAAAAACTAAGAAAAATTTCTAAAGTGAATGGAACATTTATTCCTGACATTAAATTAAAGCCTCGCATTTAGTTTTTTAAGATTATTTCATGTAAATATTGTTCTCAGCTATATCGGCGGTTGTTTTCCCACAAGTTTTCGCATTCTTTTTCCAAAACTTCGGGATAGAATTGTGGCCGGTCTTTTGTCCAATACGAGAGGGACTGCACATACCACTACAAAATATGTCTAGTGACATTATCCTGATGGCCACTGGACTGGTCCAAAGGGGGAAATGAATTTGTCACTAAATAATATTTATAAAAGACATATAAACTGCTGGTAAATACTTCCTGCCCGCAATTCCATCTAACATATTTCCATAAACAAGTTGAAATTGTTGGTTTTCTACATCCCAAGGCATTTACCTTAAAGAAAATGTAAAAATTTTCAAGTGTACCTATTTCTCCTTCCATCACTGTATATTTAATTTCTCTGCTTTTTAATCTTTTAATAGAAATGATAAAGAAAACAGTAAAATATTTAAAATTTATTTGAAAACCACACAAGCCATTAACATATTGTAGTTTATGCCATAAGTCCCTTCGGCATAAATCTGTTTTTGATAGTTTAAAACAGCACCCACTAACTAACCCATGCACTGAAATGAATTGTAATCCAATTTAAAAATAATTTTTCCAATTAATTACGAAAATTTTCGCAAATGTTAAGCGATAATTCAACACTTTGGTATTAAAAGCAGCATTAGCAGATGGTTTAAATTATTTTTTTCGTTTTAAGTTCATAAAAATTATTTATAATTACACACACACATATGTATGTATATATATTGTTACACATATTGGTAACAAATAAATAATAAATGACATTAAAATAAAGGCAACAACAATAATAATAAACGGCTTAAAAATACAAAAACATTGGAACACACACACACACCATTACAAACAAATAAACAAACTAATATTGAGTTTGCAACACTGTTGTGGCAATGTATGTATGTATGTGCACAAAAGAAATATTTCATAATTAGCCAGGCGCACCCTAAAATCATGCAATACGAAATATAATACCATACAAAAACACACACACACAAATAGTAAGAAAAATAAATATATTTGAATACAAATGCCAAATGAACACACTGCAGGATGTCACACATATACATACACACACACATACAGCACACACATAAACAAATGAAATGAAAAAAATAATGAAAACATTTGCTCTTGTAACAATGTTTGTATGTATGTGTGTGACTGTGTAGCCATGTATATTTACAAAATATGAATGGCCTTGTGGGTAAATAAATATGAGGGTGTATGTTTTCTGTGTGTGTATGTGCGTGTGTATGTGTATATTATGTCAACACCACTATGTAAACCTCGTTAAACACTACAGTTGTTTATAAACATTTCTCACACCCTTTTGTTTCCTCTCTCTCTCTTTCGCTCTCTTTCTTTCCTTATCACAAATAATGCCATACAGCTAATGCATAAATTTACTTACACACACACATGCCCATTTGTTTTTTGTTGCTTGCTTCGGTGTTATGATAAAAACGCATGGTTTTGCTTGAACTGGAACAATAACAGCCAGCAAGTATAACAACAACAACAATTACCACCACAGCAAACAGCAGAAAACAAAAACACCAGAAAACAGAGAACACAGAATACTGAACACATTGAAGAGCTACAACAAAGACATCCACACAGAGAGAGAAAAAGAAAATGAGTGTAAGAGAATGAATGCAAAAACAAAAACCCAAAACCAAAAATATATTATAAAAGGAACCACCAACCAACCAGTCAAACAAGTTAACAAACATACACATTCTCTCTTATCATCACGCACACATACACACACAGTACACACACTTACACTCACTGGTGTATTGTAGATGAGCAAACAATATTTCCATGGAATTTTTTTTATTTGTTGTTTCGTTTGTCGTATTTGTATGCATACAGAGAGAGAGAGAGAGAGAGTGGCTGTGAGCATTTGTTCCTTTAGTTTGAGGGATTGTTTCCGTATTCATGGATTTATTGATCCCATGTGATTGGAACTGATTGTTGGTTTCATTATTTACATGTTATACCTGAGTTATACATGAGTGGCGGGACCTACAGTTTAAAGTCGACTCCGAACGACAGATTTTTTTAAAAGCTCTTCATGGCAATTTTATTTACTCTCAGAGCTTTTGCCAGAAATCTGCTGAGAGGAAATCGCCGAAGAAATATTTATTTTTCATATTTCGTTTTGATGCCTGACCTGGGATACGAACCCGGGCTTTACGTCTATAAGCCAACACACTTCCTACTAGACTACGGCGACTGTTCCTTTGCTTACGACTCACAAAATATTGCGCGAGCTCTTGTAAGTTACCAAGTCAAACATCGTAGGGGTTGAGCGTTTATAGCTCGTACACGTCTTAACGGAGTATTGTACAGCCCATTGCAATTAAATTAGACTCCCTGTGGTCAACGTTTATAGGTTTTAAGAGAGTAATGCTTAGGGTTCAGAATATATGTGCTCTTGTCTTGTATTTGGCAAAGGCTTCTTCATATGGGTGCTATTGTTAGGACTACACATAAATTGTAAAACATAAAATCTCGAATGAAATCATGCATCCTTAGCTGAGGTGGTTAATGTAATAGGTTTTGCATGGCAACCTTGAATTTAGCAAAAAAAAAAACCTTTCTCTTTATAAAAAAGAGTAAAGCGTCTTCCCTGAGTAATCTCGATATAAATCGATTTCCTTTCATTCAAGCTTTTTTAAATCGTCTACTTGACTTTTTTCGGTTCTTCTTGTTCTTCTTGTGTGATCAACATTTTTGATTCATTCACTTTGCATCCTCAACGGAATCGAAGGAAACCATACATTTATAGACTGACATCCTCTGCCTGCATGAAATAAACTCTTCACAAATTTCCAGGAGAAGTAATAGGTGAACCGTGTTTCTGTTTCCTGAAATGATTTTGTGGAAGGATGTAAAATATGATACAGAGCATGAATTAGTTGAGACTCTTCAATATATATATAGCCGTAGCCATTTCATTTAATTTTGAGGCATTAAAATCGACGAAGACGCATATAAATGGCAGACGAAATGGATCATTTGCAGATACAAGCTCAAATGTTCAGAGCCTAGGCAAATTAGGCTTTTAGCAATATTTGAAGGACAAAATTTGCGTCAAGTGTACTTAAAATCTCTCGAGTTACTAATCTCTAGGGGAATACGTTGAAAGTTTGATAATATCCTATAATGACCACTGCTGTACTGTAATAATACGTCTAACCTGCGTAAAATACTCTCAAACTGTAATTGCAAGCCAATTTAGTATCCAGTATTATTACTAGGTAGAAGGTAGTGTGTTAGCTTATTAGACGTGAGACCTTGGATCAAACCCCAGCTCCAGACATCACGAACACAACGAAATATGAAAAAAAATTTCTTTGGCGACTTCCTCTCAGCAGATTTCTAACAAAAACTTACTTACGGCAAGCACTTTAGGTCGAGTGAGTGCTAACTTTCTTTAGACCTGATTTGGATAATCTGGAGAGCAATAGCATGTAGTTTAAACAGGAAAACTGTGTGTGCCGCACATTGGATATTCAGAACGAGCAATTTGTATTCATCTAATCATCTCACATGGTGATGATTGGAACTGGGCACCAAGATCGTGTGATTTGACTCCGTTAGTCTTTTTTCTTGTGAAGTTTTCTTATGTTGCAGGTGTATGGGAATAAGTCAGAGACAAAGCGCTTCTCAAAGCTAATTTACCCATACCCTCAAGATGAGCTTAATTTATACGCCATAGTTGTGGTAAGTCGCCATAGTTTAGTAGGTTGTATGTTTGCTTATTGGACTTGAGGCCGTGGTTCAAACCCCAGCCCAAATATTTCGTTAGGCGACCTCCTTTCAGCAGTCCTCTAGAAAAAACTCTGAGAGAAAAATAGAGTTGATATGAAAAGTTTCTCAAACAATCTGTCGTTCAGAATCGACTTTAAACTGTAGGTTCCGCCACTCATGCACTAAATCTACACACACAACATGGGTGGTGTAAGAAGCTAGGTTGTAATCCTGACTAAAGAGTTGTAAAAACCAAATATGTAAATAAGTACCATACTTCCATACAATTTAAAGGAATAGCAGAGAAATATTGTCAGCCAGGAATTATAGGCATGCAGAGTAATCTTACACTCATTATTACTTGTGATAGGATTCCAAAAAACCCTCCTTATTTCGGCTGTCTCATTACCTCCAATTTAGATGCGAAATGAATCTTACCAAGGAGATAATTCAATAAAACTGCCTTAATAATCTAAATTTATTTACTATTTCCTGTTTGAACGGTGAAATCTTTCGCACTTAAGCCTCAGTGTGAGTGTGTAAATATTACTAAATAATCTTTACAATTATGACCCGTACTAATACCTTCAGGATTAAGGGTCATGTAAAGTTTAATTCTTCATTGTGATCCTGTGCATATGACCCCTTCAAAGATTTCACTTGTTCAACCCTCTGTTTGCCAGGAAGGAGGAACTTTCCCTCTTCGCATTACAATTTCGTCGCATTACAATTTTTTCCCCCAAATTTTTATTATTTTGTTTTTGTTTTCATATACACATGTACGTAAGTATGTATTTACGTGTGTGTGTATATAAAATTTTGCTTTTTTGGGAAGAAATTTTTGTGACACTTTGTTTTCCCATTCAGCTTTTTTTTCTCTTTTTTATTCTTTTAAGAGAAGGAAGCGGAAAATTATTTGAAAAGAAAAAGTTTAATTGTTCGCAAATATTTTGTTTTATTTGGATTTCAATTTTTTATTTCTTTTTTGTTGAATTTTTATTTATTTTTAAGCACACAAAAAAATATTTATTTAAACTAATTTGACAGAAGCAAATATTTGATGATTTTATGAGTCAAATAATCAATTGACAGAAATGAAAAATGAAATGAAATTATTTCAAATGTAAACAAATAAACTCATATTCAATAGCAAATGAGTTTTGCTGCTAAATGAATAGAAAAACAGAAAACTTCTACCGCTGAATACTTCTCTCTTAAACATGATTCAAGCGTTCAGACATACTTAAATCCATAATTGGAATAAATTATTTAATGTAAAAACTGTGCATAGGGGAACACATATTAAATCCAAGAATATTGTTACGTTTTTACCTTTTAAAACGTTTAAAATATGAGCTCCTGCAAATGCAAATAAAATAACAATAAATTTGTGTTTAGTTTTAATTAAAATTCTTTATTATTCACCCAATTCTGTGTGCCACTGTTCACAACTTGATGTTAACAACAACAATTGCCTTTTCTTGTTATTCCTTTGTTTATATCCTTTGCATAAACAATAACAGTTACTAGACAATTATTCGAAAGATCTTTGTAACGGAGATCTTCAAACCACGATTACTCTCTTCAAACATACCGCGTCTTCATACAAGACTGAGTGAACTTCGCTAACTCAATCGCCGGCTTAGCCTTGAATTTTATATGGCAGAGTAAACAGTCTGATGAATGTTTATGACTTCACCGTCTCGAAATCTCTTCAAAGGTAAATATCAATGTTTACATTTATTATTTTAGTGTTGTTTGTGTATTTTGTTTACATTTATTCTTGTAGTGTTGTTGTTGTATTTTTGTTTACTTGGTTCCAATTTTTTTATGCTGGTGTTTGTTGTTATATTTTTGTTTACTTGGTTACCATTTTTTTTATGCTGGTGTTTGTTGTTATATTAAGCAGTACGATAATTTGTAAACAAGTCTGTTTACTTGCATTGTTTTGTTTTTGTAGCTTTTGTTTATAATTTTAATATTAAGCGTTGTAACAGCAAAACGCCAGTATCTTGAATCTACATTTTCAATATCTTTAGCCGTCTTCTGTATAACCTGCTTAGCTTTCTCTTGTTTGTTTTCGAAAGTCTTCATCATGAAAAATATTACTGAAATCCATGATTTTTTGAAAACCAAATTAAAAATTCTATGGTCCTACAAATCTTTATGCAGATTAAGTTTCTTTTAGCCACAAGCTTTTAAAATTTTATTCCTGTTGTTTAACTAACTGGTCGCAGATTGAAGCTGCAAAATTAAAACCAACAGCGTGTGGTATTTTTTTTTCGGTATTTTTCTGGGTATTTTTTTTTTCAGTTTTTATTTTTTAATTTTAGTGCATAATTGCACAATCAATTTGTGGTGAAATAAGTTTCGTTAAAAAAAGCGAATAAAGCCAAACGAAACCAAACGAATGAAACCAAAACCAAAGAAAACAAAAAAAAAAAAAAATACAAAAAATCATGAAAGTGATGAAAAGTGAAATGAAATAAAATGAGAAAAAAAGCAAAAAAACTTATTATTTACCATGGCGCACACACACACACAAAACCATATCCAACTTAACAAATACCCGCAGTAAAGCCTACATTTAGGAGTAAATTTTTTTAAAGTCTACTTTTATCGTTTAAATAAACTTTGAATATCATGGCATACCTTTTCTGGGGATGTTATTTTTAATTTATTTAACCGCAATGATGGTGTTTTGTTTAAGCTTTTTATTACAAAAATTTTAATTTAATTAAATCGATAAGGGTTTCTTTTGCCAAAAAAAAAATAAAAATTAAAAAAATAAAAAAAAAATATTGGCAAAATAAAGCAAAAACCACTAATCATGGAAACAAGTTATTTGTTTTAAAGTATTTCTAGCAAAAACTGTGCGAGAGTAAATAAAATTTCCATGACATCCGACGTTCGGTATCGATTTTAAACTGTAGGTCCCGCCACTCATGTATAAAATTAACGCACACAGCATAAGTGGTGTGAGAAGCTAGGATGTAATCCTGACTGAAGGTTTATAATGGCCATTTATGCATGTATGTATGAAGAAAGAAAGAAAAGTAAGGAACGAACCATCTCTAAAAAGCAGCTGGAGGGCAATGAGTTTGACATTTTTGATCATTAAGCCTGTAAGAAATTTAATACTTTCGTACTTTGAACTTTAAGACCTATGCCAAGTGTTTGATAGAGAGAATTATCTATTATGAGCAGATGGAACCTGAGAAAATGATCAGTTTTTATCTCTACTGCTCCTAACTTAAATTTTTGAATTAACGTACCAAGGAAGAATGCTTAAAATCTTCCGTAGTATACTAGACGATTGCTTGTGAGTTCAAACCCCAGCTCAGATATCTCAAACAAAATCGTGTATTAATTGTATTAATGAGTGACGTGACTTACAATTATACTTTGACCGTGAACAACAGATTTGAGTAAATTTTCATGAAAATTTTATTTATTCTCAGAGATTTTGACAGAAAACTGTTGAGGAGAAGTCTTCCAAAGAAATATTTTTCATATTTCGTTTTGATTCGAAATGTCTTAGCCAGGCACACACACAGGCTATTGTCTAACTACTACACTACCTTGACATTGTCTGAATTAATTCGATATTCAGTAAATTTGATTTCATTAATTTTTACTAGTATTAAAGGAAAGACGATAAAGCGTATGTTTTAGTTAAACGTTCGATGGTGCACTAGAAGGCAGATATTGTCGATATCAAAGAGCAAGTTATTCATGTATCACAGAATACTAAGTGGAATTCTACAATACAGCAGCAGAGCTATGCGTTCTCTCTGCTGGGTAACTTCAACCATATGCTCGATGTTGTGTATTAGACCAGAGTCTCTGGTGGGCATCGAAACCAAGACTCTCACACTAATAGTCATTAAATTCTTCTCCATTCTGACTTGGTTAATGGCTTATTAACGTTCTTATTACAAAATAAAGACCGTTGTTTGGAACAACCATTAGAATTAAATTTCAATCAAACAAAAATTTACAAAGAAAAAATCGTGAATAGTTTTTTGCGAGATTTTTAAATTAAAAATTACAAATAAAACACGCATGCAATACATTTTGCTGCATTTGTTTGGGAAATAATGCTGTGGCTATTGTTTTAATTTATAATTGTTTGTATCTGTTTGGAAAGAAAAAAAAATTAAGGAAAAAGAATTTGAAAAAAACCCACAAAATTACTCTGCAGGCACCCACACGCACACGAGAGAAAGGAACCAAACCAAATCGAGTCAACGGGAAGCAATGGGCCTCCTGGCCTCCTTCTTATAAAATATATTACACCAATTAAATTGTAGCCAACCAGGGCTGGTTATTACTGTTGCTAACAACAATCAAAATAAACAAACGAATAAAAATCAACGAATAAAATTGTAATTGTCGCGCTCTCAAATGGACCGAATGTTGTAAACCAAATACAGAACAACAAAAAAAAAAAGAACCGCAGTAACACATACATAGACTGCCATTAACACATACACTTATATATGTATGTGTCCACCAATACATTTACAAAAAATGTTTTTATTTTTCTCGTTACTACTGTTGTTTCACTTACCAAATAATCGTTATCGCAAATTATGTTTGTATATGTGTGTCAGTGTGTGTCTGTATAAATAGCCAAAAAATTTCGTTTCCGTTTCATTTTTATGTGTGTTTTTGCTCTGGTCATGTCGCTTTGGCGTTCCCTTTTTAATTTGCAATTAGAACAGCACAGTTCGGCACAGAAATATTATGTATTTGGCTTCCCATAACACACGCATACATACATACGTTTCCACATGCTGTCTGTCTGGCTGCCTGATCTGCTCTGGTCTAAAGCCAAATGCGAATTTGTTGTAATTTGGATAACAAAGCCTGATTTCCATCTATTGGCGCTTCCTCCCCCAGTTAATGTGCATGTTAATGTCTATATTTGTTATATGTAAGTGTGTGTGCTTGTGTGTGTTTGAATGTGTGTGTGGGTTTAATTTTTAATGGCCTCAATTCGTAAAATTAAAAATTTTTCAGCATATTTGTTCACAATCAATAATCAACTACCAAATCGTATGTGAAGCAATACGTACAGGCTGTCCAAAAAAAAAAGAAAAATTTACAGAATCAATGCAACGATTTTAAAGAGGTGTTTAGCGCATATTAATCGATAGCTTGGGTATTGGGAATTTAGTCGATATGGAAATTTTTTTGGAATGAAAAAGTTGCTCAATATTTGCGCATGTCTTGCTTGCAGATTGGCTTACTTTTTCAACTTATAAGAGGCGAGGACGTCTAAATACGATATCTCCGTAAAAAGCAGGGTTGTGAAACAGATCAAAACTAAGGGGTAACGGTCATCGAATATTCACTAAAGATCTTGGATTGAGCGTATCAGATCTATGCATCATTTGCTACGTTGAAATTCTCGCCATTAATGAAAAAAAGGAACCTCGACTGTCTTCTCTTATTAAGACGACTGAAAAATTTCATTTTCCCATTATTTCGATGCCAAGTCACATGGACTTTTAGGAGAATTTAAGCTCAGGTGTTTCCATGCTCCTTTGCAAGCTGAAATTTAGACGAAATGTTGTAGGAGGTGCAAATTGTGAGGCTCTTGGAAGTAACCGCCTGATAACCCGAGAATTATCGCTTCGGTTTTCTGATAAGGTTCAATACGAAGGATAAAGCATTACTTATGTCTGTAATTAGCGGAGACTGTCTCATAGACACAGTATTACAACTGTTTTTAAGATGAAATATTGTGTAGATAATGAAGAATAAATAAATCTATTACACTATTGAAGTCGCTGTGGTCTGGTAGGTAGTGTGTTGGTTAATTAGACGTGAGGCCACGCTTAAAACCTCAGGTCAGACATCTCCAACTCAACGAAATATGAAAAAAATATTTTTTCGGCAACATCCTCTCAGCAGATTTCAGGCATAAACTCTGAGAGCAAATAAAATTGCCATGAAAAAGTTTGTCAAAAAATCTATCGTGCGGAGTCGACTCTAAATTATAGGTCCTGCCACTTATGGATAAAATTAACACACACAACATAAGTGGTGTGAGATACTAGGTTGTAATCCTAACTGAAGGGTTGTGTTTACAAATTAAGTAATGTAGACTACAATGTAATGTAGAATATATCAATAGAATGGTAATCTCTTCAAGCTCAATGTGTAGTTCCAGTGATGAGGGACGAACAAATCTCCAGGGCCCCTTGCTTAGAACCTATGCGTGGCAATAACGCAATTAAAGTTCTTAAGGTACTAAACGGGTAGTTATCCATATGAACACCGGATGGCATGCTGTGATTCGCCAGAGTTTTTCTACTCTGTATATATTAATGACAGTACAATAGATCGTATGTTCGCAATGCTTATGTATTGCACCAGAATAGAAACTTCTTCGGTAAGTCATCTCGGCCAGTTTTACTTTCATAATTCCTGGGTGAAAGTGGGTACATGCTTTACTAGTGGGCTCTTAATTATTTGATTGATCACTACAATGCTTTAGCCAGGATTAAAATGGCCTAAATTAGTAAGAAAGCATGCCAATAAATTATTTAAATTTACCCGTAGGTATATTTCTGTTACTGTAAAGATTGTAGATCGTTCGAGCAGAAGTAGAGGAGTAAAGCTTTCGTTACATTGTACGCTACCCTAGCTTTGGCCCAGCATAGATTTCTTTCGTTTCGCTCAGGCTTTCTGGAACATATTAATTACTGGATTCATTATACTTACAAGCTAGTTTTCCGCTACATTATTAGTATTGTCATGAATACGTGCCTTAGTGCTGCGGCAATACCTCTTCTGAACTCCCTTCAAACTTCATAGAGTAATACAAGCTTACTGCCTTGAACAACATCAGAATGCTGAACTATGTCAACAATAATAATACCTTGCCCAGCACCTGATATGTAATCAACTGTTTCCTTCTGTATTACATTAATGGCTCATAGGTTATAAGAAAATGCTCCGATGACTCATTCATTCCTATTGTCATGGAATTTATGTGTTGAGCTCAACACAATTTCCATTTAAAATACATGTTCTCTGAGCCTATAGAGAACGTTGACAAGAGACCGGTTACCTTAATCGCATTGTGAAAAGAAGATGAGAACGATAATTTAATCTTAAAAATTCTGTTTCAAAGAGCATGGCGTGTTTGTAATGTCTTTGTATAATTTATTGAGAAGGCTAATTTGATAGTCATCCTTTCAAAACAGAAAATTTTAAACAAATTAGATTGATGAACTAATTTTGAATGTTTTAAGAAAACACACACTAATTACGAATTAATTTTTATATACTCAGCATACAGCTAAAGGCACTTGAAAGTATCTAAATTACAGGAAGAATGTTTTCAAAATTAAATTCCAAACACTGAACTCCTCTACTACATTTATTCTCTCCAATATTTTATCAATTTAAACTGGCATGATAATGTAAAGTTTTTGAAAGTCTCATTTCAAGCAGCATGCTGGGCTATTTTCAAATTAATTTTAATTGTTTCCTATGAAAACAAATTACAGAGAAAGAGCAGCCTTACAAGAGAAAACAATCTAAAATCCTTTGTAGGAACAATTCATTCCTTAATCATTCCATTTCATTTATTCATCATGTACTCAGCTATTGTTTGCAACATTATTTGAATCTGTTTTTCGTTTTTCGTTTGGTTCGTATTTTCTATTCCACTTTAGATTTCTCAATAAAATTTCGGTTAACAAAAGAAAATAAAAATTAATTACAGGCTAATAAAGTGTAAAAACAAAATCAAAAAAAAAAAAAAAACGGAAAATTCAAAAGAAAACAGTCCAACCGTAGAATAAAGGATTTTGGCAAATTACAATTTGATTACTTAAGGCCAAGCAAATAAAGGTTCTATTTCTTCTTCTACTCCTACTAACAAATTGTTTTTCATTCCTTTTTTCATTTTTAATTTACAAAAAACGAAAGGGAAGAAGAAGTAACACACACAACAAATTATTTTCAATTGACTGCTGGTTTGCTTCCTTGCGAATACATTTTCCAAAGACTAAAGAAAATGTGTTGAGTTTTTAAAAATAAAACCTTAATTAGCAGCCAGTGAAAGAAAGAAAATGAAAGAATGAAACCAGAAAAGACAGCAAAAAAAAAAAGGAAACGAAAGCCAACATTTTATAAATCATTTTGAATTTGTTTCTTTTTTATTTTATTTGAGTAACACAAAAATTATAATGGCCTACTTCCGTTTCCGTAAGAAACAAAGAACAATTTTGTAAAATATTTAATGGCAGGTTAGGTAAGGTTACACAGAAGAGAGGACTATTTTCGTGGGAAAAAAGAGAGAGAAATAAACAAGATAAAAAATTTATCTTAGGAGTTGAATCTAAAAATGAATTTAAGCCTGCATTCTTAAACAGAATATTCCAAAAAAAAAAAAAAAAACATTTTTTTAGGTTCAGAAGAAAAGGCTTTAATTCACAGATATTTCGTTTAATTTCTCTTTTTATTTTTCTTTTAAACCTTAAAATAATTTCACTGTCTTTATCCTTTCCAGAAAGCAGACACTTACTGCTGTACTCTTACTATCAAATCTTTTAAAAGGGACTTTCGAACTTTAATAGTTGATAACCTACAGTTTTAAAGTCTACTTCGAACGACAGATTTTTCGAGAAAGTTTTTAATGGCAATTTTATTTACTCTCAGAGTTTTTTGCCAGAAATCTGCTGAGAGAAAGGTGACGCGGAATTAGTTTTTTCATATTTCGTTTTGTTAGAGATGTCTGACCTGGAGCTTGAACCGTGGCCCCACGTCTAATAAGCCAACACACTACCTGCTAGACTGCGTCTGATGTCATAACCTCTACTTGAGAGAATAAATCTTTAACTGGGAAACTTCTCAAAGCAAGAAACTAGATCAGGCATTATGGAAAGAAAATTAATACGCGAAAATCTATTCCCATTTCTCTACAAACCATGGCAAATGCAAAGAGTTGGAGTATTGCCCTTAGTTAGTGCAGAAAATATCTTCTTATTGTAGTTGAACTAAATCTTCTGTGTCATAGAACAGGAAGTTTTCCGTTTTTGGGATCACTTCCCTTGACCTTAAGTGTTTATAGTGAATTCCAATCTGATTATTTAGTGGAAATTTTTTTACTTTCGACGCGAATTTATGCACGTAACGTGACAAGAGGCTTAGCTGACTTCTTCCTTGAGCGATCTACAACCTTCACAGTAACAGGAAATACTCCTATGGGCCAGTTTAATTAGTTCATTGATATGCTTTCATACTAATTTAGGTAAGCTAAGTTGTAATCCTTACTTAAACGTTGTAATGATCAATTAAATAAGTAAGAAGCCGGCCGTGGTCTAGTAGGTAGTGTGTTGCCTTATTATACGAGAAGCCTCGGTGCAAACCCCAGGTCAGATATCAAAAAGGAAACTTGAAAAATTTTTCTTCGGGGACTTCCTCTCAGCAGATTTCTACCAAAAGCTCTGAGCGTAAAATAAAATTGTCGTTCGGAATCGACTTTAAACTGTGGGTCCCGTCACTTGTATATAAAAATTAACACACACAACATAAGTGGTGTGAAAAACTAGGACATAATCCGACTGAAGGGTTGTAATGACCTATTATGTATGTACATATGTATATAAAAGCCAGCATTAAAGCACGTATCCTTTTCCATCTAGGAATTATGAAAGTAAAATTAACCGAGATGAGTTACCGAAGGAGTTTTTATTCTGTTGCAATACATAAGCATGGCGACCATACGATCTATTGTATGTAGTATGTGTAATACGGATAACTACCCGCTTAGTTAAGTTCTTATTGCGTTATATGTTTTGTGGAGATTTGTTCTCCTCATCACTGTAACTACACATTGATTTTGAAGAGATTACCATTCTATTGATATATTTTTCTAGTCTACATTACACGATCAAACGATCTCATTACTGAATCTACATTCAAACCTACAATGTTCAATATTCCGGATATATTCAAATCTCTTCCCTCTCTATATAGGAATGCCTAGCAAGGCTTTAGATTGTCTGGGTTGAAAAGAGTCTCTAGCTTTAGAACCGCCCATGTGGACTCCAGCCAAGAGCCTAAAAGATAATCAGATCTGGTGAAAAATCCCGTAAACAAATTCAATTTAGAGTTTGAGTACACTCAAGAAGGATAGATAGATATAGATGCCCAGCGTGAATATGATGCCAGCATGTAAAAGCCTTTACATACATAACTGGTCGTTATAACCCTTCTACCAGGATTACGACCTAGTTTCTCACACCACTTGTGTGTGCAAACTCTACACATGAGTGGCGGGACCTACAGTTTAACTTTGACTTCGAATGACAGATTTTTGACAGAAATTTCACGGTAATTTTATTTATATTCAGAGTTTTTGCCAAAAGTCTGCTGAGAGAAAGTCGCCGAAGAAATATTTCTTTTTCGTATTTCGTTTTACTAGAGATGTTTGACCTGGGGTTTGAACCGTGGCCTTACGTCTAACAAGCCAACACATCACCTACTAGATTACGGCGACTACAGGTCTAGTAAAATAAATTTCGTATACATGCTCGATTTAGAATCTGAGAACACTCAAAGAGGCTATATATACGTGCCCAGAGTTAATATTATGGCAGCATGTGAAGGTCTTTAGTCTCTTTAATGCAATTAAGGTTTCTTAACTGGCAAATAACTCAGACAAAAGCCAATTAGTTAAACCTTACAAACAGCCTCTTGATATTGTTACTTTTTTACTTATAAAAACGTTTAAAATATTAGCTCGTATATTGCAAATAAAATAAGAATAAATTTGTGTTTAATTTTAATTGAAAGTCTTTATTATTCGCACAATTCTGTGTGCCACTGTTAACAACTTGATGTAAACAACAGCAATTTCTTTTCTTTGTTATTCCTTTGTTTATACCCTTAGCACAAACAAAAACTATTACTACACAATTATTCGACAGATCTTTGTAACGAAGGTCTTCAAACCACGATTACTCTCTTCAAACGGCCCGCGTTTTCACACAATACTGACTGAACTTCACTAACTCCTTCGCCTGCTATGTCTTGCCTTTTATATGACAACGTAAACAGTCTGATGAATGTTCAAGAAGGCGAAGGTTCATGACTTCGTCTTCTCGAAATCTCTATAAATGTAAACATCGTTGTTTATGTTTATTACTGTAGTCTTGTTTGTGGATTTTTATTTAAGTTTTTGCTATTTTTTTATGCTGGTGTTTGTTGTTATATAAAGCAGTACGATAATGTGTAAACAGGTTTGTTTACTGCATTGTTTTGTTTTTGTAGCTTTGGTTTATAATTTTAATGTTAAGCGATGTAAAAAAAAAGCCAGTATGCAAGTATTTTGAAACATTTCTTCCTAATGTAGAGTATAGGGTGTTATATAAGCGGCGTAATAGACTGTGATTTTCTTATTCAAGCCTTATCTGTTTTGAAATATTTTATTATTCCAATAAATAAATAGTAAATGGAAACGTTTGTATACAACGCATTTTTTTTTTATATTTTTACAATATTTTTTACAACATCATTTAACATTTATTGTCAATCAGTTTATGTGTGTCATAACGTTGAAAATATATTCTCGATTTGCATATGCGTTTCAATAACAATTTCAAACGCCATTAAATTGATTTGATTGTTTTAATATTTCCCACTAACAATAACGACAGCATCAATAAAAATATGTATACGCTTTTCATTCATTCATTCATTACCATATTATTTCATTCATTCATTCATTCATAGTCAATCAGTTACATAGACAGTTTAGTCAGTCAGTACAGTCAGTCAGTCATTTATTGTTTCATTTATTTTTACATCATTTTTTATTGTAATTCTAGTGATTTTTCCTTTTATTTCGCATTATTTTTTACTGTTATTATGCGAACATTTGTAAAATTATCGCGCTTTCATATATGATGGCTGACAATATTTTTAATAGACTCGCTTCCGTGAAAATCAAAATTTAAAAAAAAAAAAAAATTATTTTTTATGATCATTTCATACACTAAACGCAACGTCAATATATTTTTGGGGTTGTAAAGCGAAAATCCCATTATTTTTATATGAAATTGAGCTTGTTTTTGTTTTTCTAGAGAGAGCGGGAGAACATCATTGTTTTTGTCAACAACCAGAACAACCAGAACAACGAAAACAACAACAAATTATGATTATTATTACGTCCCTATTGTTTTGTATTCTTTTCCTCTTGATTTTTATTTTTTTGGAAAAAAAACAAATCAAAGTTAAAGAAAAAAAAACTGCTTTACATATGCACTCACCCTGTATATTGTTGATATCCTCGAAAGACATTTGGCCATAGTCCCAGAAAAATGTAAAAACAAGCAATTTTTGTGTTTTAAGGGTCTCTTGGTTTTATTTTCGTATAAAAAAATGAAGACAAAAAAAAAAACGTTTTAGTTTTATGGAAATTTGTTTGTTTTTTTTATGAAAATTTAGAATGTTTTACACCCGGCACATAGAGACTCTTAAAAACAGCCAACAAAACTTTTTTTCAATACACACTCAAATACAAGCAAACATACATATGTACATATGTAAAATTATTAACATTGTACAGTGGGACTGAAGACAGACAATAGACAAGCCGGGAAAACATTTTCGTCCATGAGAAAAAAATTTTTTAAAAGGATTTTAGTAGCGCTGACAATTCATCTTGAGGCAAACCAACGTGAGAAACGTTAACAAAGCCATTCCTAATAGCTATGAGAGATGAATCTTAGCATTGTCTGAGATAAAGATATTGCAAGGCTCTACAAATAGTAGTCTGCCAGAAATCATGAAGATTTTCTGAGTGTAAGTGGAAATGGTTTGACAATACCCTGACAAAGTCAAGAGATGATATTGCCGTTAGATATCTTTGGGAACCCTCAAGCATCCCAAGAGAGGACAGTGTCCACAACCAAGAAGAAAGTCTTTTAAAACTAGCCGACCTCACATTCATATGGCGGCAGGTTGATAGGTTGGAGTGGTAGCGCACTTAAGCACTCATAGCCGCCCGTCGTTACGCCACAGGTGAACGCAGTATCTGTGTTGAGCAAGTTCCTCCAAACCAGGGAAGAAGAAGAAGTTGGAAAGCACAAGGGTTGCACATTTAAAGCACGACTAACCCACGCTGGAAAATGAGCCCGAAAGTTTGATAAACGAAGCTAGATCCTTGACATCAATGGATGAGAACTCCGTCAAGCTGACAAAGATTGGAAAGCCAAATAACCTATATCTGCACCTAGCAAGAGATGGGCATTGACAAAGAAAGTGAATAACAGTCTCCTCTTCCTCAGTAGATCTGTATCCACGGCAGAAGTCGTTAGGTTAGGTTAGTGTGGTAGCTTTATACCAAAAGCTCACTTGAGCATGCATAGCGGCCCGTTGTGACGCCACAGGTGAACGCAGTCTCTGTACTGACCAAGTTCTTCCGAACTAAAGAGGGAGAAGTTGGTCAGCGCAAGGGCTGCACATTTAGAGCACGACTACCCCACGCTGGAAAACCAGCCAGAAAGCTTGATAAACGAGGCTATATCCTTGACATCAATGGACGACAGCACCGTCAAGCTGACAAGGGTTGGCAGAAGTCGTTAGATGAGAGCTAAAATCTTTCCGAGTGTCTTTCCATATCACCTGTAAGCATGGCCACTGCGATCGAGATGACATTACAAACAAGTCCAAGTAACTGGTTGGTGAGCCTTCTATCCATCGAGGGCCAAGTGAGCCTAGCGGTGGAGCAGGACTCCTCATTGACCCAGAATAGGTTGGCGTCTCGAAAGAATTTCCACGCGACGGCCAACTTGGCCGAGGTAAGTGGCATATCCAAGTCGATTGAAGAAGATTCCGGAAGTAGTGCATCTCATATTACTCAGGTTGTATGCGTTAATATAATGCCTGATTGGTGGTGCCTATAGTTTAACATAGAGTACGAGCGAAAGATTTGTGATGCTTTTTCATGGCGCCTTCAGAGCCTTTACCAAAGCTTTTACTGCTGTTTCTATAAAATATTGAGTGAAAGAGTTTAAACAAGAGCGCACAAGATGCCATGTTAATAACCGTAATTATTAAAGCCAAGCTAGACTAATGTCGCAGTTGTCTTGTGTTTCAAACTCCAGCACAGACATCTCGGACAAAACGAAATATGAAAACAAAAATATTCTCTTTAGCAACTTCCTTTGTCATGAAAAGTTTTTGAAATCTTTCGTTAGTTCGTTCGCCATTCAAGGATAAAAAAAATTAACAAACACAACATGGGTGTTGTGAGAAGCTAGGTTGTAATCCTGACTAAAGGATTGTAATGATCAATAAAGTAAATAAGCTAGACTTTACTCTTGCATCGTTTGTACTCTCTGTCGTGTCAATATAATTTTCAATGGCAGAGTTTAAACGGGGCTTTAGGAACTGCCACCATAATTGTGGAATGATTTAAAGGGCTACCTCGGAATCGTTTAAAAAAATTCTACAAAATGTTAATGGACGAGGGCCGGTATAATGTGCGACGGCTAGCTTAAACAATAGGCGTTTAGAACGTGCAATACGTCGCCCAATGGTTAAAAGTTTAAGGATCGTTCCATCTCGTCAACTCTATTTCGCATAGACGCTTAAAACTATTTTTTCCATTTCGAATACAATGTTCTACATAAGTGAGGTCATCCACTGATGGCTTGTGATCAAGAAAAAAATAATGATGGGCCTTGTGCTTCAACGATACAAATGACACCTTAGTAGGCAACCAGAACCGTTAGGTCATATAAAGCGCCTGCTATTGCTTTAAAATATAAGGTAACCAGGTGTTGTGAAAGTTTACTTATACCTACAGTCAGGATTACAACTTAGTTTCTCACACCACTTATGTTTTGTGTGTTATTTTGTATACATGAGTGGCGGGACCTGTAGTTTAAAGTCGACTTCGAACGACTGATTTTTATTTGAGAAGCTTTACATGGCAATTTTATTTGCTCTCAGCGTTTTTGCAATAAATCTGCTGAGAGGAAGGCGCCAAAGAAATATTTCTTTTCATATTTTCTTATTGATGTCTGACCAGGGGTTTGAATCGAGGTCTTACGGCTAATAAACCAACAAACTACCTACTAGACTACGGCGACTTTAGAGTTTCAAATTGAAATTCTTAACCTCTGTAGATCAGTTTCTTTTTTATTTCCGAATGCTTTAATGTTTTGCAGGATATTTCCATTTAAATTTTATTGTTTTTGGCAAAAATTCATATTTTAGTTGCCCTTCTTCTTTGTTGTTGCTGTTTTTGTTTTTTGTGAAAAGTTATATTTTTTCTGTTCTTAAAACAAAAGGCGAAACAGACAACAAACAAAGGACAATGCCAAAAATTCAACAACAACAGCAACAGCAGCATCAGCAGCAACAACCATAATAACGATAATAAGTTTGCATTTAAAACTGTACATTTAGTTGTAAAACACTGTCGTATTGTTATAGCATTACCATCATCCTTCCCCAGAGTACAGGAACGGAACGGAAAGAGCGAAATAGTGAAAGAGTGCTGAGGACAAAAAGTGTACGTGCGGACGTGTGTGTGTGTTTGAGTAAATTATTTTAATGCCTTTAACTTTATGGTTATTTACACACACATATGTAAGTACATGCATACGTACATACATATATACATGTATACGTATTAGTTCTACCG
This sequence comes from Sarcophaga caerulescens, assembly GCA_927399465.1. NCBI lineage: Eukaryota > Metazoa > Arthropoda > Insecta > Diptera > Sarcophagidae > Sarcophaga > Sarcophaga caerulescens. The sequence continues at coordinate 28,100,644 of OV656873.1, read as the reverse complement.
AACACTACAGCTCTGTATAATAAAGGCAAACAGTGAAATTGTTAATGTGCGGTAAACTTCTTAACGTTATTCTCTCCTAAAGTTATCTATTGGACGCATAAGACCGATTGACTCAATCAGGAAACTTCTTCACCACTACATCCAATGTGACATATCAATAAATATTTAAAGAAATAGTTTTCTATAGTCAACGAGATACGGCAACCCTATCATTCTAGATTCTGTAGAGGGTAGACAAATCATCTGTTAAACTGGTAAAAATTGATTATGTTAAGCAAAGAAAAATAAAGTTAGGAGAGATGTATTGTTACTATAGCTGGCAGGGCTTAAACGAACCCATATGAACTCTCCCGATGAATGCTGTAATGTTCCAAGTAGGTATTCTGTATGATTCGTTTAGAAACTGCAAGTTGGACTTGATGCGACACAATTTCTAGAAAACTAAGCTTGGAGTATATTTAACCGTTCAAAAGGCTGATTACTATTCACAGAATACCACTGGATATTGTAATGTATGTATCAAATCTCGTTTCATTGCAATTACCCAGCAAAAGTTTAGATTGTCTTAAACGGATTTGACCGCCTCCCTTTATCTCCTCTTTCTTTGAGTATACCCATCCAAACATCTGTTTTCATTCCACAGAAAGATTCTGACCCCTTTTAATGGTATAGAACTCTGCTTCTTGTAATCTCAGCCAACAGTTTATCGCCTTGAATTATCATTCAGAAGCAGATGCTCATGAACAGTCCCAAATGAGACGAAAACTCGAATGGTGGCCTGATTGTCAGATGGTTGAATTGAGCACATCACACATTTGATGACGTAGGCTTCCGCTTAGAAGATATTCACAAATTTTTCTATAAAAATTGAATGTTTTATTGTGTAACTAGAGTCACTAGCTTTTGTCCCAATCTCTATTTTCAACCCATGCGTATCCTTCTGGAGTATGCAGTTTTCAAAGCATTGGCCTATTATATATTTCCCAAAATCATAGAATCTATTGGATCTATTTAGGGGACAGTTAAGAACGAAGCTGTCAGTCACTCGAGTTGTCAGGACACTAGACCCTATGCAGGTGAACATCGTGTAAGTCTTGTCTCTTAATATTGTTACGAAAATGAAAAATCTACATACTGGTGTTTTGCTTTTTCATCACTTAACATTAAAATTATAAACAAAAGCTACAAAAACAAAACAATGCAACGAACTAACCTGTTTGCAAAATATCGTACTGCTTGATATAACAACAAATACCAGCATAATAAAATGGTAAACAAGTAAACAAAAATTTACCAACAACACTACAATAATAAAATATAAACTACGATGTTTACATTGATAGAGATTTCGTGAAGGTGAAGTCAAGAACGTCAGCCTTCGAGAACATCCATCAAAGCAGGAGTTAGTGAAGTTCAGTCAGTCTTGTGTGAAGACGAGGTGCGTTTGAAGAGAGTAATCGTGGTTTGAAGATCTCCGTTACGAAGATCTGTCGAATAATTATCTAGTAATTGTTATTGTTTATGTAAAGGAAAGCAATTGTTGTTGTTTACATCAAGTTGTGAAGAGTGGCACACAGAATTGTGCAATTAATAAAGAATTTTAATTAAAACTAAACATAAATTTATTTTCATTTAATTTGCAATCTACAAGCTCATATTTTAAACTTTTTTAAAAGGTAAAACTAACTATTATTACCATACCTCTAGACACCCCAATATCATATGTAACGGGCTTAAGTCCAACATAGTTTTGACAGATTTTGTAGGAGAGTTTTTCCTTGCTTTGTATATACAAATACATGCCCGTTTATGTATCTTATTCAACTTCATCGGAGTTGTTTTTAAATCCATTCTGTTTGCTAAAGTTATGGACCAATAATTCTCCTGAACATCCCAACCCAATACCATCGTTGCATCCAAAATTTGGCATGTTTTGCTTTACTCGATGTGCTCTCTATATGGGCCTTCCATATCTGTTTACTATCCAAATATTTTGGCTCCTTTTCCCTTCATATTACATCACATAAATTTTCATTTACAATGTCGTTTCACCTCTCATAACTGGTACTACTTTGGTTTCAACAATCAATTTCATCAATCAGTTTATTTGGGTTCATCAATCAATTTACAATCTGAAGAATAATGCCACAGACAGTGCTCTACCTGGCAGATTTCAGTCAGCTGCTTACAGTCAATGCATGACGATCAATGCCTGCCTATGCGAAAGTGTAATGTTTCATTGTTTGCTTAGTTGTGCCCAGTATTTCTGGAAGAATGTTGAAGATATAATGATTCCTCTTCCCCTCTCGTAACTGCTACTACTTTGGTTTCATCAACCAATTTATTTGGTTTCATCAATCAATTTACAATCTGAAGAATAATGACACAGACAGTGCTCTTCCTGACAGATTTAAATGAGGTGCATACAGTCAATGCATGCCAGTCAATGCTTGCCTATGCGAAAGTGTAATGTTTCATTGTTTGCTTAGATGTGCCCAGTATTTCTGGAAGAATGTTGAAGATATAAAGATTCCTTTTTCCCTCTCGTAAATGGTATTACTTTGGTTTTATCAATCAATTTCATCAATCAATTTATTTAGTTTCATCAATCAATTTACAATTTGAAGAATAATGCCAAAGACAGTGCTCTTCCTGACAGATTTAAGTCAGCTGCATAAAGTCAATGCATGACAATCAATGCCTGTCTATGCGAAAGAGGAATGTTTCATTATTCGCTAAGATCTTACCAGAATTTCTGGTAACTGGTACCACTTTGGTTTCAACAATCAATTTCATCAATCAATTTATTTGGTTTCATCAATCAATTTACAATCTGAAAAATAATGCCAAAGACAGTGCTCTTCCTGACAGATTTAATTCAGCTGAATAAAGTCAATGCCTGCTAATGCGAAAGTGGAATGTTACATTATTCGCTTAGATGTGCCCAGTATTTCAGGAAGAATGTTGACGATATGAAAATTCCATGTAAGGCCTGCAAGGCTGTCAGACTATCTGTTCTGATCCGAATGTCTCTGCTATATATTCGTTATCAATTACCAGTTTACAGTTCTATAAATCATGCATGGCTTAAGGTTCTCAATCATACACAGCTTTTGGGTTCATGCCTCTAATGCAACTGCCAATCTCGCCACTAGCTCTGCAGCATATTCTTTTCTATCGGTCTCTCAATGTACCTCATTACGAAAAGTCCTTTATTTATCCCTCCAATGTCAATATCCTTGAGTTTATTTATTTCCGTTTATATCCTTGATTATCTGTTGTATTGTCAGCCAGCATTTCCTTTTACTACTTTTCTCATTTGATTGCACAAGCCACTCCAAGTAATTTGTCGCAGTAATCGAACGTCATTAAATTAATATTTCAAAATAAATTTTCAGGCAAATATTTTTGTTTCTAAAACTACAACAACTACAAACATTGTAAATAATTCTAAACAATTTCAATTTGTTTAAAACATAATTTAAATCAGCCATCCATACAATTTATTTATTCGATTTTTCTCTTCTTCTTCGTGTTTGTTTTTGTTGTTTTTCTATTATTTGTCATGAAATATTTTTTTTTTCTTTGTTTTAAAAAATTTTAAATAAACAACCCTCCGGGTTAAAATTTGTTCAATTATGTGTTAAATTGCCATCATCATTGTCATTAGCAGCAGCAACACTCGAATTCGGCAGTAAAAGCGTCAGATTGACGGACATACAGACAGCCAGCCAATCACTTGACACACCATGTGTCAAAACAATGTCATGAAAAAACAATGAATCCTTGATTTGACTCTCTATCAGTCGGTCTATTTGTTTTTATCGCGTAGCAATTTTCCAACGTTGACGCATTTGCTGTTTTGTTGTTAAGCACAACAATTTTCGAAATTATTTTTCATTTCGTTTCGTTTTTTTTATTGGAATTTCGAAAACATTTTCGAAAATAATTGAAACAATTTGTTTAAATGACTATCAAAAACAATAACAAAATTAATTGAGTTTCTTTAAAATATTTTTAAAACGAAATTTTTCGCCAAATATTTTGTAATTGGCAGAGTGGCGAGAGAGTGATTGAAGCGCAAATAGTGTCTGCAGTTCCTGAAATTTTTTAAATTTAAGCTTCACTTTGAATTGTATTCCATTAACTCTCTAAAAGGAAACATAAATTTGTATTGATGTATAGAGGGCTTTTTTGAAGCGCCTACAATTTTCAAATTTAAATAAAACAACGCGGGCATGTGGGACCTTTTCGAAATTTTTATTCAATTGAAAGACCTATTGGTGCCAATAACAAATGGAATATAACATCCGCAGCTTCGCTATACTGAGAGCATTCGAAATGTTCAATTTTCCATGACTCACTTACTTATCACAGCCCTTCACTCAGGATTACAACCTAGTGCCTCATACCACCCCTGTGGTATGTGTTAATTATATCGATAAGTGGCGTGACCTACAGTTTATAGTCGACTTCAAGCGGTTGATTTTTGAGAAACTTTTCATGGCAATTTTATTTTATTTACACTCATGGTTTTTATTCAAAGCTTGCTGAGTGGTAGTTGCCGAATGAAATATTTTTTCATCTTTCGTCTTGTTTGAGATGCCTAGGCTGGGGTTTGAACCACGGCATAACGTCTAATAAGCCAATACACTACCTACCAAACTACGACCACTTTCCATGACTATGGCGCATAAATCAAGCTCATCAAGACCGAAGGCTTGGACAATGTTAGCTTTGAGAACCGCTTTAATTGATGATGCATACTCCTGCGACACAATTAAATCCCACAAAAAATGTGTAACAGGATCTAAGCGCATTATCTCAGTGAACAGTTGTCATCACGTTTACGTGAGATGATCACATGAATACAAATGGCTCGTGCCGAATATCTAATGCGGCATGAAGTGTGTGGCACACAGAGTCTTTCTGTTAAAACCACATATCGTTGTCGCTCATCCAATTCAGGCCAAATAGAGATCGTAATCATAGACCTGTAGTGCTCGCCGTTGACAAAGATGAACCGGCTAACATCATCCTCAAAGAAATATGGAACGATGACGTCGTCAGCCTAAAGTCCACTTCAAATATTTACTTTTTCAGGATGCAGTGGATGATCTAGGATCTCATATGTATCGGTATCGTGGGAAATCTTTAAAATGGGGTGTCTGTGTACGTGAAGCATTTATCCAGAAATGGGCCCCTTCGCTTAATATGATTTTTCAACAAAAAATTGGCTTCACTTGTCAACTGCTTCAGAGCCCATTAAGTGAACGTCGTTGTCTCTGGTCGACCATTCTGATTTATCAAAAGCGACTGAACAAATGACAACTAATTTGACAGATCTAGCTTCAACAAGAACGCCGTCATCATCTGTGAAAGTTCGGAAGTCCCTGTTGGAAAACCCGAAATATAAAATTAAAAATTTTCATTCTTTGTGTAGTCTCGGATGAGATGTATTCGCACTTTTTTCCAAACAATTTTGTGGCAAAGACATCAAATAACTTTCTAAAGCAAACGCACACGAAACCAAGGAAACTGATTGTCTTACTGTTGGCCTTGTAGAGTCAATGTGCTTGAAACACTGCCTTGATAGCACAAAATGTGGTATAATGGTACTGGTCCCATAGATTTTGTGAAGAGGACTTTCTGGAGAGCGAGGTTGACCTGTCGTCTATAGTCAATGTTCGGTGTGAATTTATTACAACCTCCAAATTGTTTGCGTGGGACTAGATCTATCGAAATGGGTGAACATAGTTCCGCTGAGTTTCTGTCAAACCATTTCCAATGCGACTTTAAGGGATCAGATGCTGAAAAAATTTTATTTCAAATCTTTTATGTCAAATAAAATGAAGGAGGTAAATTCGGTTTAAGTTATGTTCTGATAAATAAGAAAAAATTGTTGCACAATTACCGACAGATCGTTGTAACGGGGATCTTCAGACCACGATTTCTGTCTTCAAACGCACGGCGTCTTCATACAAGACTGACTGAAATTCACTAACTCATTCGCCTGCTTTGCTTTGCCTTTTATATGGCAGGGTAAACAGTCTGATGAATGTTCTTGAAGGCGAATGTTCGTAACCTCGCCTTCGCGAAATCTCTATAAATGTAAACATCATTTATTATTGTTATTTGTGTATTTTGTTTACATTTATTCTTGTAGTGTTGTTGGTATATTTTTGTTTACTTGTTTAACATTTTTTTATGGTAGTGTTTTGTTTTTATAGCTTTTGTTTATAATGTAAAAGCAAAACACCAGTTTCAAGATTTTTCATTTTCGTGACAGTATTGTAGCTATAAGGCCTAGCTTGAATGACTTAGCAAGCATTTTTACGTTTCTTGATCGTAAGGTCATAAAAAAAATTGTATAAAAGCCGCAAAATGTTTTCACTTAAAGTCACATCTTCTTCTACTTGACCATTGGCCATCTATCTGTGTCTGTCCGCATATCTGTCTGTCTGTCCGCCTTTTTTTTAATGAATAAATAAGTAAAATGGACGATTTTCTAATATCATAGAATACTACCACATACAATATACATTAGATGAACACGTTCTAATAGCCTCAGTTTACTATGGCCTTATAGCCATAATAAGTGGGTGTCTTATTGAGCTCATATGGTATCACACACAGACCATGTTAAAGCTCTATAAAGAAAATAATGATGATGCCGACAAAGATGATGTGCATAAAGCAAAAGAAAAAACTAGTGAAAGAAAAGTCACACACTAAAAAAAAAAAGAAGAAAAAAATTAATGGAACCAATGTATGAAGGAATGAATGAAGGAATGTATGGATGGATGTACGGATGACTGGATGGATGTAGGAATGTTGGTATGTTTCGATAAAATATTGTCTTTTTCTTGAACATCTGCATGCTACAATTTGTAGCAAGTGGCACGTGATAATCATACAGAATGAAATTAGATTTATAAAAATCCCAACAACAAAACAAAAACAAAACAGCAAAAAACGAAATGTTATCACGTACATGCTCTAAAAACATATGGGCTATTTTACATTGAAAACTAACAATATTATATGCGACTATAATAATTGGTTTCAGTTTTTACTTTTTGTCTCATCAAGATGAAATAATTTATACGAGGGCTAAACAAACACTATCATAGGTTATTATTAGCCTTGTAATACCCCCATGTATTATTGATGTTAAGAAAGATTTCAAGTAAAGAGTTTCGAGCGGTTTCTTAGCCATTTCCAACAAGCACTTACGAGCTTTGACAGTTGATAATAACGATCTTATTGAAGCCACATCTGTCAAATTAGTTGTCATTTATGCAAACTGTCGTGTTGAAGTCGCCGTAGTCTAGTGGGTAGTGTTTTGGCTTATTAGACTGAAGGCCCGATTTCGAATCAAAGGTCAGACATCAAAACGAAAATATGAAAATATTTCTTCGGCGACTTCCTCTCAGCAGATTTCTGGCAAAAGCTCTGAGAGTAAATAAAATTGCCATGAAAAGCTTCTCAAAAATCTGTCGTTCGGAGTCGACTTTAAACTGTAGGTCCCGCCACTCATGTATAAAATTAACGCACACAACATAAGTGGTGTGAGAAGCTAGGTCGTAATCCTGACTGAAGGGTTGTAATGACCAATTATGTATGTATGTATGTATGTTATGCAAACTGTTTTGCTAAATCACTGTAGCCAGTCACAGACAACGATGTGTGTTCACTGAATAGGCTTAGAAGCATTTGGCAAATGAGCCTTACTTTCATTAAAAAAAGTATCTTCAACGTTGTGGCCCATTTGTGAATGAATGGATACGTAAGTAAGTAAAATTATAGAATTTGGGACGAAACAAATCCCCAGTATTCGAATTGTGTCTAATTCATCCCAAAAAGTCCCTGCTTGGTTTGTATTCTGTGCTGGAGGCATCATCGGTCCATACTTGTATGAGAATGCCGTTGGCCAGGCCATCTCTGTCAATGGCGAGCACTATAGGTTGATGGTTATCAACTTCTTTTTCGCCTGAATTAAATGATAAGAACACCAACGACATGTGGTTTTAACAGTACTGCGCTACGTCCATGACATATTGGATATTCTGCACGAGAGATTTGAAGGAATGATACTCTGACTTGGAGGTACGATGAACTGCCCACCGAGATTGTGTGATTTATCCTGGTCAGACCTTTTTTTGTAGGATTTTTCTAAGTTTCAGCGATTCTCAAAGCCTACAAAACCCATCTCATCGGACAATACTAGCCTGATTTATGAGTCATGGAAAATTGAACATTTTGGATTTGCTCGACTGTAGATTAAAGATTATTTTTCTTGAACGCATGGAATCAATTTTAGATAAGAGTTGTGTTGATTTAACGAATCTTAAACCGTTTGCAGATGGATTAGAAGTATTTACAGGAATAGGGGTGGGAGTCTTTGCATCTAATAACAGGGTTTCTGCCTACAGATAGCAAATGCTCAAGTGTCTTTCACTTTGAAATTCAGCTAATATTAGAGGGCGCTGATATAAACCAACGGAGGATAATAAAAGATGCATAAATAATTATACGTTCAAATTGTTCGGTTGCTCTTGCGGCACTAGCTTCTTTCTGTACATAATTTTAATCGACCGGGAACTGTTTTAGTGGGGGTTAATAAAATTGTAAGGCTGTAGACCATTTATTAATGGTCCAAATGACAATAAATAATAAATGGTCTACACCCATTTTAAGAAACTAAAGTTAAGTTGTCGTAGTCTGGTAGGTAGTGAGTTGGCTTATTAGACGTAAGATTCAATCCCCAGGTCAGACATCTCCAATAGAACGAAATTGCCATGGAAAATTCCTCAAAAAAAAACAAAAAAAATCTGTTGTTCGGAGTCAAGGTCCCGCCACTCATGTATAAACTTATTACTCACAACATAAGTGGTGTGAGAAGCTATGATATAATCCTAACTGAAGGGTTGTAGTAACCAATTACGTATGTAGGTAAACGGAAATAACACTTTCTGGAGACTTTCTATGCAATAAAGTACACGCCGAACGTATTTTTTGGCTTATGGCACGGTTTCGTTAAAACCATTTACTGTCCAGTTTGTAACCTTCAATTCCAGTTTAAAAAAGTCAATTACCATTCGACCAATATGCTCTGAACTAACGTCATAGGGATGAACACACAATCAGATCATATCGAGTAAAAAACAGTCATTTTTCCAAATGCAATGATTTTTCCATGCAAAGGATTGTGAAAGTAAGAAAAATTTCCCAAATTTTTTTGAATATTTTTTTCTTTTTGAACACGCCTCGTATCATCTAAAATAAACCAAAATGACATGAGAATGTTTATTCATTTATTGTGATAGAAAAAATTTATTTTTTTTTATTTATACATTTCTTTTCATTTTTTCATTTGCTTTCCATTTATTATTGCTGTTGTTCTTAGTGTTTTTATATTCAAAATTTTTCCTTTTCTTGATTTTTTGTTAAGCGATATTGAGCCTTATTTATAGACAAATAGGCAAACAGTGGCATGTTTTATGTAACCCAGTGTATATTGTAAAGCGTTAGACTATGATTGTGTAAGCCTTAGAATATTAGAGAAGGACAACAAATAATCATGAAATGCTTCACTAACTCCTGACTCTAGAAGAAGGAAATTCAAAATATTGTTATTGGAAATTAAATTTAAAAATAAAAAAAAAAAAACATTTCATTTATCTCGCCCTTTTGGCCCTTTTTCTTGTTGTTACTACTGGTAATTTATTTAATAGTTTATCAATAATTTCTTTATTTGTTATTTGAATTCCAATCCAAAGTCAATTATTATGGCAATTCGGTTTTTGGGTATGATAGTAGGTAGGCCTGTTCGATGCTATACTTATTTGTCTGTGGCTTTATTGTAAATATTTCCTGCACTAATCACCTACAGTTTATTTAATGAATTCATTTATATTTTCATATTTTCTTTTTTTTTTTGGTTTTGTGTGGAAAAATGATTGGCTTTTCCGATTTTATTTACCACAAATTATATAGAAAAACTATTTAAAAAAAATCAAAATCAAATGCGAATACGAATACAAATACGTATACAAATAAATCATAAATTCATATTAATTTCGACAGATGTTTACCCACGTCCTTTATACCATGATGGGCTTACATTTGAACATGTTCGCTTTCGCTTTACATGAGGTGGAGTGATAATTTTAGTTGTAGGAGTTGGTGGCGGTGATAAGCTGGCTGAAAAGTTTGATGGGTTGCGTGAAATAATCAAAAAAACATACCAGAAACTGGCCAAATCTCATTTTATCTAAACGTACGTGTAGAAATGCTATCAAATGTTTACAATGTGAAGTAATAAATACAATAAAATGTGTTGTGGTAGCTGGTATTGACTTTAATACACTGTAAAAAATATTACAACTGTAGATAAAATATCTCATGGTCATGTGGCGAATAGCACTTGATATCTCTGGAAGCGTATAATATTGCAGGTGAACTTATCGACAATTTCAACAGTAAAAAGTCTTTGCACTGTACCAGCTGCTATAGAAGCCTCGGATGCTTGAACATTAAAACAATTTAGAAGCGAGTGAATATGATGTGAAACAGTAGTACCGTTCAGTGGAGCTATACAATTATTGATGAGATGTAGTATTCCATAAGTAATCCATACTGTTTTAAATATGACAAACAATGCTCCTGGTCTAATGGTAGATCTATGATCATGCATTAAAGAACTTCAAAGAATAAGCAGTAAATTGGCCTATTAGATGCGAGTGCGTGGTTCAAACCTCAGATGAGATATCTCGAACAAACCAAATTCTGAAAAAATATTTTCTCTCTGCAATCTTCTGGGATCTGCACCGTTAAGGGATCAGATGCAGAAAAAAATTATTACAAATCTGTCAAATCTTCGATAACGTAAAGGAGGTAGATTCGGTTTAAGTTATGTTCCGACAAGTTACGAAAATGAAAAATCAAGATACTGGTGTTTTACTTTTACATCGCTTAATATTAAAATTATAAACAAAAGCTACAGAAACAAAACAATGCAAGTAAACAAACCTGTTTACAAATTGTAGTACTGCTTAATATAACAACAAACATCAGCATAAAAAAATGGTAAACAAGTAAACGAAATTTACACAAACAACACTACAATAATAAATGTAGACAATGATGTTAATATTTATAGAGATTTTAAAAAGGCGAAGTCATAAACGTTCGCCTTCAAGAACATTCATTAGACTGTTCACCCTGCCATATCAAAAGCAAGGCAAAGAAGGCGAGTGAGTTAGTGAAGTTCAGTCAGTCTTGTGTGAAAACGCGGTGCGTTTAAAAAATTATAAAATTAAAATTATAAAATCTCCATTACAAAGATCTGTCGAATAATTGTCTAATAATTGTTATTGTTTATGCGGTATGTGTAAACAGAGGAATAACAAAGAAGAGCAATTGTTGTTGTTTACATCAAGTTGCGAACAGTGGCACACAGAATTGTGTGAATAATAAAGAAGTTTAATAAAAACTAAATCCAAATTTATTTTTATTTTATTTGCAATCTAAAAGGTAAATTTTAAAAAGTAAAAACGTAACAATATTGTTGCACAATTGCTTCCAGCTGCTGAAAAATTTGTACTCGGGAACTTTACTTTGAACTCTACAATCTTCTGGCAGAAACTCTCAGAGTAAAATTAAAATTGCCATGAAAAGTTTCTCAAAAATCTGTCGTACGGAGTCGACTTTAAACTGTAGGTTATGCCTCTCATGCATAACATTAACACACACAACATGAGTAGTGTGAGAAGCTAGGTCGTAATCCTAACTAAAGGATCGTAATGACCAATTATGTACTCGTATGTTATGAATGCCGGTAAAATGTTTGACAATAAATGACTTCTTTAAGCTTAACTTACATAATTCGTCATTACAAACCTTCAGTCAGGATTACGAGCTCGTTTCTTACACAACCTACGATGTGTGCTTTAATTTTATACATGAATGGTGGAACTTTTCACAACAATTTTAATTACTATCAGAGTTTTTTCATTATTTCGATCGATATGTCTGGGTTTAGGCTTCATTTTGTAGAAAATCATATTTTTAAAAATAAAATTATTCGATGAAAAGTCTACCAAGTCTTCCAATAGCTACTTTTAAACTTTGACAGTTGATAGTAGCGTTTGTTGTAGATGTCTGCCTTGAGGGTTTGAACCGTGCCCTTACGTCTCATAAGCCAATCCACTACCTACTAGACTACGGCGACTTTTAGTTTTGGGCAGAGCCGATATCGTTACCAATGAGGCATTGCTACTTCAAAATATGACTTGATTCCACAAATTCTTCACTTCATACTCTGGGCAGTCGATAGAATTTTTAATTTTTCAAGTGTACTAATGTTTTCAAATCTAGACCCTTACAGTATGTATGTACATATGTATGTATACTCAATGTTAACATATCCCTGGAATATCTATAATAATAGAAAAACCAAAATTATAAATCCATTCATAACCATATACGGGGATAATATTCTACAATAAAAAGTCATATTTTTTGTTTTCTTGTCTGTTAACACGAGTGGCGTATTACAAAAACAAGAAAAATATTATGGATTTCGATTGAACATCTAAAAATTCTCTAAGAAGGCATAAAAAGCTTTTGTAATACAGACACGCTTACATATAAATATGTATGTACATATTTATGTATATGTTTAGCCATATTTTTTAATACCATCAACAACTGTGCCTTCCCTACATATTTCTATCATATTGGATGACTTTCTCTACGGTGAATAACTGCTTTTTGGCGTGTGGGGATAACTTTTATTTCGAAATTTATTCTCTCTAGCTTCTCTTTTGTTACAAAAAATATATACTGTTCAAACGAGGTTTGAACAATAAAGACCCTATCAGCATTCCAACAATAACAGCACTTCCATCCATTAAAAGAATGTCTCCACCATTCCAGCAAATAAAACAAAGGGAATGTCTCCATAATTTACTGCTAATCCCAATTCTTAGAACAGAAGTTAGATAGAATACGAAAATAAAAATAGCAATCACTTCTAATCTTGTCTACATATAAAAAAAAACCTTATAAAACGAAACTAGAAAATCTAATTGTGAACTTTGCTAAAATTTATAAAGGAAACAAAAAAAATCTAAATTGTGCTTAAATTTATATCTATAAAATAAAAGAAAGAAAGGAAATAATTAAAATTAAAAACTTATCTTAAATTTGTGTCCAAATATTAGAACAACCTACATATACAACAAAAAGGTAAGACTCTTATCCCTCGCTTTAACTCTCTCAAGAAATAGAGTTAATTCAAATTCTTTCTCTTTTTTTTTCTCTTCCCTTAACACGCAACCCAATATAATTACTTACAAGTAATTATCATCCACATCTCCCACAAATTTCTTTTCTTAAAAGAGATTTAAGGGAGATTTATAAACAAATAATCACCCCTATTTGTTTCATGGTCCTTCTCCCGCGAACGCTCCGCGACCCTTGGATTGAATTCATGGTACAAAGCGTGTCCCTCTAAACGCAAAATAAAACAAAAAACAACCAGTGGAAAAAGTTCGTGTCAAAACAAAAACAGCATCACACAATATAAAATAAAAATGAGGTAAAGAGAAACAATAAGCTCATCACTGCAACAAAAACAAAAAAAAAAACTGTAAGTGACACATTTTTTTTATATACATAAGAAGATTCCAATAAGACAAAAAGTAAGTCAAATTTCCGAAATTTACACACATACATATATAGAAATTAGCTCGCGTAAGTCGTAAAAGTAAAAAAAAAAAAAAACGATAAAAAAGAGAGAGAAAAAACTTAAAGTGAAGAAAAGAAAAAGGAAAGAGTGCTCAGAAAAGTGGTGTAATTGTATGGCGAAATTAACCTCGAAAAACACAAAAAAGAGGTTAGGAAGCGTATGTACATATAGATGTACATAGGCTTACAGTAAAATTACATCATAACGAAACATCAGATTTATAACAAAAAAGAACATTTTATCCCGTTTTTTCTCTCCCTTTACGCGTTATTTCGTTAAACCCGCTATTTTATGTATACATACATATATATATATATATATATAAGAACTCCATTTAAGAACAATTTCAATATTTATATATATATATAAAAAGTCTCATACTTAAAACCCGGTTAATTACGTATATGTACATAAATCGCGTATTTTGTACATAAAATATTAATCCCGTTGATCTTATTATTTCCCGTTTTCGTATATAAAATACAGAAATCTCTTTTCTGTATTTGTAAAAAAAAAAAAAACACCAATTGAAAATTCACTCTGTAGAAAGAAAAAAGAATTAAAAAAAAAAAAAAAAAAAAATAAAAAAAAGTGCAAGTGATCTCATATTCCGTAACCTCTGTATAAATCAAACATACGGTGTATTCATACACCACTCTCTTAGTCACACATAAGAGAGGTGTGTTTGATTTACTATACTCCCGTTGAGAATCCAATTGCGATTTCTCTTTATTGTAACAAATCTCTTTGTTACAAAAGTCCAACAAGAGAAATTAAAACAACAATTCTGGTTGCTTCACAAGGTCAACGAATGAAGAAGAACAGGGAAAAGACAAAAGGAAAAACATCACACCAGAGAAGTAAAGGAATGTTATTTACAATATATATAATTTCATAATTAATAATAAAATTATTGATAAAATAAATAAATACATTTTTTCTCTAAAATATCCCCACTTATTTTAAATTTAATTTTAGAAATAAAATAAATAAATAAATTTTTTCTCTAAAATATCCCCTTATTTTAAATTTAATTTTGAAAATGAAATAAATAATAAATAAAATAAATAAATTTTACAAATGATTTATTACTTTACACCACTGGTATCCACTTCTAATAAGAGCATACAGTCCATTATAAACTTCACAAACATATAAAAGGATTAACCCATTGGGGCGAATATTAAAAGAAAAATTTCATTATCTAATTAAAATTTACTAATAAAGTACTTTTTTAAATTAACTTGGAAATCGAAAAGAAAAAAAAAAATATTTGAAAATATTTTTAATTTAAAAGGAAAAGGAAAAATTTTTTTAGTTGACACAAACTGAAAAGATTTAATGTCACCAACACATCAATATATCAATATATTATACGATATATATCAATATATTATACAATATACACGAATTGTATAATAAGGCAAATTGAATTTCATGTTTATTTTCCAGAAATTGTACTGATATTGTATAAGAAAATTCCCATGGCAATTTTCTAGCAAACCTCGAATACTTTAAAATTCATTTCTATATTCTATTTTCTACTTTTCAAACTAGATAACAGATATCTAGTGCTGTTCCAATATAGCCCCTAACCCCTACTCATAGAATATAGGGAAGAATTTCTTATACCCAAAACTAGCACTTAGAGTTTTCCGTAACTCTTTTATACTAGATAACAGGTATCTAGTTCTACTTCCCAGTAGCCCAAATCTCTTAAGTGCTAACTTCTACTGGATTACAATATCCAGTATTACCCGTCAATATATTCCCTATAAATTTAGCTAGATAGCAATTCTAGTTCTACTTCCCAGTAGCCCAAAGGTCTCAAATCCTAAACTAGTCGTATCCCATATACGAATTTAATACTTAAATCTTAATACTCTTTCTCTACATTATCTAAATTCTCAATCCCATTATGGCCACCTCATCTCGCAGCGAAGCCAACATCTCTCCAAAGGAGAGCTTCTTTTTCAACTGTGATCAGTTGACCCAATTTCGTCAACAATTTCAACAAACTCCCACAGACGAACAATCCGAATTTATTCTGGAAGCCAAGTTAAGACATTTGGACTCAATATGGGCAAAACTCGATAATGCCTATGAAAAATTAATATTGTCTCATGAAAAAACAGTAACCTCAGAATGTAGGAAGGAGGTGAGGAAAAATTATGAGGCATGCATGGATGCCTACTACCTTTGCCTTTCTCAGATACTCGATTTAATAAAGGTAGCTCAACTGAATTCCACTGGTAAATCAAGAACATCCCAGGATTCACACACCTTTACTCAAAATACATCGGAAGGA
The DNA here is from genome assembly GCA_927399465.1 of Sarcophaga caerulescens. Classification (NCBI taxonomy): domain Eukaryota; kingdom Metazoa; phylum Arthropoda; class Insecta; order Diptera; family Sarcophagidae; genus Sarcophaga; species Sarcophaga caerulescens. The sequence continues at coordinate 28,084,580 of OV656873.1, read as the reverse complement.
CAACCGAATTCCTCTAGTGACCTAGGAACATCTCGGTATTTACACGCCTTCACCCAGGATACATCCCAATCCTCGAACAACTACATAAAACTTCCCCCCTGCGATGCAGAGGTATTTGAGGAAAGTTATAAACAACTCCCTTCTTGTACTTTGGAAATCCCTAATTCCAAACTCGAATCATTAGATCTAGATGATCTCACCTTCGACAAATCATCCCAAATGGATCTAGCCCTGGTCAATGGAAACCCTATGGGAACCCAAACAATTAAAACTCTGACACCTTCAGTTGTTTCAGAGAAATATAAATCTGTATATAAAAATGAAGACATACCTGAGAAAATTGCACTCAAAAACTCAAACCCATTAATTAATAAGAATTCACTTCTTGGAATAAATGGCAAATTATCTCTATCGCCCCTACCATACGATAAACAATATCCCAATATATTACCTGGCAACTCCCGATTTTGCCAGCTTTATTTACATTACTCACTATCTCATACTGAATGCAGTCGAATGATACGAACTGAATTTTATATCTTCCGCCTCAAACCTCGAGTGAAGAAGATAATACGACACTGCAAAACTTACATTATTTTCCAACAACAGCCTAGTTCTCGGATAATGGGACCACTTCCCCGAAGGAGATGTACTCTATCTCCTCCATTTAAAGTCACACGTATTGACTTTACTGGCCTATCTAAACTTAAGATCTCAACCTTACGAGATCAGGAAACTACAAAAGCCTATGGTAGTGCTTTCGTTTACCCCAACACGAAATCTATCCATTCGGAACTATGCTCAGCCGCATTCTCCCAATCCCAAACAGCATTCTCTCGTTTCGTTGGGAGGCGTGGACTACCCCAAAGGGTAGTAACTAACAATAGTCGTGATTTTCTCGAAGCACTCGATCGGAAATACATGACATATAAATGGAAATTTACTCCCCCTCGTGCTCCACCGGATAGGAATATGCATACGGCAGATATTCGCACATTTTCGTCTTCCAGTTCTAAATATGAGAATTCTAATTAAAATAAATTCTAATTTAAATTCTCAATACAACTCGTTTTATTTTCTCAAACTACTAATATTTTCTAACTAACTCAATTTCACACTAATTCCAGCTTATTCTCTCTACCTTCTCTAATATGTAAAATTTATCCCTTAGAAATAACCGCAAATTTACCGTTATACGCCGGAACTATAAATCCCATTCGAACAGACGTCACCCAAGAGCTCGACCGGATCCAGAAATATACGAATGTAAATTATGCCGGAAATTTCATCCATTGAGATTTTGCCATCGATTTCTTAAGATGACCATACCTAAAAGGCAGGAAACTGTGGACAAACATCGGTACTGTGAAAACTGTCTGGCTAGGAGCCACGACCTCCGAGCTTGCACTTCCATGGACATGTGCAAGAAATGTGATCAGTACCACCATACCCTACTCCATCCGACCCCACAAAGAAATAAACCACCTAAAAGGATACAACGGAGAAAGCCGAAACCCGCAACGCCACCATCAACTTTGACCGCTACACCTGATGCCAAGGTAATTGCCGAGGCCATTAAATCTTTGGCACAAGTGTTATGCACAACACCTCCAGGCGAGAGGGCATCTTGCGCTTAACCCCAGGGCCGGCGGTATGTTCAAACGAGGTTTGAACAATAAAGACCCTATCAGCATTCCAACAATAACAGCACTTCCATCCATTAAAAGAATGTCTCCACCATTCCAGCAAATAAAACAAAGGGAATGTCTCCATAATTTACTGCTAATCCCAATTCTTAGAACAGAAGTTAGATAGAATACGAAAATAAAAATAGCAATCACTTCTAATCTTGTCTACATATAAAAAAAAACCTTATAAAACGAAACTAGAAAATCTAATTGTGAACTTTGCTAAAATTTATAAAGGAAACAAAAAAAATCTAAATTGTGCTTAAATTTATATCTATAAAATAAAAGAAAGAAAGGAAATAATTAAAATTAAAAACTTATCTTAAATTTGTGTCCAAATATTAGAACAACCTACATATACAACAAAAAGGTAAGACTCTTATCCCTCGCTTTAACTCTCTCAAGAAATAGAGTTAATTCAAATTCTTTCTCTTTTTTTTTCTCTTCCCTTAACACGCAACCCAATATAATTACTTACAAGTAATTATCATCCACATCTCCCACAAATTTCTTTTCTTAAAAGAGATTTAAGGGAGATTTATAAACAAATAATCACCCCTATTTGTTTCATATACACTTGAGGTTATAAAGTCAAAACCCGGCTTAATGGTAATATACCCTCCACACTTAATGCATAAAGTATTACCAGAGTTTTTTTTTTTTTGCTTTCTTTCTGTTTCACATTTGCTAAGCTAAACCACATTCACATACGCACACATAGACACACTTAAACCCGAAATGAAATGGAAAATCGAAAATCAAATTTTCCGATTTCTTGCACGCTTCGCAATTTAAAAAGTGACAGGCATATGGCATAAGTGAGGAGACTGCATTAGTATGTATCACGGCAAGGCAATTGGTAAAAAGCATTTAAACAAGCATGTTAATGACACATAATTTGACAAGAATTTATCGCTAATGAGAGATGAGTCGAGATGTGATGTTCTCTCTTCGGTTGTTGTAATCGCCAAGTCACGATATTTATTGTTAATTATTGTTGCCAATAACTTTCAATGGCTGACTGGCTGGATGGATGTATTTATGACCCAATTTTGTATTGAGAATATAAAAAAAACGCTTTCAAGTGCCTGCCAGAAAAGCTGTCAATAGTTAATGACAACAGGAATTATTGCCACACAAAAAATTATATGAGATGTTTTAGGCGGATTACTTTCAAATTATTATATGCTAGAAAAAAAAAAAGAAGAAGAACAAGCACTTTAATTGATGTTCATTATTTGATAAACATTATAAATGAGTTAAGTATGGGACATACATACGTACGAAACGGAAAATTCTGAACTGAAATTCCATTACTTTTGGAGGTAATCTTTCCCATTGTCTTTCACATGAAGGAACGTTCCGTGAACGTTCGATTAATTCTACCGTTTTGAGTCATATAAATTGACAACCCTTTTGGATAGAGAGCAGTCGCCGCAGTTTGTTAACTTATGAGACATGAGCCCACGTTTCAAACCCCAGATCAGAAATCGAAACGAATTATAACGATATTGTTACGTTTTTACATTTTAAAAACGTTTCAAATATGAGCTTGTAGATTGGAAATAAAATAAAAATAAATTTGTGGTTAGTTTTTAATTAAAATTCTTTATTATTCGCACAATTCTGTATGCCACTGTTCACAACTTGATGTAAACAACAACAATTGCTTTTCTTTGTTATTCCTCTGTTTACATCCTTTGCATAAACAATAACAATTACTAGACAATTATTCGACAGATCTTTGTAACGGAGATGTTCAAACCACGATTACTCTCTTCACACGCACTGCGTCTTCACACAAAACTGACAGAACTTCACAAACTCACTCGCCTGCTTTGCCCTGCCTTATATATGGCAGGGTAAACAGTCTGATGAATGTTCTTGAAGGCGAATTTGGCTTCGCCTTCTCGAGATCTCTATAAATGTAAATATCGTTGTTTCATTATTGTTGGGTGTGTATTTTGTTTATATTTATTCTTGTAGTGTAGTTGGTATATTTTTGTTTACTTGTTTCCCATTTTTATGCTGGTCTTTGTTGTTGTATTTTTGTTTACTTGTTTACCATTTTTTTATGCTGGTGTTTGTTGTTATATTACGCAGTGCGATAATTTGTAAAGAAGTTCATTGTTTTGTTTTTGTAGCATTTGTATATAATTTTAATGTTAAATGATGTAAAAGCAAAACATCAGTATCTAGATTTTTTTATTTTCGCCGTGGTCTAGTAGGTAGTGTGTTGGCTTATTAGACTGAAGGCCCGAGTTCGAATCCCAGGTCAGACATCAAAACGATAATATTTCTTCGGCGACTTCCTCTCAGCAGATTTCTTGCAAAAACTCTGAGAGTAAATAAAACTGCCATGAAAAGCTTCTCAATCAAATTTGTCGTTCGGAGTCGAAGTTAAACTGTAGGTCCCGCCTCTCATGTATAAAATTAAACACACAACATGAGTAGTGTGAGAAGCTAGGACTGAAGGGTGCGGGTTTCTTGGGGACGATTGCTGTAGACTGTCTAATGGTGAAGGTATAGCACTGGCCATCTTATAGTCACCCAGCAGCAATTCGTTTCCTTGCCGTTCGCATCTTGAGATGTCCACAAACACTACTCCCTCTCTCCCACCTTCCTATAACCCATTTTCCTAAAACCTGCACAATGCACTGCATGAGTAGGGGCCATCCCCTGAGTGCTGGTTTCACAAAAAAAATAAAAAACAATATGTAACAGAACATACGTTCGTTTGTAGCGTACGAAAATAATGCAAATGTTTACCGAAATTCCATTGGGGTTGGGGATAATCGTGTACATTGCATTTCACATGCTAGAAACGAACGTACGTTAAGTGAACGTACGAGTAATTCAAACATTACGAGTCATTAAAGTTGTAATGACAAATTATGTATTTAAGTAGGTAGGTTGGTTAAAGTGGTAGCTTTGATAACAAAAGCTCACTAGATCACGCAAAGCGGCCCGTTGTGACGCCACAGGTAAAACCAATCCCTGTACTGACCAAGTTCCATCAAATTAGGGAAGAAGAGGAAGTTGTTAAGTGCAAGGACTGCACATTAAAAGCACGACTATCATATGCTGGTAATCCAGCCCGAAAGTTTGATAAACGAAGCTATATCCTTGACATCAATGGTTGATAGCTGTCAAGTTAAGCTGACAAGAAATGGAGAGCCAAATAACCTATATCTGCACCTGGCAAGAGATGCGCATTGACAGAGAAAGTGGATAACAGTCTTCTCTTCCTCTGCGAATCTGCACCCAGGGCAGAATTGGTTAGATAGGAGTTGCATTCTTTCTACGTATCGTCGTAAACAGAATGACTTGTAAGCATATCCACTGTTATCGGGATGACGTTACGACCAAGTCCGAATAACTGGTTGGTGCGCCTTCTATCCATCGAGGGCTACGCGAGTCTAGCGGTGGAGCAGCACTCCTAAGTAAGTTAATACAATAGGAAAGGATAAGAGTGCTGTATCAGACTCTCCAGGAGAAGACTAAGAAGAGTAACCAGTATCTTTAGACTTGAAGTACACTTCTACGGAAAAGGAATCGCTTTGATTCCTTACTTCCATACTTGAAAGCTCCTAAGCGGTAACATATCCCAAAAGGAAGACACCTGGTTGCGTATCAATTATTGTTTAAATTCTTCAAATCACTTTCCTGCCTATTTTTCTAAATTTAAATCACTTTTAATGGCCATAAAAAAAAACGTTTACAATTGATGAACGTATGTTTTACCATAGACATACAATGTTATTGTGATTGATTGATTGATTCATGGATTGTTTAATTGTATTGATTGACTGGTTGATTGATTACTTGTGCTGTGATTACTGTTTTCCTGTGTTCGGTTTTAGGAAGAGTGTTTAAAAACACTTGTTTTATGATAACGATGATGTTCAGCAATCATATTTATGAGTGTTTAAACGTTTTTCATTTTTATTTGTTTCTCTGGTGAAAACTTTTTTTCATTTGGTCTATAACTGTGCAAATGTGCTGTAATTATGGCCTATAAAAATACAACCTAACAAATGACAACAGCAACAAAAGAAACAAAAGAAAAAAAATAGAAAAACAAGTAAAACATGTGTAGCTAATAATAGGCTCTGATGTCATAATGATAATGTCAGTGAAATGTTGTGAAATCATATGAGTAGAGAGAGAGAGAGAGTGAGTGAGACAGTGAAAGATTGATTTGAATAATTAATGAGCAAATGAGCATTTAAATTAATAGAGACAGGAACAGGCGATAGAGATAATTGAGGCGATTAAGGAAGGAAGGAAATGAATGAATGAAAGTGGTTATATTAACGGAAATGGACGCTTTTTACTTCTTTCTTTTTAATGCATATGAAAGCAAACAGCTGTGATAAAACAATTCCTAATGATTTGAAAGACTTTATTATTCAAATTTTGCATTGTTGACAGGAAAAGTGGGAAAAGAAACTTAAAATCTTTCTCTTTCTTTATAGTCGTTGCTTTTTAAGACATTTTTATGGAAGTTTTAAAAAATTTTTATAACAAAAAAACACTTCTTTGATGCACAAAGTTTCCATTTAACCAGCAATTTCTTGAAAAATTATATGAAATCTTCTATTGAAATAGTTTCGTGGAGTTCATCTTAGATTTGTTGATACAAAACATACTTTCTTAATTGGCCATTACAACACTTCAGTCAGAATTACAGCCTAGATTCTCATGAGTGGTGGAACTACAGTTTAAAGACGACGCTGAACGGCATATATTTGAGAAACTTTTCATGGAAATTTTATTTACTCCCAGAGAGTTTGCCAGAAGACTGCTGTGAGGAAGTCGACAAAGAAATATTTTTTCACATATCGTTTTGTTTTGGGCTAAGGTTTCAAGCACGTCTACTAAGCCAACAATCTACCTACTATACTGCGGCGACATAACATCAGAAATTACAGAAGAACAAAATTCACTCACATGAAGAGATGAAGTCTCTCTCACTTCCATGTAAGCCTTTTCAAATATTACGCAGCTTCCAGATTATTGCATGCAGTCTTGTCATTAGGTCTTGTTGTAAAGCTTTTTCGAAAATCCTGAAGTCCATTGGTTCTGTTAAGAAGACAGTTAAGGAATATATTGACAGTCCATCGATTTATTAGGTCAAGAAATCCCCTAAGGACTTGCATGTGAGACTTGTTACCCATCCATCTCTCCATAGTTAACAAAGCTTAGGCCTTCCCTACCACAACTTTCAAAGACGCCATAAGACAGGTTCTCATTGGCGCATATAGGGCAACACACCCTAGTCTCTGTATCTGGTTCAACTCCCACTCAGCTGTTTTCTGATTTGTTTTGTCTGCATAGACAATGGCCTTTTAGATCACTATACGTCTAATAACCATGGTATACATCCAAGGCTTAATTGCTGGATAGCATCCACAGTAATTACCTGCAAGACTTCTGCGTACCATTATGTCATGCCTGGTCATTTCTGAAATGCTCTCCATATGAGCCATGCAGTCTGAGTTACTATACGGTGTTATTACCAGATAGTCGCCGTAATCTAGTATGTAGTAGGTTGGCTTATTGGACGTGAGGCCTCGGTTCAAATTCCAGGTTAGACATCTCCACCGAAACGAAATACGAAGAAAAAATATTTCTTCTGCGACATCCTCTTACCAAATTTCTGGCAAAACCTCTGAGATTAAAAAAAATCGCCATGAAAAGTTTCTTAAGAATTTGTTGTTCGGAGTCATTTTAAAATAGTACGCCTCGCCACTCATGTATAAAATTAACACCCACAACATAAGAGGTGTGATAACCAAGGTTATAATCCTAACTGAAGGGTTGCAATCACTAATAATGTATGTATGTTATTAAAGGAGATTTTAACTCAATTTTCTCTGCTGTTATCTCTCATGGAGTCAATTATGCTTTTATTTAACAAGTTTTCTTTTTGTTGTGCTATTGTGGTTTTGTGTGGGTATATCCTTAAGCCCACTGACATGCACCCATGGCATACAATCTAAAGAACTCTTTGACGGATGGCGCAAAGAGAATCTTCAAGTTTTCCTTTAGCCATCAAGATTACATTGTCTGTATATCCTTGGCAGTTGATGCCCGTCTCAAATAGTTTTGCAGTAAACAAGCCTGTTTACAAATTATCGTACTGCTTAATGTAACAACAAACACCAGCATAAAAAGTGGTAAACAAGTAAATAAAAATATACCAACAACACTACATTAATTAATTAATTATAGAGATTGCGAAAAGGCGAAGTCATGAACGTTCTCCTTTAAGAACATTCTCAGACTGTTTTCTTTGCCATTTAAATGGCAAGGCAAAGCAGGTGACTGTGTTAGTAAAGTCCAGTCAGTCTTGTGTAAAGACGCGGTGCGTTTGAAGAGAGGTAATCGTGGTTTGAAAATCTCCGTTACAATGATCTGTCGAATAATTGTCTAGTAATTGTTATCGTTTATGCAAAGGGTATAAACAGAAGAATAACAAAGAAAAGAAATTGTTGTTGTTTACGTCAAGTTGTGAACAGTGGCACGCTGAATTGTGAGAATAATAAAGAATTTTAATTAAAACTAAGCACAGATTTATTTTCATTTTCATATTTTAAACGTTTTTAAATGGTAAAAACGTAACAATATCCACTGATCGTGTGTTAAGGACCTCTTTCAGTGATCTTTTAATAGAAAAAATGCTTAGTAATATTGGCCTCAAACTCAAAGTTGTCCCTTTAATTGGTGTTCCCTTATGTTTCTGTTGAGAAAGGCATTTTCTAAACCTTTTCTAATCCCTTCTTTTCAAAGAATAGTTGTATTGAGGTCTTAAATATAATTTTTTTTCATATCATTTTAAGAAAAGAAAGACAAAAAAACACATCAGAGAATAAGCCAATATGACTATGCATGTTTCATGCATGCATGAGTGTTATAAATAAAACATATTTTATGGTTTTTTCCAAATTTTTTATTTTTAAGTTGACCAAAAGAGAAATTTATATCTCATACATGTAAAACTTTTAATTGAAATTTTTATTCACATCATCATAAATCTTGTACAACAGGGTGTTTGCATAGAAAAAAAAAAAACCAAAACTTGTAGTTCAGCAGTACAAAAAACAAACCAGCCAAAGGAATGAAGAAGAAAAAAAGAGAGGAGCTTGAGTTGAGTTGTAAAGTGTTATCGTATTTGTTAATAATTTATTTCATTTTGTTGTAGTTGTTGTAACTGCTTTTCTCACTTCTTTGTGGCCCCAGTTAACAAAAGTTTTTAATTAAAAATGTTTGTTTTTTTTTCTCTTGGAAGATTGCAATTCAATTGCCATTTAAAAATTGTTGAGAAACATTTTTCATATTTAATGATTATTTTTTTTTCTCTCCGCCTTCTTGCAATGCTATTTACCAGTAATTATCAATTAAAATAATTTAATTTTTTTTTTTTAATTTATTGTGTAGTTTCTAGTGTTTTTATGCTCACAATAATTTGTATATTAAGTGGCAATTTAACACGGCGTATGTGGAATATTTAATTGAATTAATTAAAATTAATCATACGTCATCATGCTTTGCGGGTGTCATTAATTGTAGAGAAATTTTAAATTAAAATTTTGTAATTTTAATTTGATATGAAATACGATTAAAAAACCGATTAATATATACATGCGAGGGTCATTTGAAAATTATGGGGAATTTTGAGGCATCTTTTTTTAAACTACAAGACGGTGTATTAAGACACTGAAACGTTCGGAGTAAACTTGCAAAAAAGAAAAATTTTATCACCATTATGTCATTCAATATTTTTCTTTGTAATAGATTCTCTTAGGAAGTTTGTTCTTTCATTTACAACTCTGTAATATTGTTTCGAAAATGAAAAATCTAGAAACTTGTGTTTTGTTTTTGCATCGCTTAACATTAAAATTATAAACAAAAGCTACAAAAACAAACAAATGCAGTAAAGAAACCTGTTTACATATTATCTTACTGTTTAATATAACACCAAATACCAGAAAAAAAATGGTAAACAAGTAAATAAAAATACAACAAAAAACACCAGCATAAAAAATTATAAACTAGTAAACAAATATATACCAACAACATACATACATTTTGGTACAATGGGTCAGTTCGACCTCCGGGTACTGTACTTGTCACAGTTGACAAGTACACGTCCTCTAACCTACATACATACATAATTGGTCATTACAACCCTTCAGTCAGGATTACGACCTAGCTTCTCACACCACTTATGTTGTGTGAGTTAATTTTATACATGAGTGGCGGGACCTACAGTTTAAAGTCGACTCCGAACGACAGTTTTTTGAGAAGCTTTTCATGGCAATTTAATTTACTCTCAGAGTTTTTGCCAGAAATCTGCTGAGAGGAAGTCGCCGAAGAAATATTTTCATAATTTCGTTTTGATGTCTGACCTGGGATTCGAACTCGGGCCTTCAGTCTAATAAGCCAACACACTACCTACTAGACTATGGCTACTTCAAACACTTCAACAACACTACAATAACAAACGTAAACAACGATGTTTACATTTATAGAGATTTCGAGAAGGCGAAGTCAAGAACATTCGCCTTCAAAAACATTCATTAGACTGTTTACCCTGCCATACAAAAGACAAGGCAAAGTAGGCTAGTGAGTTAGTGAAGTTCAGTCAGTTTTGTGTGAAGACGTGGTGCGTTTGAAGAGAGTAATCGTGGTCTGAATATCTCCGTTACAAAGATCTGTCAAATAATTGTCTAGTAATTGTTAGTGCAAAAGCAATTGTTGTTGTTTACATCAAGCTGTGAACAGTGCCACACAGAATTGTGCGAATAATAAAGAATTTTAATTAAAACTGAACATAAATTTATTTTTATTTTATTTGTTATCAACGAGCTCATATTTTAAACATTTTTAAAACGGTAAAAACGTAACAATATATAAAATATTTCCTACATAATGGCATCACTTGGTCTTTCAAACGAAAAAATATTTCAATAATATTGCATTACAAAATTACAAAAATTAGTAAATAATAGTATTGTATTATAACTACATTTTAATAATTCTTCTCTTGTATTTTGTTTCTTTACAGGACGAAAAAAATCAATTGCTTATAACGAACATATGGTTGAAGTTGGTAAGTCAACATAAAATACTCTAAAAATATCATAAATTTTTTTGATATTATTTTACATTTACTCAGATACAATTCGTTGTTAGTTTGTATAACATTCTCTGACTTGTCTTAGAGTAGAGAATTATTATTTATTTTAATCAATCTTATAGTTTTAAGAACGAGTATAAACATTCCTCGAGGCCATAAATCATATTTTGAGTTAATGATGTTGACTGCAATTTAAATTCATTCTTTCGTCTTCTGTAAAACGAGTACTGCCAGTACTTCAAAGGCATAAAACGAAACAAAGCAAAAATAGAACATTATTATGGCATAGAAAACAGTCAAAAACTTTTGTAGTTTGTTTAGTATTTATGCTATGCAAAGCTAAAAATAAATTTGAAAAATTGAAATATTTATGACAAGGAAATCAACTACAAACTGCAAAGCCAAAAAGAGATTATTTTCCAGAATTGAAAGAAACATAGCAAGTACTTCTAAAAAGTAAATAAAACTTACAAATATGGAAGGGAATTGCATCATAGAGATAGGCAGAGACGGCGATATTATGCGACTTAAATGCGTAACTATGTAACACAATGGGAAGTCGCCGAAGTCTAGTAGGCAGTGTGTTGTCTCATTAGACGTAAGGCTTCATTTCAAACGCCAGTTCAAAAATCTCCATCAAAACGAACTTCGCAAAAATAATTCTTCGGCGATTTCCTCTCAGCAGATTTCTGTCAAAAACTCAGGGAATAATATAAAATTTAATGAAAAGTTTCTCAATAAGCTATCGTACGGAGTCGACATTAAACTATAGGTCCATCCACTCATGTATAACATTAACACACACAACATAAGTAATGTGAGAAGCTAGGTCGTAATCTTGTGACTGAAGGATTGTAATGATCAATTATGTATTTATGTATGTTATTACCAGATATTTTACGTTCATTTTCTGTTTTGTTATCTCTTCCAGGAGTCGAATTTGCTTTCCTTAAGGAAGTTTCGTTCTTCCTGTAGTATTGCGGTCTTGCCCGGGTTTATCGTCAAGCCCGCTGTCATGCACCTACGACGTACAATCTCAAGAACTTTTTGACTGATGGCGCAGAGAGTGTCTTCAAATTTTTTTTTTGCCATCAGGATAACTGTGTAGCCTTGGCAGGGATTGACCGCCTCAGATAGTTTTGTCAGTAGTTCATCCACAACCGACACCAGCCTGTGGACATATATTAGTTGTGTAAACGTTTATTATCAAGAGGCAACGGTTTTCCAACAAAGCGAAATACGAAAAAATATTTCCTTCGACAACTTCCTCTCAGCAGATTTCAGGCGAACACTCTGAGAGTGAATGAGATTGCCATGAAAAGCTACTCAAAAAATTTGTCGTTCGAAGTCAACTTTAAATTGTACGTCCCGCCACTGTTGTATAAAATTAACACACACACGGCATAAGAGATGGGAGAAGCTAGGTCGTAATCATGACTGAAGGAGATTGTAATGACCAATTCTGTATGTATGTAACACGAAAACAAAAATGCTATAAAAAGATATTCAGATGCCTTTAGACAAGACTACTGCCGGCTTCTCACATCACCTACACTCTGTGTATTTCCAGATCTCTTTAGAAAAGATTACTGCCAGCTTCTCACAGCTTTCTCCAGCTTCAAACAGCCTCCTTAAGTTTCCTTCAGGTTTTTCCAGCTTCCCACAGCTTCCTCCAGCCTCTCACAGCTTCCTCCAGCTTTTCACAGCTTCTTCCAGATTGTCACAGCCTCCCCCAGCCTCTCACAGCTTCCTCCAGCCTCTCACAGCTTCTTCCAGCTTCTCACGGCTTCCTTCAGCTTCTCACAGGTTCCTCCAGCTTCTCACAGCTTCCTCCAGCTTCTTTCAGCTTCCTCCAGCTTCTTACAGCTTCTCATACCTTCCTTCAGCTTCTGACAGCTTCCTCCAGCCTCTCACAGCTTCCTCCAGCCTCTCACAACTTTTCACAGCTTCCTCCAGCTTTTCACAGCTTCCGCCAGCTTCTCACAGCTTCTTCCAGCTTCTCACAGCTTTTCACAGCTTCCTTCAGCTTCTGACAGCTTCCTCCAGCCTCTCACAGATTTCTCCAGCTACTCACAGATTTCTCCAGCTTCTCACAGCTTCCTCCAGCTTCTTCCAGCCTCCTCTAGCTTTTCACAGTTTCCTCCAGCTTCTCACAACTTCCTCCAGCTCCTTTCAAATTCTCACAGCCTCCTCCAGCTTCTCACATCTTCCTTCAGATTCTGACAGATACTTCCAGCTTCTCACAGCTTCCTCCAGCTTCTTTCAGCTTACTCTAGCTTCTTCCAGCTTCTCACTGCTTCCTCGAGCTTCTTTCCACCTCTCACAGCTTCCTCCAGGTTCTCACAGCTTCCTCCAGTTTTTTCTCACAAAGTCTAGATGATGCTCCCGGCATTTTACCCATGAGTGTCAGTTTCTAAGGAATATAGTTGGCCCCAAATGGCATATTTTAAAAGTCGATCTCTTGCTAAAAAGATTGCTGAGAGGCAATCGCCTAAACACTCCTGCAGTTTTTTCTTCTGAAAATCCTCAGGATAGTTGTTGTAAAAATAAACAAAAGTGTCTTCAATTATTCTTTTTTTTTAATCTGAAACTAAATTTACTTTTGCAACCAACGTAGGGTTTTATTTACCCAAAAAAAAAAAAACATTCAAGAAAATTATAAATCGATTGTGATTTATTTTAGTCTTGAAAAGAATTAAAAAAGAAAACCAAAATATTTCTTTGTGCATGAATGAATTTCATTCTCATGCTGATTCAAACATGTAATCATCAGAGATGGACTAGGGGAAGGCATTCTTGAGAGAGGTACTGGGGTTTAGTTTTTGTGCGGCTCCTGTTAGTTTTAGTTTTGCAAATAGTGTTGGTGGGTGAGGGTTTCTATAACAAATAGCCTTAAGAATTGGCCAAAATATTTTAGCAATTTGACCAAACGAAATATGGTTACAATTTATTCTTGCGGTTAAACACAAGCCAATGAAAATCGAAAAAAGAAAAAAATTGAAAATTTTATACAAAAAATAAGAAAAGAAAATTTGTATCAAAAAAAAGCCAAAGCAATTTTCTCTTGTAGAGGTTGTTAACCAAAGAAAAGGAAAAATAGCCTAAAGGAACCTGAAAACATTTTAAAGGCATTTTGTGTTGTTAAAGGAATTGCTATGAGTAGAAGAAGAAGAAAGGAAAGGAAAGGAAAAATCTTTTAAATATTCTTGCCTAAAACGAAAACAGTTAACAAATTGTTAAAATCTCAAACATGCCCCAAATACTTGTAACATTTTATGCAAAGGCAGTTAGTCAACCAGCAGTCATTTGAGTTACAGAAACGACCTTCAAATTGACTAGGAGGAGAAGAAGGAGGTTTATTTACTTGACTGCGCTGTCAATGGGTGGGTGTATATATCAATTTCAATAATTTTTATTTCACTTTGATTGGGTATTAAAATACAATAAAACCATCAGTTTGATTTTATTTTATTTTTTTGAGGAATGGAAACTAATTTATCATTTTTATTTGGGTTTCTTTTTTCTTTCTTTTCTTTTTCTATTTGAAGCTTTAAAACAATGAAAAAAAATTTTTTCCTTTTTTTTAATTTGAAGTTAATTTTCAAAAAAAAAAAGAAACTTCCGAGAAAAATTTATCATTTTATGACATGAGGAGGAATGAAATGAAAATTTATATTAAATTTGTGTTTAGTATTCTGCTAAAAGGAAATGTATTTCGTTTATCAGAAAATCTATTTTTAAGGCCACTTTAGTTACATTTACCGTACATTCGTGATGAGATATTTGCAGCTCTTTCAAGTTTGACAGTATTGTCCACAGTACAATACGTAGACGTATGATTAATATTTATTCCAATAGAATTATCATACGCCACACATTTTTTCAGCTTTATTTATAATATAGAGAAGTGTTTCAGTAAAAAACAGCCATAAATCGAGTATTAAATTACGTTGAGCAAGCTTCTTCAGTTCCATCAAGGTATGAAAAATGGATCCCGCCGATCCTGTTGATACCGACAAGGTACCAGACAAGGCGGATTACCTATCATACAACCTCTTCTACTTCGTGATGGAACGTATTTTGCAGAACGTGGCTGTACATTGCAATAAAACAATTTCTTCCCATAAAAGCGTCCAGCATCTTGTTTACGTTGATGGAATAGACATCATTGGGCATACCAACATACATAACATAAATACATAGATACATAATTGGTCATTACAAGTCTTCAGTCAGGATTACGACCTAGTTTCTCACTGCACCTTATGTTGTTTGTGCAATTTTATACATAATTAGCAGGACCAACAGTTTAAAGTCGATTCCGAAAAACTGATTTTAGAGAAACTTCTCATGGCAATTTTATTCACTCTCAGAGTTTTTGCCAGAAATCTACTGAGAGGCAGTTGCCGAAGGAAATATTTTTTCGTATTTCGCTTTGTTGGAAAATCGTGGAATTTTGATAATAAACTTTTACACAACTAGGCTCTTGTCGGTTGTGGATGAACTACTGTCAAAACTATCTGAGGCTGTCAATCTCTGCCAAGGATAGACTGTTGATGCAATACTAATGGTTTAAAGAAAATTTGAAGACACTCTCTGCACCATCAGTCAAAGAGTTTTTGAGATTGTATAACATGGGTGCATGACAGCCGGCTTGATGATAAGCCAGGGCAAGACTACAATAGTACAAGAAGAATGAAACTTCCTAACAACACAGAAAATGGTCGCAAAATATCTGATAATAACATAAATACATAATTGATCATTACAATGCTTCAGTCAGGATTACGACCTAGTTTCTCACAGCACCTTATGTTGTGTGTGTTAATTTTACCCATGAGTTGCGGCACCTACAGTTTGGAGTCGACTCCAAACGACAGAGTTTTGAGAAACTTTTCATGGCAATTTTATTTTACGCTCAGAGTTTTTGCCAGAAATCCGCTGAGAGTAAGTTGCCTGGGAAATATTTTTTCATACTGCATTTTGTTTGAGATGTCTGACCTGGAGTTTGAACCGTGGCCTCACGTCTAACATACTACCTACTAGACTACGGTGACTACATTAAGCATGCCAAGCCAGATGTTAATGCCGCCTTTGAAAGGCAGCATTACTACGCTAATAAACGGTAGTCTACCAAGATGGCTGTAGCAGTAAATGGAAACAATTATGATATATTGTCGACAAGTAGGCAACGTATCGGATAACAGATTACAGCCGATAGACTAGACTTTCGGTGTTGTCAGTGAAGGTGTTTATATTGGCTTTGGCATTAATAGAAAAAATTATGATCAAATGTAGGATTTCGGCTGTCAACTGGTGTTATTATGGTCTTATTAACGGTCAGAGGCAGACATCTCTCTCATATGACGAAAAAAGCTCTACGCGTCGATGCAGTAGCTTTGAGTGCGACATGGACATTGTGTAGCGCATTCACATCTGGTGACTGCGTTGGCCGTAAACGGCGTTGTCTAGTAGATAGCGTGTTGGCTTATAAGACGTGAGGCCATAGTTCATACGAAAAATATATTTCTTCGGCGGCTTTCTCTCAGCAGATTTCTGGCAAAACCTCTAAGAGTAAATAAAATTGCCATGAAAAATTTTTCAAAAATATATTGTTCGCAGTCGACTTTAAACTCCCATGTCGACTCCCACTCCCACCATTCATGAGTAAATAAAATTAACACACACAACATAAGTGGTGGGAGAAGCTAATGCTGACTGAAGAGTTGTAATGACCAATTATGTCTGTATGTGTGTGATATGCCTAATGTGCTCAATGTGATGAATAAGCTTAGGATTACTGCTGCCAACTAGTGTTGTTATGGTCTCAATAGATAATTGCGGAGCTGACACCAGGCTTGTGTGATGAAACTAAAACTCTACAAGCCGCTCATCCTCTTTGTGTCTCTCTTTGACACAAAAGAATGGATGCTATTAGGCGTCTCGATTCTTAATAGTCTTAAAAGTATTCCAAAGTAAAGTATTACGTAAGAGCTTCGGTTCAGCATGAAATGAAGACTGTGCGGCGCATAAACATCGAGTGGCTGTGTTGGCTTGAAGTTCCCGGAGTCAAAAGTAAAGTTAACATAGGTGGCTTTATCTTCTTAAAGAGTAAAATTCAACTTAGATTGGATATCTTAAATTAACATCCAAAACTTTTTATCAAACAAACCCGGGAGGAAACTATCACGACTTCAAAATAAATCACACTATTATGGTGTCGAAATTGCCGTAGTCTAGAAAGTAGTGTGTTGGCTTATTAGACGTCAGGCAGGTTGATCAAATTCCAGCTCAGATAACTCGAACAAAATGAAATTTAAAACAATATTTCTTTCGGCGACTTGCTCTCAGCAGTTTTTTGTCAAAAACTCAAAGAGTGTAGAGGTGTGGGAAACTTGGTCGTAATCTTGACTGAATGGTTGTAATGTCCGATTAAGTAAGTGGGTAAGGCTGCGGAAACTCGACCAAGTCGGTGGGTCAGTAGATGATGGGTATTTGATACATGAAGTAATGTCCGATTAAGTTAGTAAGTAAGGCGACGCGGTTAGGTTTGGCTCGACCAAGTTGTTGGGATAGATGGAAGAGATAGGCATTTGATTCGGACTCGTAAATTAGACTTTGTATAGAACACCGGCATGCTATTTTCCATGCAATTTTGACTTGTATGTTCAGCAACATTTTCCTAAATTTTTGTAGATTTCAATCACATATATACATACATAATTGGTCATTACAACCCTTCAGTCAGGATTATTGACCTAGTTTCTCACACCACTTATGTTGTGGCGGGACCTACAGTTTAAAGTCGACTCCGAACGACAGATTTTTTGAGAAACTTTTCATGGCAATTTTATTTACTCTCAGAGTTGTTGCCAGAAATCTACTGAGAGGAAATCGCCGAAGAAATACTTTTTGTATTTTGTTTTGATGTCTGGCC
This sequence comes from Sarcophaga caerulescens, assembly GCA_927399465.1. NCBI lineage: Eukaryota > Metazoa > Arthropoda > Insecta > Diptera > Sarcophagidae > Sarcophaga > Sarcophaga caerulescens. The sequence continues at coordinate 28,066,810 of OV656873.1, read as the reverse complement.
TGGGGCTCGAACCCTGGCTTTTCGTCTAATAAGCCAACACACTACCTACTAGACTACGGTGACTTCAATCACCATAAATAATTAGATTTTCTTTATAATCATTTTACTTTTGATCAGATTGTAAATAACCAGTCTTTACACGGACTCCTTCTCTGACTTTGTATCTCCATTTTTTGGTATACCAATGAACCATTTATTATGGCCATGTTTTTCTGTATTTTCTTAATCTTCTTTAGTTTTTTTCGTTGCTGCATCACTTTTCATTGCATATTTAACTTTGAATTTAAACAACATTTTTATTAATGCCACACAATCATTGTTCCATGTTGCATGTTGCTTTTCTTGCAACATTCTCTATTTCATTTTGTAGACGTACTTGTTCAAGAGTAAATAACCATTCAAGGAATGTCACTTTAACTAACCAAATTCATTTTTTATATACAACGAAAGAGAAAGACAGAGAAAAGAGAAAGGAAGAGAGAGAGGCAGAGAATGAAAGACAGATATTCTTTCTAATAATCCTTGTAAACCAGGAAGTG
>OV656873.1:27996537-28066071 GCA_927399465.1 Sarcophaga caerulescens | reverse complement strand
TAATTGAGTCTACAATATTGAATTTTAACTGATTCTGATTCATTCTTACTCACTACAACGTTGATTTATAAGTAAAGATTGCAATGAGTATGAGTACAACGTTGACATCAAACTCACAACATTCGATTCATTGTTTGATTCATACGCCTACTCATTCAGATTCATAACTTTAGAAAAATACTTATAATACTCATAAATGATTCATTCGCACAACCATTTAGTGAGTATTTTAGTATTCGTACGCGATTCATACTTATTTTGTGCTTCGTGTATATGTTGAGTTATGGAGAGAGTCGAAAGTAATAACATCATACTTGTTGTTAAGTATGAATATGATGAGTACTTGATTATGAGTAGAGATTCCATGATATTAAAATAAGTATGAATGCGTATAAGTATCAGAAATTATGAATATGATTCGATTCTACTCATCTTTTTGAATACTTATTGCTGATCTCTGGTCGACAGTACATTACGTAGACGTATAATTAATATTTATTCCAATAAAATAATCATACGCCACAGAGCTCTATTTTATAGAGAATGGTTTCAGTAAAAAGAAATCCATAAATCGAGTATTATATTACGTTGAGTAGCTTCTTCTGCCCCTTCAAGGTAGGAATGGACCCCACCGATCGTTTTGATACCCTGCGAAGTTTCAGATAAGGCGGATTACCTATCATACAACCTCTTCTACTTCGTGATGGAACGTATTTTGCAGAACGTGGCTGTGCATTGCAATGAAACAATTTTTTCACATAAAAGTGTCCAGCATCTCGTTTACGTTGATGGCATGGACATCATTGGGCGTAATAACATACATAACAGACATACATAATTGGTCATTACAAGTCTTCAGTCAGGATTACAACCTAGTTTCTCACAGCACCTTATGTTGTTTGTGTAATTTTATACACAAGTAGCGGGACCCACAGTTTAAAGTCGACTTCGAACGACAAATTTTTGAGAAACTTTGCATGGCAATTTTAGTCACTCCCAGAGTTTTTGCCAGAAATCTGCTGAGAGAAAGCCGCCCAAGAAATATATTTTTCGTATGAACTATGGCCTCACGTCTCATAAGACAACACGCAATCTACTAGACTACGGCGACTATGGCCAACGCAGCCAATGGATGTTAATGTGCTACACAATGTCCATGTCGCAATCAAGGCTACTGCAACGATGCGTAGAGCTTTTTTCGTCATATGAGGGAGATGTCTGCCGCTGAATTATCTATTAAGACCATAATAACACCAGTTGACAGCCGAAATCCTACATTTGATCACCACACTGACATTATTTTTTGCTATTAGCGGCAAAGCCAATATAAACACCTTCACTGACAATACCGAAAGTATAGTTATCGGTGGGATCACTCATGGATAAATAAAATTAACATACACAACAGAAGCGGTATTAGAAGCTAATGCTGACTGAAGAGTTGTAATGACCAATTATGTCTGTATGTGTGTGATATGCTTAATGTGCTCAATGTGGTGAATAAGCTTAGGATTACTGCTGCCAACTAGTGTTGTTATGGTCTCAATAGATATTTGCAGAGCTGACACCAGGCTTGTATGATGAAACTAAAACTCTACAAGCCGCTCAACCTCTTTGTGTCTCTCTTTGACACAAAGGAATGGATGCTATTAGGCGTCTCGATTCTTAATAGTCTTAAAAGTATTCCAAAGTAAAGTATTACGTAAGAGCTTCGGTTCAGCATGAAATAGACATTGTGCAGCGCATTAACACCGAGTGGCTGTGTTGGCTTGAAGTACCCGGAGTCAAAAGTAAAGTTAACATAGGTGGCTTTATCTTCTTAAAGAGTAAAATTCAACTTAGATTGAATATCTTAAATTAACATCCAACCCTGGGATCAAACAAACCCGTGGGGAAACTATCAGGACTTCAAAATAAATCACACTATTATGGTGTCGAAATTGCTGTAGTCTAGCAAGTAGTGTGTTGGCTTATTAGACGTCAGGCCGTTGGTCAAATTCCAGCCCAGATAACTCGAACAAAATGAAATTTAAAACAATATTTCTTTCGGCGACTTGCTCTCAGCAGTTTTTTGGTAAAAACCCAAAGAGAGTAGAGGTGTGGGAAACTTGGTCGTAATCTTAACTGAATGGTTGTAATGTCCGATTAAGTAAGTGGGTAAGGCTGCGAAAACTCGACCAAGTCGGTGGGTCAGTAGGTGATGGGTATTTGATACATGAAGTAATGTCCGACTAAGTTAGTAAGTAAGGCGACGCGGATAGGTTTGGCTCGACCAGGTTGTTGGGATGGAAGAGATAGCATTTGATTCGGACTCGTAAATTAGATTTTGTATAGAACACCGGCATGCTATTTTCAATGCAATTTTGACTTGTATGTTCAGCAACATTTTCCTAAATTTTTGTGGATTTCAATCACATATATACATACATAATTGGTCATTACAACCCTTCAGTCAGGATCTCAGTTTCTCACACCACTTATGTTGTGGCGGGACCTAAAGTTTAAAGTCGACTCCGAACGACAGATTTTTTGAGAAACTTTTCATGGCAATTTTATTTACTCTCAGAGTTGTTGCCAGAAATCTGCTGAGAGGAAATCGCCGAAGAAATACTTTTTGTATTTTGTTTTGATGTCTGGCCTGGGGCTCGAACCCTGGCTTTTCGTCTAATAAGCCAACACACTACCTACTATACTACGGCGACTTCAATCACCATAAATAATTAGATTTTCTTTATAATCATTTTACTTTTGATCAGATTGTAAATAACCAATCTTTAAAAGTACTCCTTCTCTGACTTTGTATCTCCATTTTTTGGTATACCAACGAACCATTTATTATGACCATGTTTTTCTATATTTTCTTAATCTTCTTTAGTTTTTTTCTTTGCTGCATCTCTTTTCATTGCATATTTAACTTTGAATTTAAACAACATTTTTATTAATGCCACACAATCATTGTTCCATGTTGCATGTTTCTTTTCTTGCAACATTCTCTATTTCATTTTGTAGACGTACTTGTTCAAGAGTAAATAACCATTCAAGGAATGTCACTTTAACTAACCAAATTCATTTTTTATATACAACGAAAGAGAAAGACAGAAAAGAGAAAAATAGTTAGAAAGAGAGAGAGAGAAGCAGAGAGTGAAAGACAGATATTCCTTCTAATAATCCTTGTAAAACAGGAAGTGTAGAAGAGAAAAAGAAATACAAAAGAACAGCTTGGTAAACGAAACGACAATGAATAATTCGAAAATGCATAAAAAAAGACTGAGAAATACAGTGAATACCAATGATAATCGTCTTAATTTTGTGAAGATTTTATATTGAAAATTTTAATTTTTTTTTAATTTATCGGGGAACAAATTATTTCCAAAGATTGTATGTGAAATAAATTCGTACGATTTTCACTGACATTCACTGTATTAAACGTATTAGACAGTCTACAAGCACCAGGTTTTAAGAATGAAATGCTTAAGAAAAATGCATTTGATTTTGTTTTTGAACATCTTTTTTTCTTAATATTTTATTTAAGAAATCTTTTAGTTTGTGTTCCTGTGTTTCTATTTTTGAAATGTTTAATAAAAATGTAAAAAAAAGAAACATACAAAAGTAAACACGGGAAATAATATTCTCAGTATCAGTGTTTCCCATGCAAATAAAAAAAAAATCCCGGGTATTTTTTTGTCTCGTTGAAAACCTCTAAAAAACGGTATTAAATGTAAAAGAAAGGCAAAAAAAATTTAACAAAAAAATGTGATTTTTTTCAATTTCCGCAAAAAGCAATTTTTTGGCAAAAGAAACCGCGTCTATTTTTTTTTTTTTTTTTTTTTTTTGTTTGTTAAAATTAAACAAGAGAATGAACGCTACAGTAAGAATGGAAAAAATAATAAAAAAAACGAATGAACGAATAAACGTACAAAATTAAAAACTAAAAGGCATAAAATGTAAAAAAGCAATTGACAAATTTATACATTTGCATTCGGTTTGGTTGAGTTTGTTTTTATTTGACCCTGCGACAATTGCGCGAAATTTCAGCGTTTAAAGTCTACAAGAAAATTAAAATTAATGTGAAGGAAAAACAAAAGAAAATTTAATTAAATTTTTCCCTTTTTTTACAAACTCAAAAAGGGTCAGACTTAATAAAATGTACAACAAAATTTGATTTCATTTCTATCAACAGAACAAGTCTGTGAAAATTTTGAAATTATTCCCAATAGTATGTGAGCTAAAGGAGACGTTAATGAAACGCGACTCAAAGTTGTTCCAAACAATTGTAGCAACGGTAGCTATTCCTGTGATTTCATCACAGTTACGTCCAGCCGGCCTTACCTTCTTCTCCAGCTGGCTTCTCCATGTGTGCGCAAATCTTCCAGCACATTGAGATTACCAATGCATTCTTGTTTTCCTTAGAAAGTAAAAAAGCCGTAGTCTAGTCGATAGAAGTTTTCTGGCAAAATCTTCGAGAGTGAAATAAAATTGCCATGCAAAGTTTCTCAAAAAAAATCACTCACCTGGAGTTGGTTTTAGACGGGATCCACTCATGGTTAAAATTAACACACACACAACATGGGTGGTGTGGGAAGCTAGGTTATGATCCTGACTGAACGATTGTAGTTACCAATCAATAATTAATTTTTTTACAAAGTAGCCAATCTGCAACTTACGAAAGAAGATTTTGATTTTCGAAGGCTTGGGTACTCAGCAATCCAGTGTGCCTCACTTATAGTTAGGGTTGCCAGATTCCGATTCGCAAAAAGCTGGACATTGGGTTTTAAAAAGCTGGACAAACCAAAAAAAGCTGGACATAAAAAATACTGAGAAATACTGCCTTCATATTTGATTATAATGTCTGTTTGGCACAATTTACACTCTGCCGTGTAATTATCTTTTTTTCTTATCCAATTAGCATATTTTCCATCTATCGCAGAAAGTTGTGAGTCGTCTTTTTGATGGACCAGCTTCTTCATCAATATCCATTTCAAGATTTTCTGCAAATAATTTTTATTATTTTCTTGTACAAAAAAAATAAAAGCTGTACGTAAAGAAATTGACTATCGCTCGCAATAATATTTATTATGACATCAGCTGTTCAAGTGTTGAGACATGTTGTCAGTGATGATAGAAGAGGGAAATCATAACTTAGTTGTAGAACAAATGTACAATCAGTGTTGGCTAACATGATTTGACAAAGATAACATGAAAATTATTGCCCAAGTTATTGCAGTGTACTAAAAAAATTTCTATTTAGCTGGACAAATTAAATTTTAGCTTGAAACTGGACAAGCATCAAAAAAGCTGGACAATCCAGCCAAGTCCAGCCAGGCTGGCAACCCTACTTATAGTAGTATCGGGCCTCTGACTAAGCGCTCTATCTGTAAGTTTAAATAAACTAAAAAGTGTGAGATACACAATCGAAAATTCGTTCTCTTGAAAGGCATTGTGTTTGGATAAAATATCGTTCAAATATCCGTTATGGCTTCTCTGGGTGGAGTGCTTAATTTTCCATGATCCTGGTGAATAAATCATGCTGAATTTGACTTTGGTTTGTGGGTTGTCTGCATAAACAAGCAAATTGAGAAAATTTCACAGGAAAAAGTCTAACAGGGACATAGAGCACAATCTCGGTGGCGAGAATCTCGATGTAATATGACGATGCCCTCATATTACTCATGTATATTATCAAACACGGCATGATCCATGTAACATGCAGCTGCATGCTAATGAAACCACATGTCGTTCATATTGTTACGTTTTTAACTTTTAAAAACGTTTCAAATATGAGCTCGTATATTGCATATAAAATAAATTTGTGTTTATTTTTAATTAAAATTCTATATTATTCGCACAATTCTGTGTGCCACTGTTCACAACTTGATGTAAACAACAACAATTGCATTGTTTGTTATTCCTCTGTTTACACCCTTTGCATAAACAATAACAATTACTAGACAATTATTTGACAGATCTTTGTAACGGAGATCTTTAAACCAGGATTACTCTCTTCAAACACACCACGTCTTCATACAAGACTGACTGAACTTCACTAACTCAGTCGCCTGCTTTGCCTTGCCTTTGATATGGCAACGTAAACAGTCTGATGAATGTACTTGAAGGCGAATGTTCATGAGTTCGCCTTCTCGAAATTTCTATAAATGTAAATATCGTTGTTTACATTTATTATTGTCGTTTTGTTTGTGGATTTTTGTTTACTTGTTTTTTGTTATGCAGGTGTTTGTTGTTATATTAAGCAGTACGATAATTTGTAAACAGGTTTTTTTACTGCATTGTTTTGTTTTTGTAGCTTTTATTAATAATTTTAATGTTAAGCGATGTTAAAGCAAAACACCAGCTCGCCATTGACAGCGATGGCATGGCCACCGGAACGATGACTCCATCAGTCCAGTCCATCAGTCCAAAATCTTGACATTACCTTTTTCATGCTTTTGAATGTGTATTGGCTTTCAGATTATGGAAACGGTCGTCATCCCTGAAGATGTTTTATCGATTATAATAACGGCCAGTTGTCGTTTTCTATGGTCGTTTAAAGGTGATTTGGCAAAACGGATGGAATAAATGGCAGCTTCAATAAGATGGCCGCTATAAACTATAAAATTTCGGAAGTCCCTGTTGTAAACGCGTCAATAATTTACCTGCTTAATTGCATTTCAAAAATTTCTTTTCTCTTATTAACCTCAAAGTCAAATTTTTTTTTGTGCATGCTTAAGAAATTAAATAAAAATGAATTTAAAAAAAGAAAAAGAAATTCAATTTCCCTTTTCCATAATTTCCCTACACAAACTAGACGAAGCAGAAAACAACTTCATTTTGTCTCAAAGTAGATTAATTTGATATTTTTTTTTCTCCATTCTTCCTCGTTTCTGCCTGCAGTGTTTAAACTTTTCGTATGTTACAGTAAAACACTCTCTTCAAGGAAACCTTCTTTGGCTACAATAACAAGGCATAAGGCAGTAAGGATTCAGGAGTCTGAGGAATTATTAAGCAACCATATTCACAGAGACTGAACAAAGATTGAAACAAACAAAAGAGAAAAACTAAAAATGAAATGAAAGTATGAAACAAAAAAGTGAAAAGAGTATGTAGGGAAAGGAATATGAAAGAAACCACATGACATTTACGAGTGACATTTAGTTTGAATGTAAAAAAAAAGTGAAATGAAATGAAGTTTTTAATTTAAAATACACTTGTTAGAGGGCAAAAAAAAAGCAAAAAAAAAAAAAAACATAGGAAGAGAGAAGAAAGAGAAGTTAATAAATTATTTAGTTTTCTACGTTTTGCTGGAAAATCTTCTTAGGAAAATATGATAAGAAAAAAAGAATTGTTTTGGCATAAAAATATTTCCATGAGATTATTTGGCAAACAAGCAGTAGCAGTAGCATACGATGAGAGAGAGAGCCTTTGTTTTTGAAGAAAATTTTAAAACGCTTCCATACTTAAAATTTACATTCAATGGCTATTGTTTATGGCCTTGAAAATTGATTGCTTTTGTCTTCGCGGAATATTTTATTCTATTTTGTAATATTTCAGTTCATAATTAATATTTCAGTGTTTCAGTTGAATATAAGACGCTTACACTATTTCTAAAGGAAAAGAGAGAAAGCGAGAGAGAGAGAGTGAGAGGGAGAGAGAGAGGAAATGAAATCCTCTTAAAGAAATATGTTTTCTTTTTAAAGGAATGTTTTTTGAAATAATAAATCTGCTTTGGGACTCGAATATGTCTCTCAACAAGAGGCGTTGTGACTACACCCAGCTGCAAAGAAGGTACTTTCGTCCATGAAATAAAAGCAAATCATTTAGATGTGCTCGAATAAGTTCCAACTACAGTCGATGATATTATATAACACGCGAAAAACTGTTGCAAAAGCAACCGTTGCGGGGTTATCCAATATTAAGCCTCCATTCGACAACGCCCTTAACCGTACTTGGTTAAAAACTTTTTATTTTATTTGTATTGTTTTTTAAAGAAAAGTACAGTTAAATAAGGTTCTTCAAACAGTCTCTATGAATTTTGTAATGCCTCTTGCATAGTTTGAGAAACAATTGATTTTCTAAGAAATTTTAAAATCACTCTCTAGCTTTGATTTTTAGGCAAAACTTTATTAAGCAATGACCATTCCTTACATTTCAAACCTCTTCTTCGCCAAATAACTTTTTTTTTTGAAAATTCTTTAAAAAAAAAACTACTGAATATTTTCTCAAATTTCTTTTTTTGTTTGAAAGTACAATCCTTCCAGTTAATAATGGAAAATAACTTCATTCAAATGGCTGCCTCGGCTGGCCATGCAGTAGCCTACATGATCGGATGCCGATTTTGGCAAAAAAAATCATCTTTTCAGATGAAGCTCATTTTGATCTTGGCGGGTATGTAAACACGCAAAATTGTCGCATTAGGGGCACAGAAAACCCGCACGCATACATTGAAAAGCCGACGCACCCTAAACCAGTCACTGTTTGGTGCGGATTTTGGTCCAGAGGCATAATTGGGCCATTTTTTCTTTGAAAATGAGCAAGGAGTGGCCGTTACAGTCAATGGCGATCGTTATCGGGCCATTTTGAACGAATTTTTATTCACAAAAATTGAAGAGGAGGATATTGGCAACATTTGGTTTCAACAGGAAGGCGCTACGTGCCACACAGCCGAAGCTACACTCGATGTTTTGCGCCCTGTTTTTGAAGAACGCATTATCAGCCGCAGAGCTGATGTCGTTTGGCCACCTCGGAGCTGCGATTTGACACCGTTGGACTATTATTTGTGGGGTGCCGTCAAAGATACGTGTTACGTCGACAAGCCAGAGACAATTGACGCTTTAAAGGACAATATTCGTGAAGCAATTGGTGAAATACAGCTGCACACAATCGATAATGTGCTTTAAAATTGGACCGATCGTGTAGGCTATTGCATGGCCAGCCGAGGCAGCCATTTGAATGAAATTATTTTCCATTATTAACCGGAAGGATTGTACATTCAAGAAAAAAAAAAATTTGAGAAAATATTCAGTATTTTTTTAAAGCATTTTCAAAAAAAAAAGTTATTTGGCGGACCCTATAATTGGTCTGCTCCCGCCCAATTTGAAATAACTTACTTATAACACTCTGCGTTTTCGAATTGAGTAATTTGGCGTCCCTATAACTGGTTGGCAGCCCTTTTTCTGCATTCACGACAAAATAAAAATGTCATAGAGTTCCTGCATTATATACTGTCCGAAGAGTCCCACATTATTCGGTATTGTAGGGAATCTCAATCTTGTTCACAGCAGTAAGGCAAATATTGCTAGACTCTGCTGCACACGTATGGACAAGAAGAGGACAATCATCTTACTTCTGTCCTTACATCGCATGGCCATTCTTTGCACAATAGAGATTCTTCCTTTTGGTAGGCATGCCATTCCCTCATATGACATTTGCATGAACTGTGGGTCTTAGGATGAGAAAAAGACTGTCTTTAACCTGCTATGGCAGCGACCTGCTCTTGTCGTAAAGAGACGCAAGTTTTTGACCTCTCGCTATCTGACATCTGTGAACGAGGACTCTAATATAAGAAGAGTTGCAATAGGAAAATTTATTTTGGACTCGGGTTGTGTTTCCTCAAGCGAATGTTTGATCCCCTGGTAGAATTGATTGTGATATCGCAATAGGCCTAGTGACTCCTTTACCTAACCTAACCTAACCTCACCTACTGTTCGATAACAACCCCATTCGTCAGAGTCAAACAGACTTGGACCCACCTCCGTACAAAATTCAACTACCCCAGGAACTGCAGATAAACGTCCAAAGACAACGACATGTATTTGCTCAAAGGGCTCTGGTAACTGACCCTAGTATTCATCGAAACATCACTTTCAGTGATGAGACGCATTGCTGGCTGAATCCAAACGTGAACAACAAAATTTTCAACATTAGGACGAGACCAATCCACATGGCATCCAAGAGCGTCCAACGCCCACCAAAAAGTCCCTGTTTATTATAGATTTTAGAGTGGCGGCATCATTTGAGAACGACGTTGGCCAGGCCATAACCGTCAACGGCGAGCACTAAAGGTCAATGATTACTAACTTCGTTTGGCCTGAATTAGATGATGTGTACAATGTACATGTGGTGTCAAAAGTACGGCACTACTTTCGCTACAGCTCATACCACACTGGATATTATGCACGAACGATTTGAAGGCATAGTAATCTCACGTAGAGGTGATGTCGACTGGTCACTGTGATCATGTGATTTGGCCTCGTTAGATTTTTTCTTCTGGGATTTTCTTAAGTCGCAGGGAAACGCGAATAATCACAAGCCACAGTGATCCTCAAAGCAATGCCAACGATCAAAATCAACAAGATTTATGCGTCAGAGTCATGGAAAACTGAATATTTAGCATGCAGTCCACTCAGAGAAACCACAGTGAATATTTTAACGTTGTAGTATTCCACACATAATATTTTTACCTTTTAAAAACGTTTAAAATATGAGCTCGTAGATTGCAAATAAAAATAAAAATAAATTTGTGTTTAGTTCTCATTCAAATTATTTATTGTTCGCAAAATTCTATGTGCCACTATTCGCAACTTGATGTAAACAACAACAATTGCTCCTCTTTGTTATTCCTCTGTTTACACTCTTTGCATAAACAATAACAATCACTAAGCAATTATACGGCAGATCTTTGTAACGGAGATTTTCAAACCATGATTATTCTCTTCAAACGCAACGCCTCTTCACACAAAACTGACTGAACTTCACTAACTCAGTCGCCTGCTTTGTCTTGCCTTTTATATGGCAGAGTAAACAGTCTGATGAATGTTCGTAAAGGCGAATGTTCGTGGCTTCGCCTTCTCGCAATCTCTATAAATGTAAACATCGTTGTTTTCATTCATTATTGTTGTTTGTGTATTTTGTTTTTTTTTATTCTTGTAGTGTTTGTTGTTGTATTTTTGTTTACTTGTTTACCATTTTTAATGCTGGTATTTGTTGTTGCATTTTTATTTATAATTTAAATGTCAAGCGATGTAAAAGCAAAACACCGGTATCTAGATTCTCCATTTCCTCAACAATATGTACATATACACATACATGTTCCCATTGCTTTTATTTCGGCCACCACTGTTGTGCAAACCACTTAATTTGGCATATAATGTAAATTATGAAAAATTGTAACACTTTTATTGAAACTTTCTCATTAGTTTTCCCCTCGTCTTTGTTGTGTAATTATCCATCGCTTTCCTCTACTAAAGGGCTTTTGTTTGTAAAAATTTGGCGTGATTGGTTTTTATTTGAAATTATTACCACTTTCCTCTCACTTTACTTACTTCTTTCTTTACAATTTCGTTTAATTTCTTATTATTTTCGCCTCTGGTTTCTCTATTTAACATTTGATTTGAAATAAAAAAACTTTTTTGATTTGAATTTTTTTCAAAAATTGTTTCATTTCAGTTTTTAATAACGATTTCGTTTTTCCTTTTATTTTTGATTTTTGATTTTCTATTTTCGTAGTGAGCAAAATCACCAAAGAAATGAACAAAAAGAATGCAAAGTTAAGTTGAGGGGATGTTTAATCCACATCCTTTGTTAGAACAAAATATCAAATCATTACAACTGACCAGGCAGGCTGGGTATTTTCGATATTTTCTTTTCATTTCCTTTTCCATTCCTTTCTTCCATTTATTTTCATTAGTGTCGCGTGGCGTTTGCTAGTGGAAAATTATTGGAAAATATGTGCGAAACTGTTTGCGAGAGTCAGTCAGTGTGATTTGTTCAATGTCCTCTGGTTCTTATCGCCAGTGTGCCAAGTTAATTAATTTTAATTTCGTTTCTCTTTCGTTTCAATTTTTCTTTATTTGTATGGGGGAGCCCTTTTGCAATTAGTGCTGTTGACATTTTAATGATGCCAAGCAAATAATACGGGTTCGTGGAACTAATATGGCGGATGGTTTTTTTTTTCTTTCAATATTTTTGTTTAATTGTGGGTATTGATTGTAAAACTGAATGTATATCCGTGAGATTTTATTAAAGGAAAGAAGAGCATTTAGAGCTTTTTCTCTTTCTCCAGGATTGCCGGGGGTATCCATGTAAATAGAAATCCATATTAGACTGAAGCTGCGAGGTTGATCAAGAGAGTTGCGTCAAATTCCTTGCTAAGAATCCGAATCTTTGGCGCGAATCATGCTCTTCATTTTACTTAGTCTGGATTGCAAGCTAACTTCCCACACCACACATGTTGTGCGTTTATTTTATCCATGAGTGGGGAGCTACATTTTAAAATCGAGAGTTATTGAGAAACTTTTCCATGGCCAGTTTCATTTACTATGAGAGTTTTTGCCAGAAGTCTGTTGAGAGGCAAAGAAAGAAAGATTTTTTTTCATATTTCGTTTTGCTCGACATATTTCAGATGACTCGGGGGTTTGAAGCTCAGGCTCACGTCTAATAAGCCAACACGCTGCCTACTTTACTACGACTACTACTAGGCTACTACTAGATTACTACTGGACAACTACTAGACTACTAATGGACTACAACTAGAGTACTACTAGAATACTACTAGACTACTACTAGACTATTACTAGACTACTACTAGACTACTACTAGACTACTACTAGACTACTACTAGACTACTACTAGACTATTACTAGACTACTACTAGACTACTACTAGACTACTACTAGACTACTACTAGACTACTACTAGACTACTACTAGACTACTACTAGACTACTACTAGACTACTACTAGACTACTACTAGACTACTACTAGACTACTACTAGACTACTACTAGACTACTACTAGACTACTACTAGACTACTACTAGACTACTACTAGACTACTACTAGACTACTACTAGACTACTACTAGACTACTACTAGACTACTACTAGACTACTACTAGACTACTACTAGACTACTACTAGACTACTACTAGACTACTACTAGACTACTACTAGACTACTACTAGACTACTACTAGACTACTACTAGACTACTACTAGACTACTACTAGACTACCACTAGACTACTACTAGACTACTACTAGACTACTACTAGTATACTACTACTAGACTACTACTGGAATACTACTAGAGTACTACTAGAGTACTACTAGAGTATTACTAGAGTTCTACTAGAGTACTACCAGAGTACTACTAGAGTACTACTAGAGTACTACTAGACTACTACTTTTTATTTTATTTTATTGTTATTGTGTCGATTATTTTATTACTAAACTGCTATTACTGGACAACCACTAGACTACTACTAGACTACTATTAGACTACTACTAGACCACTATTAGGCTACTACTAGAATACTACTAGACTACTACTAGACTATTACTACACTACTACTGGACTACTACTTGACTACTACTAGACTGCTACTGGACTACTACCGGACTACTACTAGGCTACTACGAGGCTACCACTAGACTACTACTAAACTACGATTTTTCTTCATCAGGGGCTAATAAATTCCTTCTCCTAAGATAAAGTCAAACAGAGGTAAGACTACAAAATTTTTCTGGGATATCCCCGTAACCAGAAACCCATATTAGTTAAACATTGTGAATGGCGATCAAGAGTATTACGTCATTTCCCCTACTTAGGATCCAACACGTAATATTATCGATGGCCATTACCTCGATATGAAGCAAACCATAGTAGTCAGATAGAGCCGCGTCATGCACCTTACTCCGTATTCGTTCATATTCAATAACACGGCCTGAGAAACATAGCACATCCTTTGCATAGTCGATAGTTTTCATGGCAATAAGCCGCTCGTAAGCCGAGTAGTTTGGTTGCAACGCCAGGTGTATTGGCTTGTATTTCTCATCCTTCTTTTTTGTTCCCGAGAATTTGAAAAGATTTTTGAATATAAAAGTGAGATAGCATTAAAAAACAAATTTTTTCTTGAAGAGAAATTTCCTTTACATTTCAATTTAAAACAATTCCACCGAATGGACTCTATCTTAGCATAAAGTTTGCTTTCTTAGTTCATTTTGTTCTACAACTTATTAAAGAATTTTTTAAATTGTTTACCATTTGTTTTCAATTCTTTAAAAGAGCCCAGAAGTACGTTAAAGCAGTAAAGTTAACAAAAATAATATCTTCCCTTTCCTCCCTCTGTTCTTTTCAGGAATGGAATGACATGAACTTAAGATGGAATGCCAGTGATTATGGCGGTGTTAGAGATCTACGAATACCGCCGCATCGTCTCTGGAAACCAGACGTTTTAATGTACAACAGGTAAGTAGCATATGAGCATCAATGATACATGAAAACATTTTTCAAAATGAAAAAATAAATTTCAATTCAATTTTTATTCACAACAAACATAAAACATATCCCTTAAACCCTTTCGCACTTAAAGCGGACGAGCATACTTAAATGCAATTTTTTGTAACTGAAAGAGACAGAGAGAGATAGAGAGAGTGATATGAAGAGCTGAAGTGCATTTAAGTGTAACTTTATACATGTTTTATTTGCTGAGAGAAGAAACACTTAAACTGAATGCTTTTTACTTAAAACACACACACTCTTCCAGTTATATTTTAATGGCTGGCATTTAATGGCATTCCAAAGCCATATGAAACGTAAAAAAAGGATGTAAAATTTTATTTATTTAAGCAATTGAGAGAACATTTAAGAGAATTTATTTTATTTAGTTAGTAAAAGTTCAGTTAGTTTTGTGTGAAGACGCGGTGCTTTTGAAGAGAGTAATCGTGGTTTGAAGATCTCCATTACAAAGATCTGTCTATCTTGTCTAATAATTGTTATTGTTTATGCGATGGATGTAAATAAAGGAATAACAAACAAAGCAATTGTTGTTGTGTACATCAAGTTGTGAACAGTAGTATACAGAATTGTAACGAATTCTAATTAAAACTAAACACAAATTTATTTTTATTTTACTTGCAATCTACGAACTCATATCTTAAACGTTTTTAAAACGTAAAAACGTAACAATTGGTTAGCTTTAGTAAAGTCTCAGAGAAAAATAAAATTTTTACTGGAAAACAAGCGAACTTGTTTTATAATTTGTCATCATTAACACCCCCCTGTTGTTTAGCAGCTGCCAACAGAGCTGGTCAACTGACCAGCAGACGACCGGTTATGCACTTCTACCACTTATGGTGCAAACATAACCTAAGTAAAGCAGCTCACTTACTCACTCACACACATACATAAACATATTTATGCCACACAGCCAGTTAGATTCCTCTCTTCGTATTTGTTTATTAAAAAAAACAATAGAAAATGGAAAAATGCATGGAAATTGTTACCATTTCTCTGACCTCTTGCCCTACAACTAATTCCACCACTTTTGTCCAGAGTTTGTTGAAGAGTTCGGGGTTTTATTTTCTCAAATGTTTTCAAATATTTGCAGTTAAACTGCCATAAAAAAAATACAGAAAAAAAACAACAAATATTTACTGTGGCTGCCCCATGCAGACTATCATCAGGCAACAGCAACAGCAACAGACTCTCTGATACTTGACATGAAACGATGGCGATGGCCAACATTTATTCGTAATTAGTTCTGCAGTTCTCTTGTATGATTTAAGAGGAGCCACTCTGTTTTTTTTTTTTTCCTTTTTTTTTTTTTTGTTAGCTTCCCATGCAATTCAAGAGCTAAAGTTGCCATTAAAAAAAAGAGACTTTTTTTCATATACTTGTTGTATTTATTGTTGTTATTGTTGTATGTACATTTGACACACAAGTCAAATGGAGCGTAAGTATGTGTTACTTTATTTATCTCTCATTCTCGTTTTTTTTTTTTTTTGCTCCATTTTGGTATTGTGTAACGCTCTAGTTGTGTAAGAGTCCAACAGTGGGACAAAAGGAAGTTTTGAAGAGCAACATCTATATCCTCTTACTTGGTGATGCTTCAGGAACTGACAGTTAAAATTTAATCGAACGCATCCATTGTGTGAGATACATTAAATATTTATGGAAAATGCGACAAGGGGAGAGTCTTGCAGGAACATAGCCGAGCGACAAAGCAATTGGAATACCATAATGAAATGTTACTGGCTTCATATGCTCTCAAGAGATCAAGTAATACCCGTATGCATATAAGTTGCCGTAGTCTAGGCGGTAGTGGGTTAGCTTATTAGAAGTAAGGCCACGGTTCAAACCCAAGGTCAGACATCAAAACGAAAATATGAAAAAATATTTCTTCGGTAACTTCCTCTCAACAGATTTCTGACAAAAATCAAATCAAATAGCCATGAAAAGTTTCTCAAAAATCTGTCGTACGGAGTCATCTTTAAACTGTTGGTCCCGCCATTCATGTATGAAATTAACAAACACAACATAAGGTGCTATGAGAAACTAGGTCGTAATCCTGACCGAAGGGTTGAAATGATCAATTATGTATGTATATATTGTTATGCGTTTACCTTTTAAAAACGTTTAAAATATGAGCTCGTAGATTGCAAATAAAATAAAAATAAATTTGTTTTTAGTTTCAATTAAATTCTTTATTATTCGCACAATTCTGTGTGAAACTCTTCACAACTTGATGTAAGCAACAACAATTGCTTTTCTTTGTTATTCCTTTGTTTACACGCTTTGCATAAACAATAACAATAACTCGACAATTATTCGACAGATCTTTGTAACGGAGATCTTCAAAGCACGATTACTCTCTTGAAACGCACTGCGTGTTCACACATGACAGACTGAATTTCACTGACTGACTCGCCTGCTTTGCTTTGCTCTTTATATGGCAGGGTAAACAGTCTGATGAATGTTCTTGAAGGCGAATGTTCATGGCTTCGAGTCCTTAGAGTTCCACTGTTCCGTTCCCTTTTATAATGTGTTTCATTTTTGTATTGTTACTTTAACTGCATACTTTAACTGTTTATATCTTTCCTTTTTTATAAAAAGTTCGCTTTATTCCCTACCCTCTCTCTCTCTCTCTCTCTCTGCTTCCTCTCACATTCTTTTACCAGTTTTTACAAAATATTTCATTTCATTTCATTTTGAATTTTGTTTAGCCATTTATTCACATACACACACATACACAAACTTGCTTATGATAACTCTTATAGTATAGTAGTATGTAGGATTTTCTATAGTTGTCGTTCTGTGTGTGTGTGTGTAATATTTTTAAGTCCATTTATCATGTTAACAGAAATAAAATCAGACATTTGCTATGAATAGCAGAGAGAACAACATACATATACAATTTGCATACGAGAGAGAGAGAGAGAGAGATGGAAAGGGTAAAGGATACAGATTTACATAAAATTTAATAAAAAAAATCACAATTTAAATAGTTATCGTTGTAGGTATACTGCAAGGCAAGTGAATAAAATTATTTTTTGTCTTGTTTTTCTTACAAGGACATCCTGAAGTCTTACTGAGGCAAACTGTCCTTTAAATTGATTGACATGAAATACTCAGTAACACATCTTGCTTATAGACTAACTCCATCTTCTGACCATTGTATCTCCACTCTCTACTTTGATGGCATCCTCTACCAATTTAATGGCAATCATCCTTTCCAGGTCGTAATGAAATCTTTAGAAAAATCGCCAACATGACCTGTGATGTCCGCTCGGCTGTTTTCTCGGCATAAAATAATTTGAATCAATGCCACAGCCTTCCCTATAGCTTAAGTCTCTTTCCAGGTGAAGTTTAAGATGTTATTAAGCCCTTCTTATGACTATCTTCGTAAGCACTGCGAACACACCAGCGTATATGTGGACAGTCAAATGAATCTTCTTACTCTAAATGTAGAGACTAAATCTTGGATGGTAAATGTCCCTTATTTAGGACGACACTCGACACTTCTTTAGATTAGTTGTGTGCAACATCACATTTTTTTTTGGATAATAACGGCCGAATTGATTGGCTTGTAGGGGATCTAACTCAAATGAGCATCATCGAGTGTCAATGGCCTCTCCAGAGAAATTTATTAAAGTACGCATCCTCGACTACTACTTTAGAATAACAAATGCCAGGTGGAGGGTAATTGGCTCCTCTAGAATTCACAGGAAACATTTTTTGAATATAACAACAAATGCAAAAGGTTGCTCACAAGCCAAAGAATAGGACACGTATCGGTGGCATGTCATAAGGTCCAGTGTCATAATGTCCATGGACATTGTGACACACAAAAAAGTGACATAACGCCCATGGACATTATGTCACTTTTAGGCACGTCATAACGTCCATGTACATTATGACACTGGACCTTATGACATGCCACACACGTACCCACATTAGGTGTTGTGTTGCAAAAAATTAGGGACCTTTCTTAGCCGCCGTCATAGTGTCTTTGGTGATATCACATACAGGTCTGCATGAACTTCTCAGATATCGCATATTCACATCAGAGATCAGCAATGAATCGTTTTTTCGCTACTCATATGCACTCATGAAAATTTTAATATAATTGAGTCAACAATATTTAAATTTAACTATGTACTCTTATTCATTCGTACTCACTGCAACG
The DNA here is from genome assembly GCA_927399465.1 of Sarcophaga caerulescens. NCBI lineage: Eukaryota > Metazoa > Arthropoda > Insecta > Diptera > Sarcophagidae > Sarcophaga > Sarcophaga caerulescens. The sequence continues at coordinate 28,047,614 of OV656873.1, read as the reverse complement.
TTGATTTATAAGTACAAGTTTCAATGAATATGCGTACAACGTTGACATCAAACTCATATCATTCGAAATATGTTTGATTCATAAGCCTACTCATTCGGATTCATAAATTTAGAAAAATTCTTACAATACTTATAAATGATTCGAATCATTCATCAAAATTTTTAGTCTTAGTTGTTGTTGTATTTACAAAAAAAAAAGAAAAAAACACAACCAAAAAAGACAGAGCAGCAAGCAGAGCAAACACACAACCATTTAGTGAGTATTTTCGTGTTAGTACGCGATTCATACTCATTTTGTGCTTCGCGTATATGTTGATTTATGAAGAGTCGAAAGTAATAACATCATACGTGTTGTTAAGTATGAATATGATGAGTACTTCAAACTTTGAATATGAGTAGAGGTTCCATGATATTACAATAAGTATGAAGTCGACGTAGTCTAGTAGGTAGTGTATTGGCTTATTAGACTGAAGGCCCGAGTTCAAACCACTTGTCAGATATCAAAACAAAAATATGAAAATAATTTTTCGGCGACTTCCTCTCAGCAGATTTCTGTCAAAAACTCTGCAAGTAAATTAGAAATTGCCATGAAAAGTATGAATGCTCTGATATACACATTTTCACCGTCGAAGACTTTTCTGTTTCCAACAGTGTCAACAAATTCAAATCTAACTTCACTCACTCTATCTTTCCCCTACTCTATCTATCTCTCAAAGCTACTTTTACTAGTTTGAGTAGGGGTCAGAGCCTGTATCGATATTGTATCGATATTACCCTATTTCTTTGACATTCAGTGTACCACTGATAATTTTCGTTTTCACCTTACGAATTGTTGCATTTTATGCTCACAGCAGAAGTTTTAATTTAATTTGGCAATTATTATCGAACAATCTGAGAAAGAAAAGCTTGATTAAGAACAAATTTAAAAATTGTAAAATGAAAAGCGATTAAAATGAAAACACGGTCAATTAATAATCTGTAGAACAGGACAAATTAATTTCAAGCAATAAAAATGCAAGACAAAGGGACATTCAACAACTGACAAGGTGACACAATTTACTTAAAGCACAAAAGGAAGAGTGATAACAAAAAAACTTGACAACACCAACAACATTTTTATTAAATTTTCCATTAATATGGTCTCATAAGGCTTGGCCTTTTGACACCATTTTTAAAGCAAGTAAATCCTACTTGTTTCTAGATGTCTATGGCTTGCTATAGGCAGTGTGAGAACAGGTTGGCTGCTGGGCTTGTATAAGGCTTGAGCTAGTTGAGAGGTGCTAGGCCATCATCAGTGTAGTCGCTCTCTCCCTTTTTGTTTTGTTTGGTCTGTGTAATCCCTCCGCTTCCCATTTTCCCTTTCCTACTTCCTCTCCTTTTTCCTATCCCCTCTACTTATTATCCTTCCATTTTAAGAACGTTCCGTACAATGGGTCAATTCGACCTCCGGGTATTGTACTTGTCTCAATTGACAAGTACACGTCCTCTAACCTAAACCAAGTAAATCCTACTTCATGAGAAGTACTTTATCTGAGAAAAGTATTAGTCATCCAAGCTATTTTTATTGTGATTTTGAAAGTAACGACGGATAGTACGTGAGTATCTGAATTCAATTGAAATTTAATCATCGGTTATTGAGGATTGTGTGTGTTTTTTAAAAGCAAATCCAGGAATCCACCGCAATGTGAGAAGTGATTTCTTAGTCAGAATATGGGAAACTGTAATGCACGTGTGCTTCATTGGCATGCAAACCATTTAACAAAGATAGTGTACAAGTTCCTAGACTGTATTGTTCTCTTTTAGATATTCTAACTTGATTCAGATCCTCCAGCAAGGTGGACTTTAGGCATCAGAATCTTAAGTCTCAGATATTTATCGATTAAATCGTCGATAAATTTTATAACATAATCTTGATTGCACAGATCTCAAGAACTATTGTTCGATGCTCCTTCGCTTGCCATGTTTTTGATTCTTTTTTTGTAAGCTTTTTATGGGTTGCATAGAATTTCTGTCTTTTTACGTGGCAATACGAACTTTATGGCAAAAATTACCACAATTCTAGAGTAACCAGACAAATGTGATATTGATTCCTTATTTTATGTATCATACCGTGCTGTTTGCTACTGCTTATATGTGCCCAGAAGCTGAAAGTCCCTACAATGATTGCAGCAGCTAAGACGTAAGATTCTTAGGCAAGCAGAACTTCTGAATAGCACTCCAGCCGGAAGTGATTTGGGTCGAGTTCCGCAATTAAGCCAGGCAGTTATAAATATACGATACAATATACTGACCCAATGGAGCTATTCTCAAGGGGTCATTCAACCAAAGTGTGAGAAGTTGTCCGAGTCTAGTACGTTGCAGTACGTTAGCGTATTAGACATGAGGCTACGGTTCAAACTCTAGGTCAGACATCTCCAATAAAACGAAAAATGAAAAAATATTTCTTCGGCAACTTTCTCTCAGCAGATTTCTGGCAAAAAAAAAACTCTGAAAGTAATTAGAACTGCCATGAATAGTTTCTCAAAAATCTGTTACTCAGAGTCGACTTTAAACTCTAGGTCCTGCCACTCATGTATAAAATTAACACACACACAACATAAGTATTGTGAGAAGCAAGGTCGTAATAACGGGAGCATTAATAAGAAGTACAAAAGCCGGAGTAGCAAATCTTCAAGAAAACTTTTACCGCTTATTGAAGAACCTCTCAGCAGTGACAAGCTGATATTTCCCTATAATGTCACCTATTTACGGATAAACAGTCCAAGTTTAACACTTGCTGAAAGTTGCACAATTGCCGGGCTTAAAATTGAATATTAAGAGAACTAAATTACGGCAAATCAATTGCAATTCAGACGAAAGCACAATGCGATGCTGGTAAGTAAAGAAAGTATTTTCTTTCTACTATCTTATCGTCTTATGGACAGTTTAGGTGGGATATTGGCTGATATACATATGTAAATACATAATTGGTCATTACGACAGATTTTTGAGAAGCTCTTCATTGCAATTTTATTTACTCTCAGAGTTTTTGCCAGAAATCTGCTGAGAGGCAGTCGCCCAAGAAATATTTTTTTTTTCGTATTTTGTCTTGATGGCTGACCTGGGATACGAACCCGGGCTTTACGTCAAGTAAGCCAACACACTACCTACTAGACTACGGCGATCGGTCTGGATATCTCCTGATGAAGTGGTTATCGCAGCCCCTTAATTACGATATATTGGCTGATATGTTCCATGGAAAGCCCAATATATCCAATTGTTATATGGATACGATATAAAACAATGCTAACTGATAGCAAGAGTTTGCATATTTCCATTCATAAATGATTGCGAATAGTCTAACTCATCATTTGGCACACGATCCCTATTTGTAAATAACATATCTTTCACTACACTACAGATATGTAGTGGTGGTTTTGAAACCTTTAAATGGATGTACCGATGCCTTTATAGCTTTTGATTCATACATGGGCCTTAATGGCCTTGTACGATTACATCTCGGACTTAAAATGTCATAAAGATTCTTGAACCTTATAACCCTTACAACATCCAATTTCAAATGATTGTTTGTGGTCAGAATGTAAAGAAATCCATCACTTTCCTGCTGAACAAAAGTCATCCTATACGTTATATCCTGCATTAAGCATTGGTATTAAATTTTTAGAAATTTTTTTGTATTTTCCAAACACATCACGTTAGGCCTACAAACAAAAAAATTAATTTCTCTTGATTTTTTTTGCTTTATTTTGTATTGTCTTCTGCTGCACTCAAAAAAATTTTAAAGACTTTAATCCTTAAATGGTTGCAGTTTCTCTTCTCAAAAGATTAAATGAAACGAAAAAATGGACAAGACAACAAGACAAGAGAAAACAACACACACAACATCGTCCATTTCATTTAACATGGATGTCCTTTTTTTTTTTCTTCGTTGTGTGTCTGTTTTTATCTTCTCTTAATTTTTTCTAAAGAGGGGAGGCGGTGGTACATTTGGAAATTGTCGAAATTAATAAGTACAATATCATGTCACTTGCACTCAAGTGCAATTCCGCATAAAAGGATTCTCCTTTTCTGCTCTCCATAGCTGCTATACCAGCTCCTACATTCAGTTTTTATGAAAACTAGTCCAAAAAAAAAAAAAAAAAAACTGTAAAAGTCATTTGCCAACAACAATGGCAAACAGAGAGAAAGAAAAAGACACTCATATGTACATACACAGCTTAGCCATATACAATACAAAAGAATTCAATTTTTAACCAACAAAATACCTGCATATGAGCACAACAAGATAACAAGACAACGTAAGACAGAAGCATACAGGACAGGATAAAAAAATTTTGGATTCTTATGTGGTGGTTTTCAACATTTTTACCGGGTATGAGATGATAAAAATGACATGAATACGGTCATACACAGCCATACAGACACGCATATATACTGCTAACCACATTGATAATAAATACACGATCTCTCTCACACACACACAAACAAAGAAGCAAACAAACCCTATCACATTCATATGTACAAACTATTGTATATGAACTGTGCTGTGCTGTGCTGCGAAAATAAACAAACGGCATAAAGAAAATTAAACACACACACACATACATATGTATATGTATATGAGTACGTAGATAAATAAACAAAATTATATACTCCCTCTCTCTCTCCCTCACTTCATTTCTCTCACATGACATAATATTATCAACAACAACAGCAAAGACTACACAAGGAAAATATTTTTTGTGTGGTGAAGCTTTTATTATTAATCTTTGTTTTAACAACGACAACGACAACTGTAACAGCAACAACAGCAGCAACCACATCAACAATGAGAGACCATAAGATGACACTGAATTGTACAAATACAATACAATACAAACACAACAACAACACCATCAACAATATCCCACACAAAATCCTTACATACGTACGCTGATACACTCACTTAATGTGTATCATACACCTTCTCGTGTACATATACAAGGAAAAAACGGAAATTTTAAGATAAAAATAAGCTTTTCACTCATGCTTATGTATAGGTGGAGGTACAACATGCATGTGTGTGCGTGATATCTTAAATTTGCTTTTTTTGCAAGAGTGTTTCTGTAATTTATTAGAAAAATGTTGCAGGTAAATTTATACAATTATACGGTATGGCATTACAAGCACTTATCGTACATACAGTGAGTTACAAATGTGTACATACATGTTGATAATTTGGGTGGAATTATAGGATGTTTTAACAGTGACTTGCATATAGTTGACAAAGGCCGTTTTACACACATGCATAATTGATTACCTAGCTTCCCACACCACTCCTGCTGTGTGTATTAATTTCAGACATGAGTTGTGGGACTTACAGTTTAAAGTCGACTCCGACGACAGATTATTGAGAAACCTTTTCATGGCAATTTTTTTTTTACTCTCACAGTTTTCGTCAGAAATCTGCTGAGAGAAAGTCGCCGAAGAAATATTTTTTTTCATATTTCGTTTTGATGTCTGACCTGGGGTTTGAACCGTGGTCTTACATCTAATAAGTCATCACACTACCTACTAGACTACGGCGACTTACACGGCCATCTTATTAAAGTCAAAATAGTTGTCATTTATTCATACTGTTTTTCCAAATCATATGGACGTCCATAGACAATGAAATGTGTACTCAGAATGGGTCCGGGAGCAGTTGCCAACATACGATAAAGTATTCAATCAATTTTTAGAGCAACGAAGTGGAATTCGCCTACAATATTTGGTCAGGTGACGTCTCTTTGAATGTAGAACAAGATTGCATCAAAAACTCAATTGCTAAAAAATTGGCATATACGATAATTTCGCGCAAAGGGGTCGATAAATCTAATTTTCACGGAAGAACATTTTCAGGAGTAAGGCTCATTTTTTTTTTTTTTTTTTTGGTGAATAGATACGTTAACAAGCAAAATTGTCGGTACAATACCAGTCGACATAAGATCAAAGATCGTCCAATACATCTTGGAAAAATCACAGTCTTGTGTGGATTTTTTGCTGGCGCGTCATCGACGTCGCCATAGCCCAGTAGGTAGTGTGTTCGCTTATTATAGGGGATGCCGTGATTCAACCACTAGTCAGACCTTTCGTACCAATTTCTCTTGGCAGTCTTTTGGTAAAAACTAAAAAAGAAAAGCCATGAAAAGCTTCTTAAAAATCTGTCGTTTAGAGTAGACATTAAACTGTAGCTTGCATTACTCATGAATTAAATTAAAAAATACAGAATGGGTGCTGTGAGAAGCTAGGTTGTGATCCTGATTTCAGGGTTGTAATAACCAATTAAGTACGTAAGTAAGCATCATCGGTTTATATTTCCTGGAGGTCGATGTTCGCCAGGCCATTGCTCTCAACGATGAGCACCTGTAAAAGTGTTCTCTAACTTTTTTTGTTCCGTTTGAGAACAAAGGCCGATTCTTCTAGTTCCGAACCCAAAAAGCTGATTTTTTTCATGGTGGACGTTGACCATTCTCTCAGCTTGTTCTTCATGGGACCACCAATAGATGTAGTAGGCTCAGTAGAACTTGCCTTTTGTTTTGGCTTTTATTTAAAAGAAATTTGATTCTGATTTTGTGCCAAGTTTTTGAGCACCTTGTAATACCCTAGACGCTGTATCTTTTGGACAAACTACCATCTTTCTGTTCTTAAACTTATTATCCTCCTTTGGATAGAATTCACAGCGTTTCCAGTATTGCTTTCTAAACAAAATTTTGATCTGAGTGATTGGAATCCCACAATTCCTATTCCTAAATGGTGGAGTATTTAATGATCGTTCCATACAACACTCTTGTGCTTCAATGCATAACCTTTATTAGGCTTACGCCCACTTATGGTTGTAAGTGTCAGCAATTGCACTTGTTGTAGTCATTTGCATGACAAGACATTGTGCACCACGTACACATATGCTGACATTCTGTAGTTGTCTACCACATTCTCCTACATTCACACAAAATAAAACAAGACTAAGCATTTTATTGTGTAAGTGAGAGAGAGAGAGAGAGCGAGTGAGTATTTTAGAATGTTGCACAAAGAGAACAAATTTTATTATGATTGTTAAGATTACCATTGTCAGTAAGGATTGTGTTTCTTGTTCTTCTTCTTGCCGTTCTCTACCTTTCCGGTTACAGTATTTCGCCCAGTGTTCAGACCCCCAAAACACGCCTTCTATGGAAGGCAAAAGTAACTGAATTTAATGTTGAATAAACAAATTTAAATCCAGGGTTTCTTTGTTGTTGTTGCATTCAAATGTTTTCTACACAATTTAACATGAGATATGAAACCCTACCCTACAAACAAACAGCACGAGCATCAAGTGTTGTTTGGCTTAGTTAGGCTACCAGAGATGGGAAAACTACCGTAAACAGCAACAGATGCATGAATAAAAATTTGGTGGGAGGGGGAGTTTTCTCTTAAGTAAAAATGAAAAATGAAATGAAAAAGTGGAAACGGAAAATTTAAATATCAAAATTTTCAAAAAAATTTTATTAATTTTGATTGCAGTTAAGCAGCAATTGAATTGAGTATGAAAGAGAGAGAGACTTGCCTAAATGCCTGAGTAATTATTGAAATTAATTTCAAAAATGATATTTTATTGTCATTGAATTAACGTTTTTCTGGATAACAAAAATGACTTTGTTTGTGTTTATTTTAAAATCCAAAATTTAAAATTCATTAAAATTATCTTATCGACCACAATGCAAACTCATATCGTTTTAATTATGGTCATATTATTGCAAAATAAATAAATAAATTTCTATTTATGTATTATTGTAAATGATGTTGCTGTTGTTGTATTCGTAAATACAACAATATTTAATTAAATAATTTAATAATAAATAATTTTGTAAAAAGTTAATAATAACGACTGCAATTATGCATGAAATAAAGAGAAGGATTTGATAGTGTATCCCTGTATCCATGGCAATTTGTTAAAATCTGTTCATATTTAAACAATATTTTTCATAAATTTTCAATAAATTTTTAAGTATTTTATAATAACAATTAATTACGATTTAAATTTTCGATGTTGGCAACCTGGCCAAGGACTACCATTTCGGTATTAGAAAATTATGGGATTGAATTTACCATCCATTTGGCTTAAAATTGTTGACTGTTGTATATATTAGGGCGGTCACATAATTTATCCACTTGACGTAAAATTAGGGAACCAAATATGTATTGTTACGAAAATGAAAAATCTAAAAATAAAAATCTAGATACTTGTGGTTCTAAGCTGAACGGAGCTGTTGGCAGTGGTTTTTTTTCGGAATCGATTGCAATAGCCCAGTCTTTAAGACTGCCGGACCACTGCAGTGTCTTTCAGGCGGAGGTGGTGGCAATACAAGCTGCGGCGAGTATTATTGGGGACGGAAGGGTCTCCAAGCGGAACGTCACCATACTTTCTGATAGTCAGGCGGCTATCAAGGCTTTGAGTTCTAACGTGATGAACTCCAAGACGGTGTATGGATGTCGCAGATATCTCGACGAGATAGCGGAACGATATGATATCCATATCGTATGCGTACCGGGGCACAGTAGCATTCCTGGCAACTACAAAGCTGATGAACTTGCCAGGCGGGGCACGACCATCGAACTCTCCGATGAGTTCTCGAATCTGGGCATACCTATGAGGACCTGCAAGCTCATAATTGATAATGCGATCGTCGATTCCATCAACGACAGGTGGGCGGCCTCGGACACGGGTAGAACGGCTCGTAAAATCTGGCCAAGGCTGGATGAGGGGCGCACAATGAGTCTACTTAAACTCCAAAGAGGCGCGCTAAGTGTAGTTTTCGGGGCATTGCATTATGGGTACGCATGTGAGGCGCATTGGTCTTGGACACCTTGCTAACGACTTCTGCAGAAGCTGCAGAGATGAGGAAGAGGAGGAAACTGTCTCTCACCTGCTGGGTACATGCCCGGCTCTTTGCCAAAGGAGAAGGAAGTACTTGGGTACTAGCTACAAGGATGATCTGGAGGAACTGTCAAGGATTGACATTGGCAGCCTAAATCGCTTCATCAGGAGCTCCGAGTGGTTCCGGGACTAGGGGATAACGGATAACTGTGGTAACACAATGGGCCTAATGCGGCCTAAGTGAGTCCATCCAAGGACTTTTTCTTGGATGGGCAGCCACCTCTACCTACCTACCTATACTTGTGTTTTGCTTTTACATCGCTTAACATTAAAATTATAAACAAAAGATACAAAAACGAAACAATGCAGTAAACAAACCTGTTTACATATTATAGTACTGCTTAATATAACAACAAACACCAGCATAAAAAAATGGTAAACAAGTAAACAAAAATACAACAACAAATACTACAAGAGTAAATAAATGTAAACAACGATTTTTACATTTATAAAGATTTCGAAAAGGCGAAGGCATCAACATTCACTCCTCCAGTTAGTCAACGACAATTACAGTGAGAATTTGTACAAATCAGAATGTACGAGTTATCAATGTACATTCTAATTTGAACTCGACATAAAATAAGTAAAGTAAGAAGCTAAGTTGTAATCCTGAATTAAAGGTCTTACGTTTAAGAACGTGTACTTGTCGTTACGTTTCGTTCGAAATAACCCATTGTAAGGTTTTAACGACCAGTTAAATAAATAATTAAACGACTTAACAGACTTCCCCGGAGTAGAATCTAGCTCAGCTTCATTATTACTTTTATTTTATTTTATATTTAAAGTATCGGGTCCGCCATCTAACGTTTTTTTTCAACTAGTGCTTATTTCGTGAATGGTAACACTTAGCTCATGTCTGATTTGACAGATAATTAGTTTTATCCTTCCGCTGAACGAATATGGTTGTGTATACGCTTGAACAACGCTGGGAAATATTGCGACTTTACTTTGAAAATCATGGTAAAAAATTGGCAAAAAAATCATCTTTCCAGATGAAGCTCATTTTGATCTTGGCGGGTATGTAAACAAGCAAAATTGTCGCATTTGGGGCACAGAAAACCCGCACGCATACATTGAAAAGCCGACGCACCCAAAACGAGTCACTGTTTGGTGCGGATTTTGGTCCAGAGGCATAATTGGGCCATTTTTCTTCGAAAATGAGCAAGAAGTGGCCGTTACAGTCAATGGCGATCGTTATCGGGCCATGTTGAACGTCAGAGACAATTGACGCTTTAAAGGACAATATTCGTGAAGCCATTGGTGAAATACAGCTGCACACAATCGATAAAGTGCTTAAAAATTGGATCGATCGTGTAGGCAACTACATGGCCAGCCGAGGCAGCCATTTGAATGAAATTATTTTCCATTATTAACCGGAAGGATTGTACTTTAAAATAAAAAAAGAAGTTTGAGAAAATATTCAGTAGTTTTTTTTTAAAGCATTTTCAAAAAAAAAAGTTATTTGGCGGACCCTTTATATGTGGCTGTCTTTTGTTTTCTTTTTCTAGATTCTATTCCAGTTTCGTTAATCAAGTTTTCTTCACTGAATCAGTTGTTTGATTTCTTTTAAGACCAACATTCAAGGAATGGTCCCTACTCCTGCAGTGCATTGTGTTGAAACCAGGAAAATAGGTTACGGGAACCGTGAAAGAGTGAGCTGTACTTATGGATATTAGATTTGAAGTGATAGGAAAGACTTTTGCAGGAATAACGTTCCACATACGGATAGTGTGGCTAAATAATGAATTCTCTCTGTAATGCAATGTGGCCAACCGATCGCGAAAATAAAACGCATAAAATAGAAAACATAATGTAATGTCTGTGCAAGTAGTAAAGGGTGATTTTTTAGCTATTATTTTTTGGCAACACTGGTTTAAACAGCTCACGCACGTTTCGTGTTTTGTTTCACTGTCAAACATCTTCAGTTTGGTCTATAATTTAACCATGAATCGTCTTACAAACGAACAACGCTTGCAAATCATTGAATTTTATTAACAAAATGCGTGCTCTGTTAAGAAAGTTCATCGCGCGCTTCTTCCATTTTATGGTCAGTTTAATTGACCCACTGAAGCGGCTAATGGAATACGTAAATAAGCAGAATTGTCGATTTTGGAGTGAAGATCAGCCAGAAGCATTGCAAAAGCTACCAAAGCATCTAGAAAAAATCACAGTTTGGTGCGGTTTATGGGCTGGTGGCATCATTGGACCGTACTTCTTCAAAGATGCTGCGAATTGTAACGTAACTATGAAAGGTGAGCGCTACCGTGAGATGATACCCAACCTTTTTTTGCCCAAAATGCAAGAGCTTGACTTGCATGACATGTGATTTCAACAAGACGGTGCAACATGCCACACAGCACGCGTAACAATGGACTTTTTGAGAGGCGAGTTCGGTGAACATTTTATTTCACGTTCGGGACCGGTCAATTGGCCGCCTAGATTGTGCGATTTAACGCCTTTAGACTATTTTTTGTGGGGCTTTGTTAAAGCTCATGTCTATACAGACAAGCCCGCTTCAATTGACGCATTGGAAGACAACATTGAAGCATTTATTCGTGAGATACCGGCCGAAATGTTGGAAAGAGTATGCCAAAATTGGACTAAGCGGATGGACCATTTGAGGCGCAGTCGCGGTCAACATTTGCATGAAATAATCTTCAAACATCAAATTATATGGACCGTACTATCGATTCAAATAAAGATTTCATGCATTTTTCTGAATTTTATGTGTTTTTTTTTTTTTTTGAAAAATTTTCCTATAGCTCTTAAAAAATCACCCCTTATTAAAAAATCAGATGTGTTTACACTGTAAAGCTTAATCTTTATAGTTATGAGTATTCAAATTGACAATTCCGGGTTTTCCGCATGGCACTTCTTTTGGTGAAGCGATCTAAATCTTTTAATTTCATTTCTTCTCACTAATATTTCTTAAAGTTCTTCTTAAGTTTCCTGTTATATTTTTGCTTTTTTTTTGTCATTAAATTACAGTCATTCATAAAATTAATCGCATTGCTTTCATACACTTGCCATTCGATTGTTCTAAAACCGCAATTATAAATGCCTTAATTGAGCTGCTTACGATATTATGGCTTCAATTCCTTTTCTTTCTTGTCATTTCGTTTCTCTTTTTTGCCTTTTTTAATTTGTATACCAACTAACTGACTCAATGGCCAACAGAGTGGCTGACTGAGTGACACTTGAATTTATAAATTTATTCACTCCGTTTCTTATCTTAAAACAGCATAAAAAGTGGACACTTTCATTAACGTTCTTCACTCTTTTTTTAACGGCTAGTGCCACAGCACAACAAAAGAGAGAGAGAGAGAGGGAGAGAGAGAGAAAGAAAGTGTCACAATTTTATTCAATAAATTTGTTGTTTATCAGTTGATGATGATACTTTCCACTCATCGTTTGCTGCTCCTTCTTGCCACTCTCTCTCTCTCTCGCTCTAGCTTTTATTGTGTTTGTTATTCTCATTCTTTAAGAAGAAACTTTCAGAATTCGTTGCCTTACTATTTCGTTTTTGAGAATTTCAAGGGGTGGACTTAAGTTGTAGAGGTTTTTTGATGGCTTTTGTTTACGGGACAAACATTTGCATGAAATTAAATGAAATTCTTGTTGAAAGTGTTGCATAGAAAATAATAAAAAGGGGGAAGGGGTGTCAACAATAATAAAAACTAATAGAAAAAAGGGTTCTTATCTCGTTTAAGTGTAACCCAGTAAAATAACAAAACACTACAGAAATATCTCCTAAAAATGGAACTTAAAACTCATTGAAAAGAGAAAATAAAAAGGACGAAACAATTTTCGTAATACTAGCAACAATATTTTGTTGTTGTTGTTGGCCAAACATTTTACAAATGCTTACCAAAAAAGAGGAGAAGTAAAAACAGAAAACCCTAAAAAAGTTGTCCTTTAAATACTCATGTTTATCGCGTACTATTGTTGTTATTATTGTTGTTGTTGTTGTTTGGTTTTTGCCAGCACAGAGAAAAAGTGTTGAAGTGTGGGTTAAAAATTTTTAAACTGAAACCAGAAGTCAAATAACCAACAGACACAAACAAAAAAAAAAACGCAGGATCAGCTGCCTTTGCAAAGCAAAAACAGAAAACGGAACCGCACAAATATCTTTGGAAATGGTGGATAAAAGCAGTTGCTTTTTTAGAAATGCATAGACATTTTTGAATAGAAAAAAAAAAGAAAAATAAACTTGAAATAAAATATTTTAATCGAAAAAAATTAAATTATAAGAAGAATAAGAAACTTTTTTAAAATTTTCAAATTAATGCTGCATACCAGAGATCAGTAATGAGTATTTTAATATCATGGAACCTCTACTCATATTTAAAGTTTGAAGTACTCATCATATTCATACTTAACAACACGTATGATGTTGTTGAAATAAACAAAATAAGTATGAATCGCTTAGGAACACTAAAATATTTACTAAAAGGTTGTGTGTTTGCTCTGCTTGTTGCTTTGTCTTTTTTTGCTGTGTGTCTTTTTTTTTTTTTTTTTGTAAATGCAACAACAACTAAGGCTGTAAATTTTGATGAATGATTCGAGTCACTGGAATCAGTGACTTTCAAAATTTTTCAAAAGTTATGAATCTAAATGAGTTGGCGTATGAATCAAACATATTTCGAATGGTATGAGTTTTGATGTCAACGTTGTACACATACTCATTGCAACCTGTACTTATAAATCAACGTTGCAGTGAGTACGAATGAATGAGAGTATGTAGTTAAATTTCAATATTGTTGACTCACTTATATTCAAAAGATCTTGAGTACTTATGAGAAAAAACGATTCATTGCTGATCTCTGGCTAACATATGTATTTGACGTATGATTTATAAGAAATTATTTTTCAATATTAATAATACGTCCGGGTGGCCTTTTTCATAGTGCTCTTAAGTAGTGCTCTTGAGTAGTTAAATTTCAATATTGTTGACTCACTTATATTAAAAATTTCATAAGTTCTTATGAGTAGCGAAAAAACGATTCATTGCTGATTTCTGGTGCGTACTTCATATAAAAAAAGCTAAATACGTACTCATACAATCGCTGTTTGTTCTGATTGGCAGCATTTACTTACTTAATTGGTCATTACAACGCTTTAGTCAGGATCACAAGCTAGCTTCTCACAACACCCATGTTAGATGTGATATATTTAAACATACGTGCCGCGACCTACAGTTTTAAAGTCGAGTAGGAACGACAGATTTTTTAGAAACTTTCTTTGGCAATTTTCCATACTATCAGAATTTTTGCCGGAAGACTGTGGAGGGGAAGTCGCATAAGTATTGTGCTAACTTTGCTGCTTTAGAAGTTGTACACACTGTAGCTGCTCTTTTTAGAAATAATTTAAGCTAAAAGGGAAAAACATACTAGTTGTGGCTGCAGTCTAGTAGGTAGTGTGTTGGCATATTATACAAGAACGTGTGGTTCAAAACTCAGCTCAAACATCTCGAACAAAAAGAAACATGAAAACATTTTTCTTTAGCGACTTTCCCTCAGCAATCTTCTGGTAAAAACTATGAGAATAAATAAAAAATTTTCAAAAATCAATCGTTCGGAATCGACTTTAAATTGTACGTCCCGCCACTCATGTATAAAAATTAACGCACATAACATAAGTGGCATGAGAAACTAGGTCGTAATCCTGACTAAACGGTTGACCAATGACCAATGATAATTACGTACGTAATACGTAAAAAGTTTTAGTAGTCGCCGTAGTCTAGTAGGTATTGCGTTGGCTTATCTTGTAATTCAAAAATTAGCAGTTTTAGGGTAAAAATTCTAAGAAAAAATAAAAATTGCCATGAAAAGTTGCTAAAAATCTGTCATTCAGAGTCGACACAAGATCCCGCCAGTCATGTATAAAATTAAGACACTCAATAGAGGTGGTGTGAGAAGCCAGATCGTAAGTTAAGTTAGGTTAAGTAAGGCAGTAAGCAGCAGCAGTCGTCGTGGTCTGATAGGTAGTATGTTGGCTTACTAAACAACCGCCCGCGGGTCCAACGCAGACTTGTCGGACAAAACAGAATATGTCAACAACTCTGTGGAATAAAATTGCCATGAAAAATTTCTCAAATTTGTCGTTCAGAGTCGACTTTCAACTGTATGTCCTGCCACTGATGGATAAAATTACCACACACAACATGGATGGTGTAAGAATCTAGATTGTAATCCTGACTGAAGGGTTATAATGACCAACATCAACGTGTGGTGTGATGCTCGCCTCATTATAAGTCTCAAACTATACCCTGTAATAGAAGAGATTAATTGAGTTGGTATTTATATTCGAATATTATTCTTTTGGAATTCCATTTTATCTGCTTTTTAATGGTTTTCATAACCAACAATTTACCACAAACACAACCACATTTTGATTTAATTTCACACATACACAAAACACTCTGTTGCAAACATGTCTGTAAGTGTGAGAATATTTACGAATTTATTCATTAGTTCGTTACAAACTAATGCCTCAACTGACAATGACATTATGGTGATAATGATAATGATGATGATAATAAAGATGTTAACAATGATGACAATGTGTGATGATGTTGTTGATGATGATGATGATGTATCATGCATGCATTTTGATGTCATATTCAATTTAAAAAAAACAGAAAATAGAAAAATAAACTAAAAGCACATGGAATCAGCATTAAATTGAAATCAAAAAGAGAAAAAAAATGATGAAACAAAATAAAAGTGACAACCATAAATATTAAATGAGACACATTATTTATTATTATTTGTTATTTATAATGTTGTTGTTGTTATTTTCATAATTGTTGTTGATTTAAAGCAGATTTTTTTTATCTCTGTTCTATTAAACTGATTTCTAAATATGAAGGTCGAAAGCAAAAACATAGTTCTGGAGTTTAGGATGTTGTTACGAAAATGAAAAAAATCTAGATACTGGTGTTTTGCTTTTACATCGTTTAACGTTAAAATTGTAAACAAAAGATACAAAAACAAAATAATGCTGTAAACAAATCTGTTTACAAATTATCGTACTGCTTAATATAACAACAAACACCAGCATGAAAAAATGGTAAACAAGTAAACAAAAATACAACAACAAACACTACAAGAATAAATGTAAACAAAATACACAAACAACAATAATGAAACGACGATGTTTACATCGAGAAGGCGAAACCATTAACATTCGCCTTCAAGAACATTCATCAGACTGTTTACTCTGCCATATAAAAGGCAAGGCAAAGCAGGCGAGTAAGTTAGTGAAGTTCAGACTGTCGTGTGTGAAGACAAGTAAACAAAAATACAACAACAAACACTACAAGAATAAATGTAAACAAAATACACAAACAACAATAATGAAACGACGATGTTTACATCGAGAAGGCGCAACCATTAACATTCGCCTTCAAGAACATTCATCAGACTGTTTACTCTGCCATATAAAAGGCAAGGCAAAGCAGGCGAGTAAGTTAGTGAAGTTCAGACTGTCGTGTGTGAAGACCCGGTGCGTTTGAAGAGAGTAATCGTGGTTTAAAGAACTCCGTTACAAAGATCTGTTGAATAATTGTTTAGTGATTGTTGTTGTTTATGCAAAGGGTGTAAATAGAGGAATAACAAAGAAAAGCAATTGTTGTTGTTTACATCAAGTTGTGAACAGTAGCACACAGAATTGTACGAATAATAAAGAATTTTAATTAAAACTAAAGACAAATTTATTTTTATTTTATTTGCAATATACGAGCTTATATTTTAAACGTTTTAAAAAGGTAAAAACGTAACAACTTTTAGCAAGTAATTCTTTCAATCAATGCTTGTGCTTTAAATTAAACAATTTGGGAAGATTTTTAAAATTCAAATCTTCTTAAAAGCATATTTCCTTCTCTTCTTTTTAATTATTTCTATGCAAACATTGGCATCTCTTTAAATATTTTCTTGGTTTTTCTTGTAATAAAACATGGTTTTAATCAAATGCTTTCGTATTATTGCTAGATTTTATGTGAATATTGCTTTACTGTTAGCATCTGTTTAAATACTACTCCGAGGCTTTTCTTTTCTATAGAAATCAAATTTCCTTTTGCAATCGAATTGGTTTTCTTCTTTAAATATTAGTTTTTTTTTTTAATTTCCTTTCCTTGTTTTTTTACTATTTAATCAAATATTGACATTTGAACATATGCTCTGAGCATATGCATTGAGCATATTTGCATTTATCTTCTATGCATTGTTGTTTTATTTTTTTGACAAAATTTCACAATTAATTGCAAAAAAAATAGAAGAGAATTGAATAGAATATTTGCTGTTTACAACATTATTTTGTTAGTTATTCGAAATAAAAATATTTACGGTCTTATACTTTGTAAACATGGTGGTACATAGTACTGCAGTTACGCTGCAGCGATTATTAGTTAAGGGAAATAGTAATATCAGATTAAAAAAGCAGAGATGCCGTAGCGGACATTCGAACGTAATTATATTAACGCATAATAACATCAATAGGCCTTTCAAATGAATTAATAAAGACGCTGATATTTCACACACACACTTTGTGTAATTTAATGAAAGGAAGCGTTTAAAAAAGGAACCTATAGCTTAAACATTGGGTAGTCTGCAGTTCTTGATGTATTGGGTACGAATGTGTGGCGCTATTTTCACTGGAACCCAGTTTATTTTTCAAGTGTAGAAAGAAGCATTCAATTGTCTTAAAAGTCTTAAAATTGATGCAAAGAGGCGCTAGACTACTACGACTATAAGATCTATCATCAATCTGCGGAGGTTATGTCTTCATTGTCTTCCACAGCCGTGTTGGTCTAATAAATTTTAAGCTGTTGATAGGTGTCCGTAAGAACAGCTTTATTCTGATATACATTAAAGCTCCATATTTTCTAAACTTGCCTTCTTATAATTAAAATTTCCTCACCTTAGAAGCCGCGGAGCTTAAAGGTATCCATATTCACAACACGTGTCCATTGAACATATAGCGCCTGGTCGAAAGAACGTTTACTATCCACCGTTTACTATCCACAGTAATCTGATGCATTACTTCAATCTCTGACAGTCGCGGTAGCCTAGTAAATATTGTGTTGCTAATAGAAAGTGAGGCCAGGGTTCAAACCCTAGATCAGACAATCTCCAACAAAACGAAATACGAACAAATATTCTTTCGGCGACTTCTTCTCTGCAGATTTCTGGCAAAAACTCTGACAGTAAATGGAAAATTGCCATAAAAAAGTTTCTCAAAAATCTGTTGTTCGGAGTCGACTTTAAACTGTAGATACCACCACTCATATATGAAATTAACCCACACAACATAAGTGGTATTAAAAACTAGATCGGAATCCTGACTGAAGGGTTGTAATGATCAATTATCATTACGTTTATACGTAATCAGTACGTTTATATTATCCATGTTCCCGTAAGACGAACTTACTGAATAGCACTTGATAATCACACCGATGTTTCCTTCTGGTATGGGTTAGAACCGCACAGTTTTCAAGAATATGTTCTATTAATTACTTCATACTAATATATTAGACTTGAGGGAGACATGTAAGGAACACATGTCATTGACCAACCTTCGTAAGCTCGAGAACTCAACTAGCTTCTGAACATCTCTTCAAATTTTACACATGTAGTCTGACTCTTTTCTGTAGTCGTCTAGTAGGTCGTGTGTTGTCTTATTAGATGTAAGGTTCAAACACCAGGTCAGACATCAAAACTAAAATATAAAAAAATATTTCTTCGGCGACTACCACTCAGCAGATTTCTGGCAAAAACTCTGAGGGCCATTATTACAACTTGCCGTTAAACTTGGGTTTAGTTAAAGGTACCTTTAGCTAAAGGGAACTGTAAAGTTAACTTTAACTGATTTTCGTTATTACAACTTACAGATAAAATAAAATTGAAATATGGCAGTGCCGGAGCAAAGTCGATAAAACTGCTCAATTAAACAAGTTTTTTTTAACGCAGTGGCAACAGCGGACTTCGTTTTTTTGTTGCATATGCTCATTTTGTTTAAATTTGAAGTTGCCATATCGAAAATAGTATATGATATGGCAAGTTCAAACATAAAGTGACCTTTAAATGTTAAAGGTAGGATGATCTTCCCTTTAGCTTAACGATCACATCTATCTAATTGGGTACTCATAATAATGAAAAACAATTTATCTGCACGTTAAAATCCTCCCTTTAGTTAACGGCAAGTTGTAATAATGGCCCTGAGAGTAAATCGAAAACTGCCATGAAAAGTTTCTCAGAAATCTGTCGTTCGGAATCGACTATAAAACTGTAGGTCCCGCCTTTCATTCATAAAATTAACACACGCAACATAAGGTGCTATGAGAAACTAGGTAGTAATCCTGACTTAAGGGTTGTAATAACCAATTAGGAATGTATGTATGTATGCATTACTTAAGTATCTTGTCATTGTAATTACACAGCTCAAGTGACTTGAGTTGAGATTCCGTCTCTCTCCGTCTTTTTTTTCGTCGAGCATACCCTACCAAACATTTTGCCTTACCTCACAGAAGGGCCCTAACTCTGTTAGCAAAGTGAAAGCTTTCCCTTTTGCATATGAATTCCATCTCACTTCGATGACTATTTTGAGACTTCTTGGTCGTACTCATTAATGTCATTGTACCTTCACAATGTGATCTATGTTTCGGGACTTCTACCAGAAAAATTTTCAAAAACTATTCATCGGTATTGTAGGGCAGATCCATTCGGATACAATTTGCCTAGTGTACCCCACAGAGTCTTACAAAGGGCATCCAACATTTCTATTCAATATCTTACAATGTGAACATATTCAAATCTAATTTGCAAGAACACTTTTTCCTCTTTCCTGGCCTTAATCCCAGTGCCAACAGAATGGATTCAAACCGTCCCACATTGGGGTTTTTGATGCCTAAAATGGGAATTAATTGGAAAATGAAATTCTTGAGTACCAAATATTTTTTGGCATGAGCTAAAAGTACACAAAATTCTGCATCACTGTCTTTAAAAAAAGTGTCTCTAGCAAGTACCGTTACATTACTACGTCTTTTTGAAGTTTGAGTTTTTTGATGCTATTTAATCATTCATGAAAAAACTAAATTTTCAGTGTTTTCAAAATTAGTTTTCGGCAAGTTTTTAAATAAAAATAATAAAAAAAAATATGGAGCCTTCAACAACAGTTGATTGAGATTATATTTGCTTCGTTGTTTTTCAAGTTTATATAGTTTTGTTATTTTTAAAAAAATTTTTTGTGAAGGTCTATAAATTTGCAAATTTTATAGCATATATGGAAAAATAGTTGTGAGTTAAACAAAGTTAAGCAAAAAAAAATTTTTTTTCTTAAACCTAAGACCCCCTTGCGAAGTAATAGTAAAAAAATTTTTTGCACTTTCTTGCACCTGATTAAAAAAAAATGAAAATATATTTGTGAACCTATATAATTTTTGTCTATTAATTACCTATTTTTAATGAAAAGCAACACAATGCAGTAGACGTTTGCATTTATTTTGTGAATCAAAAAATAAACTACGGATTCAAGAAGAGTTCAGAGCTAAAACTGAGCTTATTATTGATCGCCCGAAGCCTGGTTTTAGAAATTCCAATGACGGCAACACAGCTCGTCGTTTTTTTTCAAAATGCATCTCTTTCATCAGAAATTATAAAAGTAGATGAAAAACTGATAAGACGAATGCACACAATTATGATTACCGTATCTAATGGCCTATAAATTAAAACTGAAGCGTTTCGAGATTTTACTCTAGATACCGCAAAATATTTTGTAAAAATATATCCTTTCTAATCCACGGACCAGAAGTAATAAAACACTCTTTAATACCAATAGGGCAGATAACTGAGGAAGCGCAAGAAGCCTGAAACAAAGACTTCAAAAATTTTAGGGAGACTTATTCTCGGAGAAGCTCACGAGAAAAATCTAATGAAGATATTTTTAACATTTCTATGCTCAATTCTAATATTATCTGGTTGGTAGATAATCTTTGAGAGTAGTTGATATTTTGAAGCAGTACATCAGAATCAATCAAAAACTCAATTTTGATTTTTTTAGTTGTTAGGCCCTTATGCATTTCAGGTCACGATTTTTATTTTTTTTATTATGGATTCATCTTCTTTAAGCGAAATAAACCAAAAAAAGTTAAAATAAGCAACCAGGAAAGCTCTCACGATTTAATTCCCACAATGTAGCTCGCACGTAGAAAAAATAAAGTGTCTCATAGAGGGCACAGTTTAAGGAATATTTTAACAGAAATTAACTTCTCGCTCCTCTGATTCTTTTGGATGTTTAACGGTATTTCTAAAAAATAAAAACTTTACCAAAGCTTTCCTTAGAAAAACAGTTGACATCCGAGCAGAATGTCACTCATCATTGTAATAACGTTTTTCCACATTAAAACTTGTGCCAGCAAGTACCATATTTTGCAATTAATATTACCGGGTATACAAAACAACAGCTCTTGCATGACATCTGGCAATATGAGAGCTACAACATATTCTTGAAATCACAATGTTAATATGTATGTCTGTAGGTATGTGATGTATGCATGTGTGTAAAGTATGTAAAAATATTTCCATTGTTTTACAAATTTTTCCTCCCTTGAATATATTTTCCTTTTATTTTTAGCACTGCAAACATTGTACGAGAATATGTTCGTTTGTGTTTATGTTTTTGTACGAGTTACCATATTGCATTCTTGAATATCTGAGTACGTAAAATATGTACGTATGTATGTGTTAGTGTATGCACGTATGTATGTTTGTGTGTTTGTATGTGTAAATTCATTTATTTGTGTTTAAATGATGATGAAATAGTGAAATGAAATGTCATCGCCTAAAGCTACTTAAACAAAACTTTGTTCCTCTACTGCTCTCTTCCCTTTTTTCCTTCTTCCTCCTACACTCTTGTTATTGTTGTTTTAGTACCCACTAGCATAGGAGATGACATGCCGACAGAAACAGAGAGAGAGAGAGAGATAAAGTGAATGAATGAATGAGAATGAGAGGAGTAGAGTGGGTAAATAATTCAACAAAGGAAAGTAAAATTTAATATCGTGAATCTAGTGAATGTTGAATGGAATTTAAACCAACACTATCTCTAAAGCTGATAACCTTGTAGCGAAAAAAAATAAATAAATAAAACAGGGGTTGAGCCTATTTATTTAGAACTACTGTGGCCAGTCAGTCATTCATTCATTCAGGTTTTTTTTCTCTTCTTTTTGTTGCATGACGTTTTATTAACTGTATGGCACAGGGTTTAATGAAAGCGCCCTATGAATTTTTAATGAAAAGAAAATATACCTGCATGTAATAAAAGAGGGCATTTTGCGAAAATATAAAAAAGAAAAATATGAGAGCGAAAGATAATGAAAGGAAAGTTTTAATATTGTTCTGCTGTCGGAATAATAAAAGGAAATAATTGAACAAAATCACTTGCTTAGAGTAAAAAGTGTGGCAGGTCCCGGTTTAAATAAGCGAAATAAAGAATTTATATCGCAGCACATAGAGGTTGGAAGTAGGAAAATATGAAAAGAGAGTTTAGTCAAGGAGTGTAATACTTATGGACTTTTGATTCCAATATATTTACTTTGTTTTTAAATACCAATTCATACCAGGAAATACCAGGAATATTGTTACGTTTTTAACTTTTAAAAACGTTTAAAATATAAGCTCATAGATTGCAAATAAAATAAAAATAAATGTGTGTTTATTTTTCGCACAATTCTGTGTGCCACTGTTCACAACTTAATGTAAACAACAAAAATTACTAGTCAATTGTTCGACAGGAGATCTTCAAACCACGATTACTCTTTTTAAACACACCGCGTCTTCACACAATACTGGCTTTTACTAACTCAGTTGCCTGCTTTGCCTTGCCTTTTATATGGCAACGTAAATAATCTGATGAATGTTCTTGAATGTGTATGTTCGTGGCTTCGCCTTCTTGAGATCTCTATAAATGTAAACATCGTTTGTGTATTTTTTTACATTTATTCTTGTATTGTTTGTTGTTGCATTTTTTGTTTACTTGTTTATCCTTTTTTATGCTGGTGTTTGTTGTTATATTACGCAGTGCGATAATGTTCATGTTTTTGTAGGTTTTGTTAATAATTTTAATATTAAACGATGTAAAAGCAAAACATCAGTATCTATATTGTTCCACTTTCGTAACAATATAAACAAGAGGAATAGTGCTTATGCACCCTAAATTTCAAACCGTTTACATTGTGTGTATTAAAAAATTTTATCTTCGAAGAATATATCACGGCTGTAGATCGAAATATATCAGTGATACTTTGTTCGATACATTGTTCGATGCAATCAGGAATGTATGTTTTCTACGAGACAAACAATTCCAATTCAAAAATATGAGCTGTCCTCTGGACAAATTAAACACAAACATAGTTTGTTCGATACTTAAATTAATCAATACAGTTGTGTACACCTACATATCTATTAATATATTCTTTCACTTTTTCTTTCACAATCTGAATATTGACTTCGAATCAGGTGATCAGTACACATCAGTTGTACAGTATTTTCTGCTAACATAGAAATGGTGTAATTACGAAGTAATTCCTGCTTGTGTGCAGGAAGCCTATTATCATACCGTTTACCAAGAAGAGGGAAACCCATTTTAATTAAAAACGGTATTGAACGGCATTTCACGTCAGTAATAAAAGAGTACTTTGTACTACAAAACAACTTGGTGTTGGGTCTGAGCCCTAATTGGGGTTCCTACCCAAGTAGTTTGGACTACAGGACCACAAGATGGAGAAATGCTAAATAAACAATGCCTATGAAGACACTTGAAGTCGTTGTAGTCTTGTATATGAAAAATGTTGTTTGGCGACTTACTCTCAGCAGATTTCTGGCAAAAGCTCTCGAAGTACTACAAATTGGCATGAAAAGTTTCTCAAAAACATCTGTCATTCGGTGTAAACTGTAGGTCCCGCCACTTATGTATAAAATTAACACACACAACGTTAGTGTTATGAGAAGCTAGGTTGTAATACTGACTGAAGGATTGTAAAGACCAATTATTTATGTATGTTTTGCAAAAGTTATGGGCAAGTAGCCAAATGTCATGGCTTGCAGATGTTAAGCTTGATTATTCGTAAGCCCAATGATTTCCTTTCTGTCGCATGTTGCCCACTGCAAATCTGACGTGCTTCGAATGCACTTATGCAACAATTCAGAAAGCATTCGCGTTAGATAGCGCAATACAATATTTCTTTCGACACTTAAAAAATATCCTGGTGCCAGTGATTATTGCATTGGCATCTTATATTTAAAGCATAAAAACTTAAACCAACCAAAGGCCCAAATGTACAATGGGTCAGTTCGACCTCCGGGTACTGTACTTGTCACAGTTGACAAGTACACGTCCTCTAACCTAAGGCCCAAATGATATACATATCATTAATGCCACGGATTGAAGTAAAAAAACGATATTGTTTTTGGCATAGAGGAAGAGCATAACATACATATACTATGTGGATGTTTGCTTCTTTAGGAATACAAATAAAATATTTTGGGATACCATTTATTTAGAATCTCAAAAGAGTGCTGAATTTAGTCATGAATAGCTCAATTATTTACGTTAGAGGTATTTGCTGAATCAATCGTTTATCACTATAAATACACCTTATGGCCTTCGTTTGAGCCTACTAAAGGTAAAACAACATCTAACATAACCTTACCATTTAAGAGTCCCAAGTGAATCAATCCTGTTCAATATATGTAGAGCCTCTGTGCTTTAATAAAAAAAAGAATGCTCCTGACAATCAGGGGATTAAAAACTCTTTTTAAAATGCCAAAACTAGGGACAAAATGGAATAAGAAATTCAAATATTTGTTAATAATTTATGCCAGTTTATTAAATTCTTATCAGTTTTGCATTTTTCTTTAAAACTTAATTTAAAATTAAAACGATTTATTTCCTCTTGAGCTTATTTTTCTATTTATTTATCTATTTGCTGCTGCTGCTGTACGTATGCGAATACGATGAGGGCAAGTGCGAGTACTGTTGACTTATTCTAGACAGACAGTTTCACAATTACTTGACAATTTCATTTCTTTGCAAGCAAAAGAACGAAGCAGAAAATAAAGAAAAGAAGAAAGAAATTCCCAATTGGGTTTTAAGTTCACTCTCTCTCTTAATATATTGTTTTGTAATGTGAAAAACATATTAACAGTGTTGATAATAATTACAGGGACACAATAGGCATTTAAATTCCATATGTATTCAAAAGGCTTTGCTACCTTACAACCTTTCACATTCCTCTTCCATTCAGGTATTCAAGTATCGTTATGGCCTATAGCAAGCAGTATTTATTTCTCCTTTTTTGGATTTGAAAATTGGTAGGCTTGCATAACCCCCCTCGGGGTTTCACCATTTCAGGACTTTTCTTAACGCTTACATGACTATGTTTTCTTTTATACTCCCCTGCAACACCTATTGACTGCCTATTAACATTTATGTATGCATTTACGATGCACTTCGCTTATTATAGTGGGTAATCTCAACCTTTTAATTATTTCCTGCACTGTTGTTAACCCAATTGTACGTACATACGTATAACAGTGAGCGTGTATGCGTTGTGTTGCAATTTCATTTATAACTAACAATTCCGTTTAAACAACCTACAAAATGTCTCCCATAAACACACACATACACATACACATGCATACTTAAATATGATGCACACTTGTGCGTGTGTATGAGAGAGTGTGTGAGAATTTTGTGTAATTTAAAGCAGTGAAGAGAAGGGCGGGAGAAAAAAATTGTGTCTCTTTTATTTGTATTCTTCCACTATTTTACTGTGGTGCTGCTGCTGCTTCTGCTACTGCAGCTACTGTGTAATAAAGTCAAGGTTTTCTGTTCAGAGATTCTTTTCTCATTTTTTTTTTTTTTCAAAAAGGGAATGACAAATGTAGGAACAACAACAACAACAACGAGTAGTTACAAATAATAAAAAAGAAAAAATGTGGGCAACAGAACACAAAAAAAAAACAAAAAAGAAAAGACGCAACGGAAAATATGGCAAAAGGATATGAAAGTGCATATTTCAGCAACATTCTACCATTTTGTGATGGATTTTTTCTCTTTTCTTTTTTTTTTTTTGCAGTTCTTTGTCTATTAACTTTACTTATATTTTATTTGAGGTATTTTTTTTCTGGATTTTTTTTTTTTTGTTCCGTTTTTTAGCTGTTTTGTGGGTTATGCATTTAACTTGACATTTACTTAGTTTTTCACTTAGTATGGCTGGGCTGTTAGATGAATGAATGAATGAATGGTTGGTTGGTTGCATTTGTGGCCTGGCAGCAGTAGTAGAAAGTAAAATTATTTTTTCTTCTATTATTTCTATTCTATTATGCGTCACATTTAGTCATGTTGTAAATCAAAATGTCAATGCTATGCTCTGAAAATAACAATACAATGTGTTCTGCTGCCATTATGGTTTACAACACCATAGTTTGCTCTCTGATAATGGAATGATAATTTATTTTTATTATTATAAGAGGAGAGTGAATCTATATTTTAGAAAAAAAAACTAAATGATTGTAGAAAAATATGACACTTATCCTAGGTTTACACATATTGTTGCTGTTTCTGTTTGTTTTTTTTTTGTAAATTTTTCTTTTGCAATTGAAATCATATTTTTCACTGCAGCAGAAAACAGTTTTTCATGGCATTTGATTTAATATTACGGAGGCAAAACAAAAAAACTATTTGACATCCTTTTGAATATGGGCCCGTTTAGAAAAAAAAAAGGTTTCTAATGTGCTTATTAAATAAGGAAGGTTTTTGCTTTCTATTTCAAGAATATTTTTACAAGTTTTATGGTCTTTTGCAATGTCACACCACGGCAGTAATTATAAGGAAACCTCTGACATACACACATACTTCATACATAACTTTTCAATTTCTACATGAGTCAACTCCAAGCGACAGACTTTTTTAAGAGAAACTTTTCATGGCAATTCCTGTTTTTCTCACAGAGTTTTTGCCAGAAATCTGCTGAGGGGAAGTCGCCTGAGTAATATATTTTTAAATTTGGCCGTGCTTACAGGTCATTGCGTCATGGGTAGACACGCGGAAAGAATGAGGCTCCCTTTCAACGACTTCTGCCGTGGTTGCAGGTCCGCTAAGGAAGAGGAGACTGTTGTTCACTTTCTTTGTCAGTGCCCGTCTCTTGCTAGGTGTAGATATACATATGTTATTTGGCACCCCATTCTTTGTCAGCTTAACGGAGCTATCACCTATTGACATCAAGGATATTGATTCTTTCATTAAACTTTCTGGCTGGTTTTCCAGTGCGGGGTAGTCGTGCTTTTGTTGTGCAGCCCTTGTGCTGACCAACTTCTTCCTTTTCCTAGATTTTGGTGGAACTTGGTTAGTACAGGGACTACGTTCACCCGTGGCATCACAACGGGCCGCTATGCGTGCGTGATTTTCAGAGCTACCACTCCGACCTAACCTAACCTAATGCTCATAACTAAACAAATGTGTTTTCAAATCAAAAAAGGTGACTCAACTGATTATATATGTTTCCATCATTCTTCAAAGGAGTACAGGGCTTCATCGAATTAATAGAACAGCTTTTAGTTTTATGCTAATGCCTTAATTTCCCCCAATGTTTTCCCCATTATGGAAACATTTCGCCATCTGCAAGTTCTCTTCAAAGGTTGTCCAGTGGATGCCATTTGTTTGCCAAAGATTTCAGAGGATTCTTTAAAGACTTAGATTTGTAGTGTACTTTGTACTTCTTATATTCAAATTTAAATACAACAAAATGTGCCCAAGTTATCACCGAAATTTTTTATCCTTTAGAAAGACCTATTGATGCCTATCAAATGACCGCCACGTTCTCTCTAGGTGGAGCTCATACGAAATGGAACTTTAAGAAACACTATTGCGTCATAACAAAACCTCATAAGAAAAAATCTAACAGGAAGAAATCACACAATTTCGATCGAAAGTTCACATCGCATCCATGTCAGACATCCCTTAAATCGTTCGGGCAAAATATCCAACGTGGCAGGAACTGTTTGGCACGTACCGCCGTCCTGTTGGAACCACATGTCTTTGGGATCCAGATAAGGAAGTGCTCACCGTTGAATGTTAGTGCCTGGCCACAATTTCAATCGAAAGTTCATATTACATCCATGTCAGACATCCCTTAAATCGATCGTGTAAAATATCCAACGTGGCATTAACTGTTTGGCACGTACCGCCGTCCTGTTGGATCCACATGTCTTTGGGATCCAGATAAGATAGTGGCAGTGCTCACCGTTGAACCATTTTTAAAGAAATGTAAAACACACTAAATAACTGATAATGTGACGGCCGTTATCAATTGCAAAAGTTCGAAAGTTCCTGTTAGAAGACCTTATACAAATGTTTGGATTATTATAAATCTCTTTGTGAGCAGAATTCCATATCTTGCAGGCATATAGTAGGAGCATAGATTTTCGGAACATTCAAACAAACATTCAATTGAACATGTTGGGACTGATGCCACGATTTCAAGTCGATGGTTATACTGTCACCGTTTCTTGGGGAATTGAGTTGGCGATATCTTTAGTAAAGTAAGGCCTTTAGTCGCTTTTGGATACTGCCTTTATATTAAAATTAGTTGACATCTATTTGGGTTTTGTCATTGTAAATAAATCAGTGATGGATGAACTCATAATGTTCTGAGCTTCGCTTTAGCAAGCTGCATTTTTTATCTTGGCTATGTTGGAGAAGTGTAATGCATGATAAGAGAAATTAGACGCCAGAAGGCAGATATCGTTACTCACTTGATCTTGAAGTCCCCACGTAATTCATTGACATTTTCTAAGTGCTCTTTTTAACACGGAATCCACCATTATTTCAAACAAAAAGGAAGATATGAAGCATTTTTGTTGTACATAAGTTTAAATCATAATACAATTGTCTGCAGTTGAGACACCTATAGATGGTAACCTTATGATTTTAGTACCTGGTACAGTGGACCCATTTACTAACTGGGAAAAAAGAAACCAAATAAGACAGTGGAGTCACCAAGAGATAGCCGTATTCAATACATCAAAGAGAGAGGTCGCAAAAAGTACTTTTTATGTTATTTAAAGGCAAATATTATTTATGGGAAGTTGTCGTAGTCTAGCAGATAGTATTTTGGCTTATTGGACGTGAGGCCACCATTCAAACCCCAGGTCAGACATCTCCAATAAAATCAAAAAAAAATATTTCTTTCGGCGACCTGCTCTCAGCAGTTTCTCAAAAATCTGTTGTTCGGAGTCGATTTCAAACTGTAGGTCCCGCCACTTGTGTATAAAATTAACACACACAACATAAGGGGTGTGAAAAGCTAGTTATCCTGACTTAATGGTTGTAATCAGCAATTATGTTATGCATGTATTGTTTTTATAGCAAAACCAGCTTATTTTAGCCTCTAAAAATGTCGAAATAAATTTCTTAAACACTTACGTTACAAGGTACTTTTTACCTGGTACTTTACATGGTACTAATTTTTTAAAAAGTACCTAATAAGGACAATAAAATTAAAATTTGTATCTGAATTAAAAGAAAAAGATCTGAATTATTTATTTTTTAAATAAATACTAATGGCAACATTTACTTCACATTTTTCTCTTTCCAGTGCTGATGAAGGTTTTGATGGTACTTATGCCACAAATGTTGTGGTACGTAATAACGGTTCTTGCCTTTATGTGCCGCCCGGTATATTTAAGTCAACGTGTAAAATCGATATCACTTGGTTCCCATTTGATGATCAACGGTGTGAAATGAAATTTGGCTCATGGACTTATGATGGTTTTCAGGTGAGTTAAACGGTACTAAATAGAATTGAAAAAAGTACTCGAATTATAAAGTAGAGACTGATGAATGTGTATGAAAATAAAAACGATAAAAATATTAAATTTACTGTGTGAGTATATGAAAACTTTAAATTAGTTTTGGTTTAAGCACACGCCGTACTGAAATATTGAAGATATTCCAACGTTGGGAGATCATTCGCGAAGACACAGTCTTTACCAAACAAAGGATAAGACTACAGATGATAACCTACCCTATATAATCATCTTCCCTGCATCAATTTCAGTATGACAAGCGGCCGAAATTTGACATTCCTGTATCCAAATATAAGAAAAAAATTCTTTTCAAAATTTTCAATTTCGTTTGCAATATTTTTCGCCTCCACTGTAAGCACAAATAACATATCAGTGAATGAGGACTTTTTCTAGTCCATTGCAGCAAATAAATATCGTTTGGTTTGGTTTCTTTTCTATGCATTTAACTTAGCAATTCCCATTGAATTGTTGTGCCAACGTTGGCAGTATTTATTGGAGTGTGTGTGGCTACACACTGCTAGTAGTAGCAACGCATCATATTTCAAATAAAAATCACTTTTGTTGCCCCTTTTTTTCAAATCAAAAATTTTTATGGTTTTTTTTTGGGAGGGGGTTTGGTTTTTTGAATATTTTACAACAGAAAATTGAATTTGTTAACTGCCAATTGCAGTTGGAGAACAAGAAAAACAAAAAGGGAGAGAACAATAAATCGAAAATATATTGCCAGGCGGTACTATTATTGGTTGCCATTTGGTTTATGAGACAACAGAGAAGCAGTCATGTTCTGTTTCGCAAATTGAAAAGTAACTCAGCAGGTGCAGTGATATTTATTTTATTTAAAAAAAAAAAGAAAAAAAAAACAATTAAAAAATATTTGTTATTTTAGTTTTTTTTTTCACAGGGATTTACTTTAAAAATGTTAAATAAATAGAAACAACAACAACAACAATTAATATTTTATTTTTCTTTATAGAAAATAGTATATTATATGTATGTATGCTAGCTATTCAGCATTAGAATAGAATTGTTGAAAATAGAATTCGGTTTTCATATGCAAATCCAGGAACAACAAAAAAATTTGCATTTAAATTGAATAAAACACGACAGGTTAGTTGAAAACTGAAAAAAAAATAAACAATCTGGCATAACCTAAAAGTATGCTTTACATTTTATTATTATTTACAGCATAAAACTATGCTGTATAGAATTTTAAGAGGATTAATAAACAACAACAATGGCTGGCTTTAGTTTTTTTTTTAATTAACAACTAATTTTTTAACGAATGCAGATTAAATAGTCGTTTAGAATGTAAATAAATTCGAAAAAAATTAGGAAATAAATTTGAAAATGAAAATATGAATTGAATTTGTAAAACAAATAACAATTTTTTTTTAAATAAATTGATTGATTGATTAGCTGTAGAACATAAAGTGCAAAATTTTTGCACAAATTTAAGGACTGTATTGTGGAAGACATTGATACCGCTTCCCTAAAATAAACCCGAATATACATTCTTACATACATAATTGGTTATTACAACCATTTTGTCAGGTTTACCACCTAGCCTCTTACACTACTTAAGTTGTGTGTGTTAATTTAATACATGACTGGCGGAACCTATAATTTAATTTAATTTAATTTAAATTTATATGAAATTTTTCATATCAATTTTATTTTTCTCTCAGAGTTTTTGCCAGAAATCTGCCGAGAGGCAGTTGCCGAAGAAATATTTGTTCAGATTTCATTTTGGTAGAGATGTCTGAGTTGGGGTTTTGAGCCTACACTACCTACTAGACTAAGGCGGCTACAATATATGTATACCGAATATATGGAGACAGCCAATATGTCTTCTCGCGGATAATTTGGCTAAGGCAGTACGATGTTGCCACTCATGTGATCATGATTGATTCCTTTTTCTCTCACTTAAGACTGATATAGAACCCATGCTATGAACGATAAGACAAACAAAATGGACAAATTTCCCTATACATTAACGTCAGATCTAGTCGCTCTAAGATTACAGAAGAACATTTCCTTTAAGCTGAGCTTACAGATCCAACTTGAGGATTACTGCCTAGATACTGCGTCTTTGGTACTCATATAAAAAATTCGATTTTTATTGGTAAATTCTACAAATGATAAGAATAAAATTATCACTCATTTCCTTTGTCATTGCCGTGTGTTATTATTAAACAGAGGAAGAGCCTTGTATAAGAATTTTGTGGATACTTACGCTGGGGTTAGGTTAGCACCAAAATTTCTAGAACATAAACACAGCTACCTGGTTTGTAATCTGCTTAATCCCCTATGGAGCACTCCGAGCACTGAGTTCTCGTCGGGTATGCCTACATAATATCCATTAGAAAACGACAACGGCAACGGCAACGTCAATGATAGAAAGGAATACTTAACCTAGATTATTTTTGTGTTGTGTGAACTGGAAACCAAGTTCGTCTTTTTTAAATACAGACTCATATACGCAGTATCCAAGGCTTTAGTGGATTGGAAGTCAAAACAAGTGTACAATTTCCAGTACTTTACCCTCGTTGAAGGACGATGTTGATTTATTGGTGAAAATTATCAAAGGACGAGGTAAAATTATGTGTTCCGCGAACCTTTAATAGATCTCATTAGATAACTCGCTTCTCATGCCAACTTACGGCCTTCTTGATTGCAATCAATTTCGGTCTTGCAGGCCGCTTAGCGGCAACATGAGTGGCGTGAGATGCTAGGCTTTAATCCTGACTAATGGGATGTAATGACCTATTGTAAGTAAGTAACCAAACGTTTTTAAATGATTATGAAATAGGCATGGTAGTTGATATTTAAAACCGCCATCTTTCCTAACAAATCGAAGCCGGTTCTTACAGCTCTGGTTGCAAAATTTCATCGATAATTCACTATAATACTTCGAAGTCGCCGTGGTCTAGTAGGTAGTGTGTTGGCTTATTAGACTGAAGGCACGAGTTCGAATCCCAGGTCAGACATCAAAACGAAAATATTTCTTCGGCGACCTTGAGATGTCCACAAACACTACTCCCTCCCTTCCACCTTCCTATAACCCATTTTCCTAAAAACCTGCACAATGCACTGCATGAGTAGGGGCCATCCCCAGAGTGCTGGTTTCACAAAAAAAAAAAAAAAAAAAACTAACTGGAGAATCAAAGCCAAGAACCATATTTTTCATCGTATTCACCATTTCCTGCGAATTGCTCCTGTGTTTAAGGATCGCTCACAGCTTTACTTCTTTTTTAATGTTTTAATGTATTCTGTAGTCGATCATTTTCAGTATTCACTTGTACATCACCTTTTACACGAGTAACGAATTAAAGTACGTCTACACAAATTATTTTACTGTAAATGAATTAATAATTTTTAACATTTAATTAAAATTTTTTAGTTTATAATTTGATTTACATTAAGCGGCATTGAATTGTTGCAAATTTTGATTGTTTATCATTTGAATTTGAACTGCATTTGCATAATAAATTAAATTTTATAAATTTTATTGACCGACAATCATTGTAATTTAAATTTTATTTTTTTTTTGTTTTTAATTTCGTAACAGAATATATTTAATTAAGCTCCAGTATTATATAATCAACAGCAATAATAATAATAACAACAACAACAACAACACTTGCAATAATTACATTTGATTGTAATCAAATAAACAGAAAAAATGAAATTAATTACACACAAAAGATTATTTAAATATACAACAATAACAATCATAATCATAATGATAATGATAATCATAATGATAGTGATAATAATAATAATAATAATAATAATAATAATAATAATAATAATAATAATAATAATAATAATAATAATAATAATAATATGTATGTCAATGACTGACTAAAGATGGATTATGAATACGGTTGTGGTTGTGGTGCACCCTAAATTCCAATGAATAGGAGAACAAGGAATCTATAATTTATACGACTTCGGCAATGAAAAGTATATAGGATTTTCATTCATCAATATTGGGTCGTATAAAGTGTACCCGTATCGAGCAAAACATATATATGTATATTAGAGCGACTCACCAAAAAAAGTCCTCGATGTACCCCAATAAAAATGAACCTAGGACTTTTTTAAGATGACATTTAAAATATTTCGTCTCCAGCTTCGACCTCTCGTGAGCTGGACCATCTTGAAAAAGGGTCTATTTTTGGATGTTTTGTTAATTTGAGGATCTGTTTCCTTACCAACATATACAATATGTATATCATAAGAAAGGTTTTTTTTAAGGCGCGTCCAACTGAATATACAATTTTTCCAAGGACGATCATCCATGTCCTTTTTTGTTTGTAATAATAATGCCAAATTGACATATTTTAATCTTTAGTCGATTTAAGTAAATACGGGTCTTCACGTTAATTCGCGTTTTGAAAAAAATACAATAGGGCGGTAACCCTTCCTTGTAAATAGGCCATATGGGTATCAAATTTTTTCTTTTACCAAGTACATCATCTTTGTATGTAAATAATTTTGATTTTTGCAAATTAGATGCATTTTACACGGTGGTCTTGAATATATAATAATTTAATATATAATTTATAATTTTGTAGTAACTCTAATATGATAGCGGATTTAGTTTCTAGATCATGTATGGATGAAAATAGGGCTTAAGAAAGAAAAAAAGAAATGATCCACGACTTTTAGGCGGCATTTTTGTTTCCCAAATTAAAAAAAAGTTAAAAAATTTTATTGTTTATATTTACAAAACTACAAAACGCTAACTAGCGCGAATTTCAAAAAAAGGTGAGACCTGTATTTAATTAAATCGACTTAAGATTAAAATATGTTAATTTGGCATTTTTATTACAAGCAACCCCGAACAAAAAATTCAAAAACCGGTTTTTTTTCACAGAATATTCTTAAAAAAAGGACATGGATGATCTTCTTTGGAAAAATTGTATATACAGTTGGATGCGCCTTAAAAAACCTTTCTTATGATATACATATTGTATATGTTGGTAAGGAAACAGATCCTCAAATTAACAAAACATCCAAAAATAGACCCTTTTTCAAAATGGTCCAGCTCACGAGAGGTCAAAGCTGGAGCCGAAATATTTTAAATGTCATCTTAAAAAAGTCCAAGGTTCATTTTTATTGGGGTACATCGAGGACTTTTTTTTGGTGAGTCGCTCTAATGTATATGTGATTGCATCAAATTAATATAGATTTGAAGTTTGACCGGAAAATATCCTACTGGTGCGAAAAGTATCAATGAAATTGCATCTGGTTCAAGAATTAATGGAATGCTCACTTCAGGATCCTAAATAAATTGAAAACCTTATATGACAATGCACCATGACTACTTAAATAATTAGAAAATGGAGTAGCTTTTCCCGTGAATGATTCCATATAAGTTTGTATCTACGTAAGTAGATGCATATTTTCCAAGTTGCAAAATATAGCACATTCGATAAGGCTGCCGGATCATTGCAGTTCTATTAGACGGGAAGTTTTAGTTTAATAAATTTTA
Organism: Sarcophaga caerulescens; assembly: GCA_927399465.1. Lineage (NCBI taxonomy): Eukaryota > Metazoa > Arthropoda > Insecta > Diptera > Sarcophagidae > Sarcophaga > Sarcophaga caerulescens. The sequence continues at coordinate 28,012,316 of OV656873.1, read as the reverse complement.
AGCCGTTGATATACATACATAATTGGTCATTACAACCCTTCAGTCAGGATTATTGACCTAGTTTCTCACACCACTTATGTTATGTGTGTTAATTTTATACATAAGTGGCGTCGACTCCGAACGACAGATTTTTTGAGAAACTTTTCATGGCAATTTTATTTACTCTCAGAGTTTTTGCCAGAAATCTGCTGAGAGGATATTGCCGAAGAAATACTTTTTGTATTTTGTTTTGATGTCTGACCTGGGGCTCGAACCCTGGCTTTATGTCTAATAAGCCAACACACTACCTACTAGACTACGGCGACTTCGGCGTTGATAATAAGGATAATACTATCTGTGGAAGAGAAATTAACCTGTTAAAGGATAGTTTGAAGGCTATTAGGTCGCTGGATTCTGACATCATGACCTCTAGGACAGTCTACCGCGTACACAACGCTCTCAACAAGATGGCAAACATAGCGGCGTTCCGGAAAACTGCAGAATGGATGAATTGGCCACAACCAACCTGCAAGCATAGAAAAGATTCCGTTAACGGTGCTTGGGTAGTTCAAAATACAGACAAGATAGCGTAGTTATAACTTCTAATACTGACAGTGCTGCCCAAGACTACAATAATGACACGCGTAAAGTTTGAAGAAGCACATTTATATATATACATAACATAACTGGTCATTACAAACCTGCAGTCACAGGATTACGTCCTAGCTTCTCATACCACTTAAGCTGTGTGTGTTAATTTACAGTTTAAAGTCGACTACGAACTATAGATTTTTGAGAATTTTTTCTCTCAGAGTTCTTGCCATAAATCTGATGCGACGAAGGCTGGAGGTTTTAACCGAGGCCTTACGTCTACTTAACCACCACAGTACGTACTAGACTATGGCGACTTTTAAAGAAGCATGCTTAGCCTAATTGTTGCAGTCATTACAGGACAGTTCATTCTGGGTGCTCATACGAAGTGCATTAGTCTTGGCCATACGGGCGATAACTTCTGTTTGAAACTCAGAGGCGAGAAAGAGAAGGTAAAATGTTTTTCGCCTCCTGGGCAAGTGCCCAGCGCTATGTCGGAGAAGAAACAACAACTACAATACAGTTGATCTCACTTATCGATCAAAGACATTGGGAGTCTAAATGTCTTCTTCAGAAGCACTGGACGGTTCCAGTGATAGGTAAATTGAAAAACTGAGGTATCACAATGGGCAGTATGTAGCCAAAATATGTCTCTTCTTTTGACTGAGGACCTACATACATAACATACATAATTGGTCATTACAACCCTTCAGTCAGGATTACGACCTAGCTTCTCACACCACTTATGTTGTGTGCGTTCATTTTATACATGAGTGGCGGGACCTACAGTTTAAAGTCGACTCCGAACGACAGTTTTTTGAGAAGCTTTTCACGGCTATTTTATTTACTCTCAGTTTTTGCCAGAAATCTGCTGAGAGGAAGTCGCCGAAGAAATATTTTCATATTTTCGTTTTGATGTCTTTCCTGGGATTCGAACTCGGGCCTTCAGTCTAATAAGCCAACACACTACCTACTAGACTACGGCGACTTCATTGACTGAGGACCTAAGTACCTATTAATTGAATCTATTGAAGCTACAACAGGAATTGTTGAAATACAACGAAATGTATTTGAATTTGTTCTGCAATTTCTCCTTATCCGTAAACGATTTCGGTTTAAAGATTATTCAAAGGATTATTTGGCTTTAAACACATATTATGGTCTTTATGTGGCCAAATATTATCGGGACATTGCTTTGCATCACTCATTTAAATCCAATTAACTTCGATTTTATTAAATAATTTCTGCTTTTTTTTCTTGTATTTATTTAACAAAACAAAAACAAAACAAAAATTACTTAATTGTAACCAATAATAATAATCATAATAATATAGTATGAAGATAATATGTTGTATGTGTGTTTTAATGTCAATTACAATAATTAGATTTTTGCTAATGATGCACCATAAAAACCAAAAAAAACCAAATGCGGTCTTCGACTCTATAAAACACATCCGCTCTATGTCTATTAAATATTGATTCAGTTTCGATTTCATTACGAACACATAGAACAAGTATTGGGCAATTGGAGGTAGGAGTAGGAGTGGGAGTAGACGTGGTGTCTCGTTTAATTATATGCCATCGATTTAATGTTGTTGAGCAATTTATATTGGCATTGAAACATATTTTCGAAATTGTTATTTTCCATGCCATTGAACTCTAATTGAAAAAGTTTTATGCCCGTACTCATCGATACTGGTTGGTAATCATGGCTATAACATGCAGAACGAAAGTCCAAGTATTTGGAAAAGTAATTTAAAGAATGATTACTAAACGAAATTTTAGAGAAATTCAATCAAAATCAGTGGATATTAAATATTATTGTTATTATCTTTACAAAAATTCAAATGAGGAACTAAAATTGAATATTTTTTGAACAAATTCTGTCTTTTATTGCATTATTTGTGGTACTCATGTTTTTAATTGAAAGCAATGAAATTAATCTAGTCTTTGTACCCTTCACCCAACACACTACTTGCCTCGAAGAGCACAGTGGGCTTGAATTAGGAATTCATATGACGCTCTGACCATCTCAGATAAAACTGAATTTGATTTTTAGGAATAATAAACAAGAAATGGTTCTGGAAAAACCAGTTAGCTGTTAAGTGTTTGTGATGATAACACCATTAAAAGTCGCCGTAGTCTAATAGGTAATGTGTTGCCTTATTGGACATGAGACCACGGTTTAGACATCAAAACGAAATACGAAAGGGGAAAGTACTGGAAATTGTACACTTGTTTTGACTTCCAATTCACTAAAGCTTTGGTTACTGCGTTTATGAGTCTGTATTTAAAAAAGACGAACTTGGTTTCGAGTTCACAACTTAGAGAAAATAATCTGGGTTAAGTATTAATTTTTATCGTTGATGTTGCCGTTTCCGTTGTCGTTTTCAAGTAGATATTATATAGGCATACCCGATGAGAACTCAGTGCTCGGAGTGCTTCATAGGTGATTATCGTAGGGGATGAAGCAGATTACTGTCCAGGTAGCTGCGTTGGCATGAGAAGCGAGTTATCTAATGAGATCTTTTATAAGTTCGCGAAACACATAATTTTGCCTCTTCCTTTGATAATTTTCACCAATAAATCATCATGGTTCTGCAACGAGGGTAAAGTACTGGAATTTGTACACTTGTTTTGACTTCCAATCCACTAAAGCCTTGGATACTGCGTATATGAGTCTGTATTTAAAAAAGGCGAATTTTGTTTCCAGTTCACAACTTAGAGAAAATAATCTGGGATATGTATTCCTTTCTTTCGTTGACTTTGCCGTTGTCGTCTTCTAGTGGATATTGTGTACGCATACCCGACGAGAACTCAGTGTTCAGAATGCTCCATAGGGAATTATCGTAGGGGATTAAGCAGATTACTGTCCAGGTAGCTGCGTTTATGTTCTGGAAATTTTGGTGCCAACCGAACCCAAGCCCTGACAGCGAAAGTATACACAAAATTCTTATACAAGGCTCTTCCTATGTTTAATAATAACACACGGCAATGACAAAGGAAATAAGTGATAGACTTATTCTTTTCATTTGTTGAATCTACCATATAAGACTCTGTTTTTCATATGAGTACAAAAAAAAAAAAAGTGACTAGGCAGTAATCCTCAAGTTGGGTCTGTAAATTCAGCTTAAAACAGATGTTCTTCAGTGATCTTAGAGCGACTAGATCTGACGTTAATGTATAGGGAAATTTATCCATTTTGCTTGACCTATCGTTCGTAGCATGCGTTCTATATCAGTTTTAAGTGAGAGGAAAAGACATCAATCATGATCACATGAGTGGCAACTTCGTACTGCTTTAGCCAAATTATCTGCATAAAGTTTACCTCAGTTAAACCACAGAAGATTAATGTCCTCATCTCATTAAGTGATATCTGGCATCTTCTAATTTAATGACTATCAGCAAGAAGATATATTGGATGTCTTCCTATATTTGGTATACATATATTGTTGCAAAGCATACAAAAACACAGACGTAGCCTTTCGTGATGAGGCAAGCACGCCCTGTGAAGTTACGGATGTCAAAGGGTCCGGCGTAATCGACACCAGTTATCGTGAAGGGTTTAGAAATTTTCGTGCGCTCAGGTGGCAGGGACGCGATTATTTGAGTTTGTGTCTGTTTTCTGTAAACTATGCAAGTTTTACAGTTAGAAATTGTTGTTTTACCAGTTGCTTTAATTTAAAGATCCAGAATTCTGCTCTGATGGTGCGAATCACGAGTTGGTTTCCTCCATGTAGCGTTATGCGATGTGTAAATTCAGTAATCAATTTTACCATTCTTGATTCATAGGGTAACAATATCGGACAGCGTTCGTTATATGTAAGTGCTGTCGATTTTGACAATCTGCCATATGCTCTTATGACTCCACATTTGTCCAAAAAGGGTGTTAGGGTTAACAATTTGCTTCTAGATGATATTGGATTTCATCTGGGTTAATATCAAGAGACGAGGTTCTTAGATGTCTTCGACTGGAATCTGTATTTCGCCAAAATCGTAAAACGTATGAGATAACTCGAAAAGCTCGGGGTAATGATGAAAATCTGCTTAAAGGGTCTTCTTCAAGGCTAACGGTAAAAGCCTTGATGGTTTTTGATTCTAACTTTGTATCTTGGATCTCATTTGATGAAGGCCATAACTGTTGAGGTAATTCTAACCATGGGGGTCCTGTCCACCACAGAGTGTTTTTCTCTAGTTCCTTAGGTGAGCATTCTCTGCTGTCAATGCCCGCAGGATTAAATTTGGATTCGATGTGCCTCCAATTTTTTGTACCCACTATTCGAAGAATCTCTGACACTCGATTTCCAACAAATGTATTCCATGTACAAGGAAGTTTTTTGAGCCATGATAAGACGATTGTGGAATCGGTCCAAAAATGAGTCTTTAAATTTGGGATTTCAAGTTTTTCCAATACACCTGCTGTTAAGTGTGCTAACAGTACAGCTCCACAAAGCTCCAGGCGGGGAAGAGATAATTTCTTTAGCGGGGTCACACGAGTCTTAGATGCCAGTAAAGAAGTTTTTGCTAGTTTAGCAGGTAGTGTAGGCTCAAACCCCAAGTCTGACAGCTCTAACAAAACGAAATCTGAAAAAATAATTCGTCGTCGACTGCCTCTCAGCAGATTTGTGGCAAAAACTCTGAGAGAAAAATAAAATTGTAAGTGTATAAAATTAACAAACACAACATAAGTGGTGTGAGAAGCTATGTCGTAATCCTGACTGAAGGGTTGTACGAGTAATATAATGTATGTGTGTTTGTAGGTAACACCATTATTCTGACTCCCCACATACTAATGTACCGAATCCCATAATCGTTCTGTTTTATTTGTAACTTTTTTACTTGTTTTTTTTTTTGTTCATTTAATTGTAGTACTTTTTTTTACCAGGTACAAACATTTACGGAACGTTAATTTGTATTCTTTTTAGTATACTTTTTCCATTGTTGTTGTTTTTTCTTGTTTGCCAAAGTTTTTTTCATTCAATTGTAAATCATTTTCAGTTATAAATTATTAACACAGGAAGAAAATCATGATAAAGGATTTCCGTTTATTGGTTTTCATATATTTTTGTTTAATATTTTTTTTTTTAATATTATTGTTGTTGTATTGTGTATGTGTGTGTACAAATGTAAGTATGTATACTTGTAAGCATTTAAAGATTCATCACGTTTGTTGCCACGCAATGCGCTGTATTTTAACATATCAACTGGCGTCGTTAATGAAATCAATGACGTTGAGTTGAGCGAACAAAAAAAAAAAAAAATTGCGATTGACAACACAATAAAAAAAGAACGATAAAAGAGACGAATTTTTTTTTTTTTGAATGGATATTTAAAGCAAAAGAAAAACATGGGGATTTATTCAAAAGTAAATAATATATTACACCATACATACATACATTGTATTTTAATCATAAACTTATGTACACATTCAAACAACAACAGCAAAATATTGGGAAAAAATGTGGTCAGCCAAGGGGATAGGCTCATTGGAATTTCTAAAGAAAATTCAAGTTTTTTTACACTAAAAACAGCAAGCACTTCGATGTGGAAAATGCTATGACCCTTGCTTATTGTAAAGCTTGTCCTTTTGTCCATTTTTCTGATGGAAAAGCCAAACACCCCATATATTACCTCCAGTGTTAGATACTTTCTATTGTATGTATGTACGAGGTATACTTGATGGTGAGTGTTCACTTAAATTAGAATGGCAACTGGGATTATAATTCTGATTCGTAGTCGCCGTAGTCGAATAGGTAGTGTGTTGGCTTATCAGACGTGAGGTCACAATTCAAACCTTCTGATTTCTGGCAAAAACTTTGAAAGAAAAATAAAAATTTCCATGAAAAGATTCTTAAAAATCTGTCATTCAAAATCGACTTTAAACTGTAGGTCCCTCCACTCATCTATAAAATTAACACCCACAATAAAAGGAGCGTGAGAAGCTAGGTCGTAGTCCTAGCTGAAGAGTTGTAATGACAAATTGTGTATGTGTAAAAGTAAAAAACATAAAGTAGTTTAAGGTATGAATTCCATGGAACCCAACCCATTTGTTGACAGGTGATTGAAAAAGTTAAAGGATAATAGTTTTCGTACAAGTTGTGTTCGCCAACAAAATAAAGTAAAGATCCCTAGTTTATGACTACATATGGAGCTCATGACTAATGGAAGTTGTGGTGAATCCACCTTATATTATATAACTTAAAGAGTTCATTAAATTGACAGTGGATTTGTTCATCCACTTTTGAATGTTTCACTTAAGCTAAGTAATCTAAAATTGTAATTTATGTACAAAAATCCATAAAATTAAGTTAAAACAATTCAATTAAATGTTGAAAATATTAACGAAATATCCTTACGAAACTATTACTGCCAATAGCCATACACACTGTAGTCTTTAAAGTTCACTGACACATGTGAACAATATTCTCTGTATGTGTAACATATATGTATGAAAACAAAAGCAAAAAAATAGCGAAACATCGTACACATAAAATCTTACCGTATATATGGTACATTGAAAAGAAATAAACACATATTTATTGAAAGCAAAACTGCAAATTGGGAATTAAATCCCTAAAGAGTGTGCATAGTAGTCTCAAAAACGTCCGAACGCCAACAGAAAAATGTTCAGCTTTTTTGTAACATCAGCAGTCTTTAGTAAAGATTTATTTTGTTTTAGCAGTCTGTCTTTCAGAAAACAAATAACGAAAAAGGATTGAATATCCATAGAAACTAGTAAAGACTTCAATCACAACTGCTCTTAGAAATTAGACTTTGAGTCCATAGTCGTTCGCTGTAAAATGGCTAAGCTAAAGGGTGTTTTTTTAGCTATTATCTTTTTGGCAATACTGGTTTAAACAGCTCACGCACGTTTCGTGTTTTGTTTCACTGTCAAACATCTTCAGTTTAGTCTATAATTTAACCATAAATCGTCTTACAAACGAACAACGCTTGCAAATCGTAACGTAACTGTGAATGGTGAGCGCTACCGTGAGATGATATCCAATTTTTTTTTTGCCCAAAATGCAAGAGCTTGACTTGCATGACATGTGGTTTCAAAAAGACGGTGCCACATGCCACACAGCATGCGTAACAATGGACTTATTGAAACGCGAGGATGGTGAACATTTTATTTCACGTTCGGGACCGGTCAATTGGCCGCCTAGATCGTGCGATTTAACGCCTTTAGACTATTTTTGTGGGGCTATGTTAAAGCTCATGTCTATACAGACAAGCCCGCTTCAATTGACGCATTGGAAGTCAACATTGAAGCATTTATTCGTGAGAGAAAGAGTATGCCAAAATTGGACTAAGCGGATGGACCATTTGAGGCGCAGTCGCGGTCAACATTTGCATGAAATAATCTTCAAACATTAAATTATATGGACCGTACTATCGATTCAAATAAAGATTTAATGAATTTTTCTGAATTTTATGTGTTTTTTTTTTTTGAAAAATTTTCCTATAGCTCTTAAAAAATTACCCCTTACATACTGTTACGTTTTTACCTTTTAAAAACGTTTAAAATATGAGCTTGTAGATTACAAATAAAATAAATATAAATTTGTGTTTAATTTTAATTAAAATTCTTTATTATTCGCAAAATTCTGTGTGCCACTGTTCACAACTTGATGTAAACAACAACAATTGCATTGTTTGTTATTACTCTTTTTACACCTTTTGCATAAACAATAGCAATCACTAAGCAATTATACGACAGATCTTTGTAACGGAGATCTTCAAACCACGATTACCCTCTTCAAACGCACCGCGTCTTCACACAAGTCTGCCTGAACTTCACTAACTCACTCGTCTGCTTTGCCTTGCCTTGCCAGTGTGATGAATGTTCTTGAAGGCGATCAGGAAAAAAAATTTCAAGATCTCTATAAATGTAAACATCGTTGTTTCATTATTGTTGTTTGTGTATTTTGTTTACATTTATTCTTGTAGTGTGTGTTGTTGTATTTTTGTTTACTTGTTTACCATTTTTTTATGCTGGTGTTTGCTGTTGTAATTTTGTTTATAACTTTAATGTTAAGCGATGTAAAAGCAAAATACCAGTATCTAAATACATCATTTTCGTCAATTCATCAAGTTTTGATTATGCCAAGCTGTTCAGTTGTGTTGATTTAGATCCTCTTCCTATCAAATATACAATACCCGAACCATCTATTGATTCTAGAATTTAAATTTAATGCAGCTTAATCTCAAAAAATGTAAATACATGAGATTTGTAAGGAAGAATCCGATTCCTGCAAACTATGCTTTTGATGGATACGATCTTGAGCTTGTAGATAACTTCCTGGATCTACTTGATCCCAAACTAAAGAAGCGTACTTGGTTTTATAAAACGGTGGGCAAAATAATTTAATGATCCTTATGTTACTAAATCGCTCTACACATCTCTTGTAAGGCCTATACTGGAGTATGGATCCATAATATGGGATCCTCTATATAAAAAATATTCCGATGTTATCGAATCTGTACAAAAGCAATTTCTGATATTTTGTCTCCGAGGACTGAATTTTAATCCCACAAGTCTGCCTTCTTATTCTGCCAGACTAGCATTAATCAAACTTCCGACACTTAAAAGCCGCAGAACTATCTTAAATATCTCGTTCATATTCAATGCAATTACTGGTGATATTGGCTCCAGTTTTTTAATCCATGATATCACGTTTAATGTTCCTCAACGTCCGTCAAATCATTTTTCCCCATTATCAATACAATTTTTTAGATCCAACTACGCTGGTGCTGATCCAATAAGGAGAATGTGTAACGAATTTAATAAATTGTATATGTTAATTGATTTTTCTTTATCGAGTAATGTTATAAAAATTAATGCAATTAAGTATTTAAATTCATAGTTTTTTAGAATTAATATTTTGTAATATCACCTAATTGCCTGCAAGGAATATTTCCATAGGCAAATAAAATAAAAAAAAATAAAATAGTCTCATAACATTAAATAAATTGTATATTCAAACCATTATGCGACCGAATTTTTAGTGAACAATGTTTTATAATAGTGTGTGTGTGTGTAACAAAATAAATTCAACAACAGAAAATTCGTTTTTTTTTTCTCGCTCATTCACAAATATTTAAAATGAAACAATTTACAGAGAGAAAACATTACCGCTATTGTTTAAATGTTGATTTTGTTTCTCTTTGTTTTTATTTGTTTTTTTTTTTTCTTTTTCTTTTTCTTTGTTTTTGTTTTTTTGATTGCATTTCATCTATAAATTTTATGTTTTCATGTTATTGTTGTTGTTTTTATTATTTAAACATTGGCAAACTCATGTATCGCGTTAATAAAATTTTATTTTAACGCAGAGAAACAAAAAAAAAAAAATATGCGAACAAATTTATAAAATATTATATTTAAACACATACACAGACACACTCATACGCGTTCACTCATACACATACATGCACTTCATTTTAATACAAAATAAATGTTCCAGCCAGTGTGATGTATGAGCATTTTATTTTATTTGTGGCAACATGAGTGGAATATTTGTTATTGTGCTTGTTATTGTTGGTTTATCCTTCGTTGTTTTTCCTTAATTCCACTCCTTACTGTCCCTCCATTATTTTTTTTTTGCTTTCTCTACAAAGCTCTTCTCAATATTCTATTTTCATTTACAATTTTTTGTTTGTTTTTGTGTTTTTTCTCACTCTTCTTTTGATTTCCTCTCACCATGAGATTTGTTGTTTTTATTTCATGGCGCTGTTATTTTATGAATGTAAGTGAGCTCATGAGTATGTTAGAGATCAGAGAGAGAATGTGTATGGTTTTCTATATATTGTATGCGGGTATTTGTGTGTGTGAGTGTGCAGTTTCATTTCATAAAAATATTCATGTTGTTTTTATTTAAATATTTTTAACGCTTTTTCAAAGAATTATTGTGAGATTTTTTTTTTTTTTTATTAAAATGCCCTATGCTCTGCTTGTTATAAATTTAGAAAATTTCGGTGCATTTTGCTTGCAATTGTAAATAATGACAGAAGAGAGTAAAATTAAAGGGACTTTAACTTTCTCTAGCTCTAAGACTCATTTTCTTTTGAGCTTTTCATGTGTTTCTATCAATATTTTCGTTAAGTATATATCGCCGACATTGTCGTCGAGTTCTCAGACATCTTGAACAAAAGAAAATTTGATAAAAAAAATTTTCGGTAGTCTTCTGTCTAAAAGTATAATGAAATTGCCACGAAAAGTTTCTCAAAAATCTGTTTCCTTTTGCCATTCCATTTCATTAATGCTTCCCATGTCCTTGTATCCCATACTAAAAATTTTCTAGTACTACCCTGTTTGTATATGTTTAAGCGTTAACAGTGAATTGAGAACAGACTGAGTGTCCCCGAGTAATTGTATTTCTGTTTCCTTATGTTAGTTTTTAAATAGGATTTCCAACGTTTTCAGAAATGCTTAGAAAGTTTTTGCTGAACTCACCATAGTCAAGAACATAGTGTGTTGGTTTATTGGATGAGAGCTCGTGGCTAAGACATCTCGTTTAAAAGTCTTCTGACAAAAAGGCTGAGTGTAAATAAAATTCCCATGAAAAATTGCTCAAAACTGTTGTTTTGATTCGATATAAAACTGGACGTTCCGCCAATCATGTATAGCACTAACACGCACAACATGGGTGGTGTTAGAAGCTAGTTTGTAATCCTGACTAAAGGGTTGTAATGACCAATTAAGTAAGAAAATAGAAATCTGTGTGGAAGATTTTAGTGTTTTTGATCAAGTTAATATTGTAGAAATGAGCTCTCATTTGAGCTCATGAGCCCTCAAACTATCCTTGCCATTTGAAATCTGACGATCGAAGGTATATGCATTGAAAGTGTAGGAACTCTTTACAAGAAAGCTAGATTAAGACTTGATGCCACATCATATTATTCTCATTTCAAATCTTACTGGATCAAAATGATTGAAAATAAACTTACAAAACTAACCCAATTATTTGAGCATGTATCACGTCTAGAACATTATCAAGCATATCGCGTTAGCACCCTAGATGTTATGAAGGATTCATATTGTATTAGTCGATAGACTAATAAATATAATACGTCACACATGTCCTGATGATTTAGTTTTTCACTGCACCGTCCAGACTTGTACTCTATTCTGTATATATCCTTTCGCCTTTTCCTTCGACGTCCTTCTCTCAGCAGATTTCTGGCAAAAACTCTCTGAAAGTAAACAAAATTGCCATGAAAAGTTTCCAGAAATCTGTCGTTCGGAATGGACTTTAAAACTGTAGGTCCCGCTACTCATGAGTAAAGTTAACGCACACAACATAAGTGGTGTTAGAAGCTAGGTTGTAATCATGACTGAAGGGTTGTAATCATGACTGAAGGGTTGTAATGACCAGTTATGTATGTATGTAGTAGTGAGAGCATCAATGATCTGTTTGAACTCAATTGAGGAAATGTGTTTGCAAGTTTTCATCCGCAGTTTATTTGAAATGAAATTTAAAAGAATAAGTGGATAACATTTTTTTGATTTTTTAACCAAATTTCTTCAGTTAGATTTGTTTTCGAAAAATTTTCTTTAAAAAATTTAAATTTTTTTTCTTTAATTTTATGCGCTTTAGTAACAAACATGCCCTGCTTAGTCTATCACCATCCAACTTCCGTTTTTGTTTTTTTTTTTTCTGTTATGCATGCGAGATTAGACATGTGTGAATTACTGCAGTGTGTTTCCTGTGCACCAACACACACACATGAACTCATTCACACATACCCTGAAATTTGGTTATACTACTACTCACATTGACAGCAGAACACCAGAAGAGCAGATGAGCAGATGAGAGGAGCATAAATATTTTTTTTAGAAATAAAAATTTCATGAATTTTATTTACTATCGGGAATTTCGGCTATTAAAAGACGAAAAAATACTGGAAAAAATCTTTAAAAAAAAATGTGAACTGCAGAGATGGAAAATTTTTTACAAAACTTATCAAAAATTTATTGATAACAAGCAAATACAACAACAAAAACAGGGGAAAGGTTTTTTCAGATGGTGGTCAGTGTAACGTAAAAACTAAAGAAATAAAAATTTTCCTTTTTTTTGGTGTGGAATAGTTAATAAAAGTTAAATCCTTTGCTTTAGAAAAATAACGCACAATAAAATCTATGAATTGAACCCATATGGATATGGTACTTCTGCTTTAGAGAGTTTAGTAGTGAAACTAAAAAACAAATAAGTTTAGTAAGTTTTATTACAACGAAAAACTAATAAAATACTGAAGAGTATCTGCAAAAGAAGTCAGTTGTACTTCACATATTAGTTGTTATTGTGACTGAATTCGATAAAATTAAAACTGAAAACTGTACATAAGAAAATGTAATTTCCATCGGAATGTAGTATCTTTCTCATGAAGATTCTAGTTGTTAAGTAAATAGGGCCGTTGAGGTTTGGTAGCATATACCGCAGAATATTATTGTGAAATTTCGAATTAAATTTTTAAGAACCATTCAATTCCCTATTTTATGACATTTTCCAGCCTGATATACGTTACCAAACTTGAAGGCGTAATATCCCATTTTAAGAACGCCCAGCCACATATTACAAAAACAGTTGAAAACTCTTATTAAAAGGCAAGCCAAAGCAGGCAACGAGTGAGAAAAAGTTCAGTCAGTCTTGCGTGAAGACGCGGTGTGTTTGAAGAGAGTAAGCGTGGTTGGAAGGTCTCCGTTACAAAGATCTGTCGAACAATTGACTTTACTAGTCAATTGTTATTGTTATTGTTTATGCAAAGGATGTAAACAGAGGAATAACAAACAAAGCAATTGTTGTTGTATACATAAAGTTGTGAACAGTGGCACACAGAATTGTGCGAATAATAAAGAATTTTAATTAAAACTAAACACAGAATTATTTTTATTTAATTTGCAATCTACAAGCTTATATTTTAAAAGTGTTTAAAAGGTAAAAACGTAGCAATATAAATATGTAATACACTGTTTATTTCATTTACATACATATACATACATATACACATATACATATAAATTATTTATTTGATCGTCTTTTTTATTTGTTATTTTAAACATTTATTTTTGCATCTACACGTCAACTAATTGCCTTAACTCTACTGGTAGTATTTAAGCTCTCAACAATATTTGCTGCAGAAAAAATCCATAAAAATTGGTTTTAAAAACACCTCTTTTATCATACTTACCTCAACCATATAAATGCCGGTGCCGAGCTTTGTCACCTTTTTAGAAAAAATTTTTTTTTATTTGTTTTATGCACAAATAATTTAATTTTTTCCATTTCTATCGTATGCATGTACGCTCATCTGAGTATAACACCTTGCTTTTAACACCCGTTTATTTAAATAAAATAAAAATAAAAAAATTTAAGATAAAAATCGAAAATTCTGTTAAATTTAGTTGAACAATTTCATTTTATTTAAACAACTAATTGCTCTGGGCCAACGGATACCAAAAAAAAAAAAATTGAAAAAAAGTCAAAAATAAAAAAAATATACTCGGCGTATAAAAAAATTCTATATTTGACAAGAAGCAAAATATTTGTCAAACAAAACAGCAATAACAACAACAACAATTGCTGCAAGAACTAAAAACAAAAAATGAGGAAAACTAGAAATATTTCATATGGAAATTGCATTCAAGTTCAAAACGTATGTGAAAGAGAGAACGAGAGGTGAAGCGAGTGAGAGAACAAGAGTAAATAAATAAAGACATTGAAATTTGCTTTTATTTGTATTGGCCTGGCCACTCTTAATGGAGCAAAACCGCAAAATTGTCAGTGAGTGAGAGAATATTTGTTGGATGAAATGAAAATGAATTTTTCAAAATTAAAAATCAAATTTTGCCAAAAAATGAGTGAAGAAAAACAAGGTCAAGGTTAGATGCAAGTGGGTGAAACAGGCAGGCAGAGAGGGAGAAAGAGGAGTTGCTAAATATTTAAATATTAAAGAAACAAATTAAAGTTTTACTTCACATACGAAAAAAATTTCAAAATTATAAACTTTTTGTGAAAGAGACCACCCGAACGTATGATTAATAAGAAATTATATTCAATGTTTCGTATAAAATGTTGACATATGTAGCGTATGATTAATATTGCAAAAATAATTTCATTATCAATCATACGCCCCATATGTCAAGATTTTATGTGAGTAAATTCAAACGCAATTAAAATAGTTTATTTCTTTGATAATTTTCTTTTAATTCATAGATTATGTTTATTTCTCTTAAAACAAGATAGGAATGGCTCCTAATCATGCCGGGTATTGTGTTTTAAGCAGTCAAAAATGTATTGTGCTAAGAAACTGCCTTGTATATGAATTTAAATTGAAAACTGTTCATGTTTTAAGTTGCCATAGTCTAGTAGATAAAGTGTTGGCTTATTAGACGTGAGGGCACGGTTCAAAACCCAGGTCAGGCATATCCATATAAACGAAATATGACAAAATATTTCTTCGGCGACTTCCTCTCAGCATATTTCTGGCAAAAATTACCTTAAAAGTTTCCCAAAAAATCTGTCGTTCGGAGTCAACTTCAAACTGTAGGTCTCGCCACTCTAATATAAAATTAACACACACAACATAAGTAGTGTGAGAAACTAGGTCCCAAAAAATCTGTCGTTCGGAGTCAACTTTGAACTGTAGGCCCTGCCACTCTAATATAAAATTAACACACACAATATAAGTGGTGTGAGAACATACATAATTGGTCATTGCAACCCTTCAGTCAGGATTATTGACCTAGTTTCTCACACCACTTATGTTGTGTGTGTTAATTTTATATTAGAGTGGCGGGACCTACAGTTTTAAAGTCGACTCCGAACGACAGATTTTTTGAGAAACTTTTCATGGCAATTTTATTTACTCTCAGAGTTTTTGCCAGAAATCTGCTGAGAGGAAATCGCCGAAGAAATACTTTTTGTATTTTTTTTTTTTTTTTGATGTCTGGCCTGGGATTCGAACTCGGGCCTTTCGTCTAATAAGCCAACACACTACCTACTAGACCACGGCGACTTCAAGTGGTGTGAGAAACTAGGTCCATAATCCTGACTGAAGGGTTGTAATGACTAATTATGTATGTATGTACGTAAGCATACGCCCTGCCCTAAACTAAACGAAAATAAAATTTCTTTCAAATTCTTTAATAAAGTGTTTTCTGTTTGCAGTTGCTTTTTAATTTCCTTTTTTTTTTTTTTGTTCTAATGATG